>VXAY01000911.1:63470-108060 GCA_013399855.1 Oxyruncus cristatus | reverse complement strand
CTCAATGTGTGGCTCAGTTGACTCTTTATGGGTGAAGGCTGTTGGAAGGAAAGCACAGGTCTGTTGTATCTTGCTGATCTGATGAGAAGTTGGGTGACGTCTACACTTTTAATTTGGAGGCTTTGTGCTAGGTTATGGGCCAGGATGGGAGACCCACTAATTAGTGGTCCCACTAATTCATTTTTGGTTGGTGTTTTTTTCTTTACATTTAACAAAAGCGTCTGTTATGCTTAATATGTCCCATCATGCCCTGTTTCTTTTGATAATTGTTTGCTGCACAACATTTTGAAGATCAACCTCTAGCAACTCAATTTTTATCTTCTTCTTCCTGGAACTATTGAGTGGGGAAGAGGTATCTCTACTTTCATGTGCAATATTCACTTGTTTACTGTTAGTTAAAAATTCACTTGGTGTAGACTCTTGTGGTAAGGATCCATTGGAAGCCGTGGCTACTGGGACATGAATGCAGTGGCCATGAATGACTCTTATCTCCCTCATGACCAGAGCACTCACCTGTTACTACTTCACTAGTTGGTGTATTATCTCTGGTTGGCTTCCCTGCTACAAAGAACTGGACGAGAAAAAAGATCAGTTGAGTCTTGGGAAGCATTGTAGGCAAAGCATGTTGTGTCATCTCCTCAAAAGAGGATCAACACTAAGACAACTCAGGCATGTGAAGCCCAATGTGTCTAAGGGAACTTTAGAGTGGAGTTGAACATACACTTTCTTGGCCAGCCTTGACTTACGACTCTTGCACTCAGGGTCAGCATTGGTCAGTGAGATGGTATGTGTTGAACCACACTTTTCATGGGTGTGCCAGGGTCTGGGCATCCTTTGGCTGGGGATGATGGCTTGGGTTATGTCTTCAACCCAAAACTGTCCTGAGCTGTAAACTGGAAATGCATTTCCAGCTTCACTGCTTTTTTTTCCCCCAATGCCCCACTGTGCAGTCAGGCTACCACTACAAGAAGAGGGAGGTATGTGTTAGCTTGCACCTGATTGCAGTTTTAGGGCAGGAACTCATGGATGCCTGTACCCTGATAAAGGCCTGTGCCTCAGAGCCAAACCCCTGAATTGGAAAGGGAGGAGGATGTAGTCAGGGTCATGTGTGGGTCAGTCCAATGACCTGCTGGTGTCCCGTGGGAATAACAGTGGGAATTGAGAACAAATACCAAAACTGAGGCCTGTGTGGGACATGCTGCCTAGGGGAGAATGGTGAGAGCTGGAAGAAGCAGACAGAGCAGCAGGAAGGGCAGGAGGGAGCCTTACCAGGATGTGATGTTTCCAGCCGTGTTGAGGACACAGTTGAGGAGAGGGAAGAAGCAGATGAGGCTGAGGTGGCAGGCAAAGAGCTTGGGTGTGGAGATGTCCTTGTCAGTGGAACTCCCGAGCTGGTGGCAGGGCTGGTCTCTCTTGGGAGAAAGGTGCTGCTGGTGGATGTGGCAGGGGTGGTCTGTGTGACGAGATGCTGCACAGGCTGTGTCAATGTTCTTATGTGGGTGACAACTACTGAGAGAAAAGCACAAGTTGACTGGAGGTGGCAGGGCAAGAAGGGAAGGCAAAGAAGGTAGGCAATTCCCAGGCAGAACCCCCAGGGTTATGGGTAGGAGTAAGAAAGACAGAAGTAGATCCCACTGAGTCCTACAGGGCAAGAGGGAAGAACAGGCCAATGGCTCTCCCCTCATAAAATATGGGGCAAAACTGGGCCTGAATTGTGGCCTCTGACAATTCAGCACCCCCTGCCTTTTTCTGAAGTTCCTCAAAAAAGAGTCTCTCTGGATATGCATGTTTCCTCTCCCAGGCATTCCAGACTGGGCAAGAATATCACCTGGAAAAGCTGGGGTAAGTGAAGCAGAGTCTTAGGCCAAGGACATCTGTCTACTCTCTCTTACCTTCTGGTTGGTACAGAGTGGTTGCTTGGATTTCCTCAGTGTCTGTAAAGCAAGTAAGTAAGAATGAATATTAGTAATGTCTGGAAAGGTTCCTAGAGGAAGCTGTAATTGCTGGCACAAGGAGCCCCAGATGTATGCACCCCTTTGTGGGAGACACATGGATTGGGAGAGAGTGCGCACCTGGCCATACAGCCTCAGAGGAGACTGTCCTTGTTGGTATATTGAGTGCCAGACAAAAAAAAAAAAAAATCCTTTTATTTAATATGTATTGTTGGGAGTATTTGTTACATTGGCTAGGGGGAATATGTATTCTGTGGTCTGTGGGTTTTCAAGAACTTGCCTTGAGGCATGGAGAGATTTTGTCTAAATTTGGAGGAAGTGTTGGAAGAGAAATGTTAGGTTTAAGATCATATTTGGATGTCAAATGCTTGTTCCACTGGCAAGACCGTTTTCTATTTTAATCACACTTCTTCAATTATCCAGGTCCTTTCCTATATATTTGCAATGTTAAGACCACTGGTAAGAATGTTTGGGGTTTTTTTATAAGTAGTGCATTGACATATGTCTTGTCAGTGACAGTTTCACCTGACAGATATCAAAAAGTGGTATTTACCTGCTGTTGTTTCTTTAGGCTTGCTGAAAGTTATGCTCTGAGACATTGTTTGAGTAGGCAGCGAGGAGGTTGTCATTTCCTTTTTGATAGTGGTCTTGGAGGGTGGTGAGCTGAACCTTACTTGTTCTGTCTCTGTTGAAGCAGCGGCTGATGAGGCAGCAGGCATAGACTTTGGTATAGTGGTCATGGTTCTCTTTGTTGTGGTAGTAGAAGGAGTAGTGATGGTTGTAGTCATGTTCGGTGTGGTAGAAACTGATGTTGTATGTTCTTTTGGAGTAAAGGTAAATAGTACAATGTGAGTAATCAATTTATAGAATAATTAAAAATAGATAAATTATGAAGAAAATACCCATATTTTAGAGATCCTTTTTCACCTTGATCTTCTGAATATTTTCAGCATTGTTGTTGCACTCATGTTCTCAAAAGCTTGTCAAATATTTCTGCACTTCTATTTGTTTTCTATTGTCTCGTGTCTGTCTCAGTTCTCATTTTCTGTATTTTTCCTCTACTAGATTTTTTTTAAACATAATTTTTCTAAGATGTTAGCTTTGTTGTCACTTATTTGCTACAGTCTGTATGGGCTTTGTCCAAATCACAATTTCACTGGCTACTGCTATGCTCCAAATCAGCCATAGTTTCAGCTTTCTGTAATTCATATTAAAAAGTTAAGTAACATTCTACTATAGGACTTTCTTGTCCCAGTGCCCAAATGATCTGTCATAATGTCAGCTTTTGAAGCTGTGTTTTGAATCCTTTGGGACCTCCTTTTAACTCTGCTTTCCCTGATAGCCAGGGTCCAAGATGGTTAATTAGCTGAAATGCATGTTGGTGTGAGGCTAAATGAGTCTCCACAAGCCACAGAATCAGAAAGTAATTTATGTTGGCAGAGTCATCCTCCTGAGAACAGGACTCCAGAAGCCTAGACAAAACTGCTACACTAATACTTGTGTGACTCTGCTTTGGGTTTGCTTACATTATTCAGAGTTAATAGATTGGCTGCTCCTTGAATATGACTGCATAACTGAACTAGCTGTGGAAAAGAAGCTGAAGCTGAGCTAATAAATCTAATTGGATCTGGGCTGGCTCACTGCTTATAGAACTTCTAATGTGCTTCTCGATGAGTCACACAAGTGACTTTTGGTTATGTTTTTAACCTAGTGTCTATATCCTTTATCTTTCCATGCACTTTTGATCTACACTTCTGAACATTTCTGGTTTACAAACTCCTTTCTGGAAGCCTGCTTTGCCTACCTCACTATTAGCAGCTTGGATGTTGTACGAGTTTGCAATGCTCTCCCAGGAAGTGGTGTCTCAGTTGTATAGAGCGAGCTTACTGTCATTTATTTTTAGACAGTAACACTAAAAACCTACCAGTTGTTGACTTTATTGTGACAAGAGGTTGTATGGGTGAAGTTGTGGGAACTGTAATTTTTGCAGTTATTGTTGGATTTGTAATCTCAGTTGATGCAGCAGTTGCAGAAGAAGTACCAGGTACTGTTGGTCGGGTGCTTGAGGCAGAGCTTCTTGTTACTTTGGGCTGCACTGTTGTTACTAAGAGAAAAAAAATCAAAATGAAAGGATAAGAAATAGTCCTCAATAATCTATTTATAATGTATCTACATGAATTGAATTTTTTAAAATATAAACACTGTTTTTATAACTAATAGCAGTAACTACTATCTAGTAAACACCTTTCAGATGAAGCCTTTTAGATGAAGCCTTTAAGAGCAGTTAACCATTGCTTCCTTTGTTATTATGTGCAGTGAATACAATAAACAGGTATTCATGCAGAAGCTTTATACCTTTTTCTTCACTTTAATGTGAATTTGGCATAAATACTTGTGCATATCAGCAGAGATGGAATAGTATTTTATTATTCACACAACCTACAGTGTAATGTTTTCCAATACCATCTGTCTTCAGGGAAATTAATGGAATTTCTAACAAATTTAAGATCACTGTGTATAGATTCCTTTCCTCTATCAGGCTATGGGGATTTGGCATAGTCAGTCATACATTTCCATGAAGACTTTCTTAAATTGTTGAAGACTTATATGGTCAGTCACTCTGCAATGAGCAGGGATATCTTCAACAAGATCAGGTTGCTCAAAGCCCAGTCTAGCCTGCTCTTGAATGCTTCCAGGGATGGGGCATCTACAGCCTCTCTGGGCAACTTCTTGCAGTGTTTTACCACCCCCATAATAAACAACTTCTGCCTTATATCTACTCTGAATCTACTCTTTTCTAGTTTAAAACCATTACTCCTTGTCCCGTGACAACAGGCCCTACTAAAAAGTCTGTTCCCATCATTCTTATAAGCCCCTTTCAAGTATTGAAAGGCTGCAATGAGTTCTCCTTGGAGCCTTTTCTTCTCCAGGCTGAACAACACCAGGTCTCTCAGCCTTTCCTCACAGGAGAGGTGTTACAGCCCTCTGATCATCTTTCTGACCCTCCGCTGTCTGGAACTGAGGACTGGACTGCACAGCACTCCAAGTGGGCTCTCATCAGAGCAGAGGGGTAGAATCACCTCCCTTGACCTGCTGGCCATGCTGCTTTTGATGCAGCCCAGGATATTACGGTAGCAGGTCATTTTTCATCATTGCATCTTATGCACGTGAAAACTGGTGATACTACTATAAAATGTAAAGAAGGATATCACTGACTCTGTAAACATTTATTAGGACATAATATCAGTATGTAAATATTAGTTTGGTCAACTATGTAAACCAACCTGTTGATGGTGAAGATGGTTCAGGTGTGGTGGTAGTGCTTTCTTCTCCTGTAATGTAAAGGTAGAACAGGTTAAGATTGTGAATAAAAGCATATTAAAATATTCCAAATAAGGAAAATTTCAGATTAGATTCAAAGGATTGTGTTAATTAGTGAGCGATTCCTGGAAGTGTTTAATATTACATATTTCAGTGGTAAAATTCACATCGAAGGACTTAATTACAAAGAAATCAATACATCTCAAAATAATAATGAACACTAGTAAGTTTTTGCAATCTTCCTTGTAACTTTTATGCTTAAGGGCACCTCACTCTTCAGGGATGATGGAACATGGTTTTGTATGTAAATGAGATCACTAGCTGAGATTCTGATTACACAAGTTAGAATTCTGTAGTATGAAAAAAATTGTCCTGAAGTTTTTCTTACATCTACATGAAAATCCAAACTGTGCAGCTTGAGTCTATTCAAAACATTATTTAATAAGACAGGTTTTCACCGAAGTAAATGATATGGTAACAAATCTTAAGTTAATTTAAAAAGAAAATCTCTAAAACAGATTTGCTAAGTAGAGTCCATTAGCTAAGTCTGATCTTCTTCTAAATTTTCTCTTTTTCAATGAAAAAAAGTTAAATATCTCTCAGACACACAGCTTTGCTGGGACTGGCCCTCACACAGACCAGAGCAGCAATACACTTTCTGGAAGAGCCACCTTTTGAAAAGTACTTACACTTACATGAACATAACTTCTCATGTTGCTAACTAGAATGAGTCAGGTTCATCTGGCTTCTGTATTATAGCATTGCCTATCCTCATCCTGTTCTTTTAATTTCTTTATTTACCAAGCAGTACAGTAATGGGATTATTTTGAGAGAAAGTTATGTTTAGATGACCACTCATTTATTGAGAGGTACTAGGAAAAATATCTTCTGTGAGTCTATAATATTTTCCAATCACTGTAAAGAAAGAGATGCTGCTTACCACATGGCAGGCAACTGTTCTTTTCATGGTCAAAGTATTCATCATGAGAGCAGTTGTAACAACCTGAAGAAGAGGAAAGAGAAGCTTGTTTTACATTTCTCAGAAAAAGGCATTTAATTTATACTATTTGGCATCTAATATATTACATCTCTGCTATTAAAAGATAGTATCAATTGCAATATCATCTATTCAGGGAAGTATTTCCAATGTCATCCTCAGAAAGAGCATCTGCCTATGTAGGATTTTTTTTTGTTTCTCCAGCTATATCCTTTTGTCTAATAAAAATATTCACTGCTCTCTCCACATGTTTTCATCCCTAAGTACAGTGCATTCTTTTGATTTGGTACAAGTCAGAATTTCTCTTCCAGATAGGCTGAGCTCAATATAAAGCCACTTGTAGTACAGCTCCTGAGTCGATTATGTGTTTTAAAACTGTAGTAGTAAGGAAAAGATCAGCAAAACTGCTTCAAAGAGAGCACCTATTAGATTACCATTATTCAACTGTGGTATGATTGATTTTAAAAACAGCATTGAAAATAATTCTTATGTTACTGTTTCCTGGTTTAGAGTAGCATAGCTTATTACCTTCAATGTTGACATATTTGTAGTCTTGATTTGGGCAGTTACAAGGCCTGTAATGCCAGGTGCACTTCTCATCATTGTAGCCAGAGGAATAAGCATTGTCAGCTCCTGTTCTTTTATGAGAATTGTAGTACTCACAATAGACAGCTAAAAAAGGTAAGAGCGAGACAGAAATCAGATCCTTTTTTTTCACCTTAATGGGGTGGTATTTTTAAAGTACTAATAAAATTAATAAACAAAATAAAAAGAAATTCACTGAAGTTATTAGCTTCTGATGTAGATTTGTACTTTAACTCAGTGAAGTCAGTTTCTTTCTTGCAAATGCAGTATGCAAGCATTTCTACAATTTTTAATGCACAATATAGTGAAATGTGGAAAAGAAACCATGAAAGATGACAACTCTACCATTGGCTCATAAGAGGCTCACACTTTTTTCCCCTCTATATACAGTGTTCTGGAACACCTTGACATCTTCTTCCTGTTTTACAGTGTTCCAGCCAACACAGCTGTCTTTATATCCTTGACATCCACACAGAAGGTGATTTCATTGTAGCTAAAATGAAATGTATTTTTTTACAATTTCATGCTTTCTCTGCTGGCAAATTGACAGTGCACTACACAGTGGCAGCAGAAGAAACAGTCTGCTTACTGTGACCACATTATTTTCTCTCTCATCACTCCATGGTAAAAAGAGTTATAATATTTTGGTTAATTTAGTACAAATGAAAAGTACAGATTTCAAAATCCAGGTGAATGAAGTCAACTATTTGCCCACAGAGAAAATGCAACCAATGAGGAGCTTATTAATAATCTTCTTACGTTGTCATATGAATATACCCACAGCAACAATAATAATCTCTTAAATTTGTTTAAGGAGAACTTTAAGGAACTTACGACAGAACTCGGGGGTCCTCCAGTCAATGCAGATCCCTTTGTCTAAACATGCCATGGCATACACTGCAATGGCATCACACATGCATTCACAGTCCCCTCCAATGTCACACCCACAAGAGTCTCGAACACAGGCCTCATAGTAGGGCATCCGATTCACCTGCATTGGAAAATGAAGGAATGCATTTTCTAAGATTATTTTGTGCCAATTTGTTAAGAAGATGGTTTTTCCTGGGCTAGACAGTACATGTTCCACTAAGTGAGAATAACTAGTGTTTCATCTGAACACTTGTCAAAGCAATTACAACCCCACATCATACAGATCTTTTTAGCCAGAATCAGGTGTCTCCACATTAACAACAGAAACTGATGATATTTTGCCTGATACCTATTTCTAAATTTATACTGGTACTGAACATATTATGTATAGATAGCTAAAAAAACTCCTCAAATTCCCACATCCATTTAGGCACAAGTATCTAAGTTCACCAGCTGTATAGCCTCTGTTTACATACATAAAACTGCAGCATTATCCCCATTTCTCACTTGTTTTCATCTCCTGAAAAGGGGGGATTCACCTGAAAATGGAGGATTTCCCTTCAGAAGGCCTGTTCCTGATAACCCTTGTGATATTTTCATTTCCACAAAATGGACAACTTAAAACAAATAGGAGAGTTGATGGTATCTTGCTCTTGGATGGATCATCTAAGTAATGCTGTTGACTTACTGATGAGAACATGGGTTTTCAGGACTTTCTTTAGTTTGATTTTATAACAAAGACTAAATGGTTTCAAAAGAGTAAGTGCACCGATCAGGTATTACCAACAGACTGACTAATTTTTGATTCTTAAGTCTTTTTTCACTCTCACAGTTCTAATAATCAGTTAATACCACACCTAGCTTTTGTGCTTAAAAAAGGGCTGGTGAAGTGCAAATAAGAAAGGATGAAAATCAACATAAATATGTATTTTGTTGAAACACTTTGGGAAACAGAAAATCTCCTGTTGGAGTGTGAGTGTTCTGGAAGAATGCACATTATGGCTGTAAGTAAAAGGAGGAGCAAATAAATTCTTACCTTATTGTGACAGGCAGAAAAAACCTGGCTGTTGATGACGGAACATGTCTTTTCTGCCCATGCTTTACGATAAGGGTTCTTGCTACAGGGGTCCACTACAAAGTATACATCCCCACAGAGAGGATTCTCTTTCCAAGAATTGACAAATTCCAATTCATTTGATGCCACATACTTGCTACGAGTTTCAAAATCATCCTTCATATTGCCATTATAGTTCCCACACAAACCGCATATAGTTTCCTAGAATAAATGAAAGTAGCAGTGTCAGTTCAGCAAGTTACAATTACTCACCTTCCCTTTGGATTACTGAGGGTTTCCTGTGCTTTAGGAGTGAATGTCATCTACAAATACTCTGTTATACATTCTTAGCTTCTTGTCTGTGAGGTTCTGTTTGTCACTGGAGGAAAGTGTTTTCTAGACTGTAAACTGTCACCATTTAGAGATGAAATTCAACCATGCAGTTCTACAGAGTACAAACAATTAACTCAAAAATTTCCTGAATGCACTACAGAAATCACTTAAAAATCAGCCTCTAGTGAAAATCTCTGCTCTTTTCAAGATAAAGATGAAAATTAATTGCTAGCAGCATTTCTGAAGAACCTTTGCCATCATAAAGAGTCGAGACAACTGCCATCAAATGTGCAGTTCAATCTGAACTGAAGGACACTTTACTGAGGAAGTTATTCTGCCACACCTGTGTTCCTCTGGAGATCTTGATGAAGAAGTTCATGTGCTTATTCCAAATAAGGGTCATGTTGTATTTTCCTGGGATAATGATATCAAACATCAGGTGAAGGGCATTCTTTATCACATGGTATCGTACACGAGGATTTTCCCCAGAAATAGCGAAGGTTTCATCTCTCAGTATGATTGTCAAATTCTGGAAGAAAATTCATCTAGAAATTATAACTTATCAAGTTCCAGTATTTTCCTTACTCTGTGTCACACTGCTGAAGATCAGAACCCGTGATACTATTACAGACTATCTTGACATTTCCACTCATTTTTCAAAAGTCCTGGCAGTCAGAAAAAAGGGAAACATTGCACCCATTTTTTAAAAGGGTAGAAAGGAGGACCCTGGGAGCGACTAACCTGACAGCATCGCCACTGTGTCTGGAAAGATCATGGAGCAGATCCTCCTAGAAGCTGTGTTAAGGCACACAGAGGACAGGGAAGTGATTTGAGACAATCAGCACAGCTTCACCAAGGGCAGATCCTGCCTGACCAACCAAGTGGCCTTCTGTGGTAGAGTGACTACATAAGTGGACCAGAGAACAGCTACAGATGTAATTTATCTGGACTTCAGTAAGGCCTTTGACAGGGTCCTCCAGAACAGCCTCCTCTCTAAATTGGAGAGGTATAGATTTAACAGGTGCACTGTTTGGTGGGTAAGGGATTGGCTGGATGATCTCATCTAGAGGGGAGTGATAAATAGCTCCAAGTCCAGATGGAGCTCAGTAAGTAGTGGTGTCCCTCAGGCATCTGGAATCAGTACAGTTTAATATTTTCATCAGTGACACAGACAGTGGGATCAAATGCACTCTCAGCAAATTTGCAGATGACACCAAGGTGAGTGGTGCAGTTCACACACCTGATGTGGTCTTAAAATAACTATTCAGCTGGATAATGGCAGAAGGAGGAGCTTACCCCAAGGTAAATGCTGATGGATCTGGAGCATGTAACTCCTGATTTCCCACAGATGACATTTTCAGTAACAATTTTGAAAGAGGAAACAGGTCTATTAATACCGCAGCCATCCTAAAAAAAATCAAACCAAACCACAAAAAGCATAAAACGCCAATAGATTCTGTGTCTGGAATCTTCCAACTTAAATATAAAAGCATAAGAAAATAAAGAAAGCTTAAAATGTCCTGACTGATTCTGCCTGTTTCAGGAGGTGATGACCTCTGCTTTGGTTGTCAAATTGACATCACTTCCCCAAAACATATAGCTGTCTGGTACAGAATACATATATATGAATGACTATTAAGACATGTTATTAAATACAAAATTGGTTATAATTGCATTAAAAAGTTGGTTTTTTTTGAGAAGTAAAATATTTGCATCTTAAGCACTGAAATAAACAGATTATACAATAAAACATTAAGTGGCTATAAAGATCCAAAGTGCTCTATTGGTTTTTTGACACATCCTATCATATTTTCATTATTCATTTAAAGCAAGCTGTTTCTTGATGCTAAGATACTGCCAAAACAACCAGTAGGAAGCAGGTTACCGTAGCTAATATGTATTCACAGTTGCCATCAAACACAAAACGCTGTCCATCAAAAGTGGTGATGTGGCCTTCTCCATAGAGGTTACACGTTGAGGAACACCTTGATTTCTGAACACATTTCCATTTGCCTTTTGTGCAAGTGCTTGGAGCGAGAAGAGAAACCATACTCAGATTTCAAAGAAATGCCACCTTAATCTGCTTCTTTTTATATACATCTACTTTTATAAATAAGATGTTAATTTAATTCATCTATGTACACTGAGACCAAGTTAGAGTTAATATAAAGGACCCTAATTAAAAGTTATGGACTGCCTAGAAAATGAATTCATGATAAAGAAGAAACTGTACATTATTTTTGCCTTTTTATTTTCATGGAAGTAATAGTATATAAACCCCATTTATTTTCGTTCCTAATGAAAATGGAAGTCACTGTTCCATGTAGTTTGGGGGGTGGTGGTGTTTTTTCAATGCCAGATTAGTAACTGGAAATGGAATAAAGTATTTTGAAAATGCTAAGGAGATGGAAACAATATTTGAGGGAGGATTTGCTTTTATCTACAGAAAAGAAGAAAGATTGTGCCCTCATATTTATTTATGTGGAGTTGTCAATAATCATTGACTTTATGTAGTTTACAGTTACAGGCCGTACTGGATGCCCTTTTTCCTGAATATGCATAAGGCAGAAATTATCCCTGAAGCCGGTACCATGACTCTTTTATCTATACATATACTGTCACATGTTAAGCTTTTCTCTATGTTAATCACTGTACTTTGCCATGGTGTTTCCTCCATTTAGCTGTTGCCATTTCCTACTCTCCTGTCCACTAAACACTTTTTTTTTTTATGTGGTTGTACAGTTCAGTGAGACAGAGGTCCGCAATGAAAAAGTATGTGATTCTTACCAGATCTCACATTCAGTTTGGATTTGTTCACCTCTTCCATAAGAAAGGCCACCATATTCACATGGACACTCCTCAGCTGGAACACACTTGCCATCGAGATTTTCATACAGGCCATCAGCACAGACGCAGCCTGATTCACATTTAGTCGGTATCTGGTAAAGGTCAACAGATTGCAAAATGAAAAGAACCATGAGATGTACTTTATCCTGGATGTGCATGGTGTCAAGCACAGGTGTCACCTGTGCTAAATTCTGTTTTGACTTGATCTTAGTTTTGTGATGGTCCTTGTACTAATGTGCTAGTCAACTGAACTAGTTTCACTGAAGTTGTCAGATATACTTGTGGTGTGGCATATTAAACATACCTGAAGACTCTGAAAAATTGATCTGCCTTTACTGCCAGTCTTTTATTCAGAAAGAGTACAACAGAAGTTTCTTTATATCAAGGATGCTTATTACAATTCTTCCAATTAGTCTGTTTCCTTAATATAAAATTAGAAGAAAACCCTATCAGGACAGCCCAGACGCTCACCTAGCCCAGATCTCCTGCATTCTGTGACTGGCAGCAGCAGAGAGTTGAGAAACAACAGAAAAGGAAGCATAATGCAGCTTATGGAGTACCTGAGTCAGAGGTGATAGACATGTAGTTAAGAATCATCAGTGGAGTTTTATTCTATTCCTTTAATATAATTTAATTAATTAATTCATGCAATTTAATTCCTTTAATCCCTTCTTAATATATAT
Organism: Oxyruncus cristatus; assembly: GCA_013399855.1. Classification (NCBI taxonomy): domain Eukaryota; kingdom Metazoa; phylum Chordata; class Aves; order Passeriformes; family Cotingidae; genus Oxyruncus; species Oxyruncus cristatus. The sequence continues at coordinate 95,418 of VXAY01000911.1, read as the reverse complement.
GTACATGTTTTTGTGTCCGCAGTCTGTGGAAAGAAGCCTGATGTTTAACTGCATCATGCTAGATGAAATAACTCCTTTTATTTCATTAGAAGGAATGTAGTAAAGTTCTAAGCAACAACTAGAACATTCTAACTCTCTCAAGAGGATAAACATCCCAGATCTGTGAAACTCACACATTCAATTCCAGTAGCCAGCATCTGGCAGGTAGGGGCACATGCAGCTCCATACTTGTTTTCTAAACTGTCAGAACATGATATGTATTTCTTAGGAGCTTTGCAGCTTTCTAGGGAAAAGGAACCAAAACAAACATTGAAAAGATCATGAAGTATTAATTTTACAACACAGGGGAAAAAAATACGTTTCTAAGTAAACCATATCAGACCCATACCTGCAGGATTTTGAGGTTTGCCTGTGCAACTTAGCCTTCCATTAACACAGTAGCTAGGGAGAAAAAAAAATAATTCAATGCAAATCTCTCCTGAGAAAGAAGTTTTTATTTTTGCAAAATGACTTTATTAGAAATATTTCATTTACGTTTCTAGCTCCTTCCCATCCTTTGAAATAGAACATGAGTCAGCTAGTCTCTTTACTTTTTGTATTACACAATAACATTAGTTTTGGAAGTGTATGGTAGGCTATTATCACTAGTAGGCAATCATCACCATTATGATGGTCTTTCAAGTCATTCTTGAGGTTTGTATATAGCTGTCCAAGTGCTGTTGACAAAATCTCCTACTGGGAATAATCAGATCTTACCTAATATTTTCTATTTTTCTCTGTAACATTTCCAAGCTTAAGGTAAGTAAAATGCTTTTTGTTTATTTAAGGATATTTGTGGTTTAGGAAAAGGCAAAAAAGATGTCTTGAAAAATAAACCTTTCCTATTAAAAATAAAGCAGTCTATACTTGTTTGGGCTGGAACGGAGTTAATTTTCTTTGTAGCAGCTCAATGGTGCTATGTTTTGGATTTGTGAGCAAAACAGTGTTGATAACACAATGCTGTTTTAGCTATTGCTGAACAGTGTCACAGCATTCTCTGCTCCTTATGGCTGCCCACCAGGGAGGAGGTTGAGAGTAAAAAAGAAGCTGGGAGGAGACACAGTCAGGACAGCTGACCCAAACTGACCAAAGAGATATTCCATACTATACTACATCAAGCTCAGCAATAAAAGCTCAAGTACAGAAAGAGAAAGAAAGGATGTTTGAAGTTACAGCACTTGTTTTCCCAAGAAAGCATTATGGATGACAAATTCATGCTTTCCTGGAAATGTCTAAGCAGCTGCCTGCTGATGGGAAGTCCTGAACTAATTTCTTACTTAGCTTTGATTGCACATTGTCTTCGCTCATTAAAAAAGCTTTTTTGCTTATTAATAATAAAGAAATTTATTAAATTGCCTATAAATCAACCCATAAAGCGTCTTGATTTTTTCTTTCTGATTCTTTTCCATATCTGGCTGCAGTGGAGTGAGCAGCTATGTGGTGCTTACTCACCTTAACCCTCAACAGAGACAGATGAAGACCCCTCGCCTACATTTTCAGTTTGTTAAGCTTTAAACTTGACACACTTACCAGGTGATCCCACCAGTTATTGTTGACTGGTCAGGCAGGATGTATTTTCTGTCTTCTAAATAGCAGGGACAATGAGATTTACGAACACACTCATTCTTGTGGTTCAAGTACAGTCCTTTAGGACACTGGCAGCCTTCGATGGGAATATCAGTTGGATGGCATTCCAGGGCTCGGTTGGAGAGTGACAAGCATGTCCTGTCACATGCCTGAGTGTCGTAGCTGAATGTTTGATTGCCAGTGCAAGTAATGGCTGTAAAACAAGAGTGTATGTTAAACTTCATTTACTGATCCTCTTCCTTCTGAAAGGTAACTGTGCTCATCGTGTGCTGCTTATTTTGTGTCAACAGGTTCAAGGCTTAACGCTTCCGGATGCTTCTTTTCCTATGGATGTGGAGCTCTAGCAAAACGTATTGCAGATTGGGGCTTAACACCAACCATGTGGCTGTTTGGAAGTTTCATGAAGGTTAAATACATAACTATGTAACTGCTTCTTTGTTTATCTTGGAATAAAATTATTCAAAGACAAGCTTTGCAGAAATATCAATGTATTGTCGAGAAACTGTGAAACCTGTACCTAAGTTGCATAAAACCAAAATCAAATCTGCACCCAGAGTTTTTCCTAGTTCCTTCTCATTTTACAGTACCGTGTAACTTTATTTATCTGTCTATTCCATCACTTAATTATCAAGTCCTGGAAGCATCCACATGCTCACCTTAAAGCATACGAATAATCTTTTCCATATAGTCTAAAATCATAATCTTTTTCTGAAAGAGACTAGAAGGATATTCAAAAGTTGGGTATCTGTTACCCCATTTCTGCTTTTCTTTTCTTTCTGTCCACTATTTTCCTCATTACTCTTAAGATGATTTGGACACTGTTTCCAATATTGCGTTACCATTTGGGGGTTTTCTTTGTTGTCTTTTGACTCATCTGCAATGTCAGCAGCCCCTGGGAAAACAGTTTTTATACCAGCTGCTTGGCCTACTTGAGCAATATGTAGTTATTTTTCTAAACACTGACAAGTTGTTTTAAAATACGCTCTTGTTCTTACTCAGTTTTGTCACAGGTGAATGAAACGCATTCTAAATGGAAATAGGCAGACTTGTATGCATGCATTCATCTGATGGAAGACCATTAACACCTGGTTCAGTTACTTACTACAATTGTCCATACTGCTTCTCCAGTTCTCAAGGATTAAACCCATTGAACTGCACGCTCGTGCATATGATCCCAGAGCAGAACAAATGTAAGGAAAAGTCTCTTCATAGTTACAGGCCTGGTAGACACATCTCTGAAACCCAATACATGGAGAATACTTTGTTACTGGGGAGCAGACATCTGGAAGTGCTAAACCCTGGAGGTATTTAAAAGATGTGTGGATGCGGCACTTAGGGACACGGTTTAGTGGTGGACTTGGCAGTGTTATGTTCATGGTTGGACTCAATGATCTCAAAGATCTTTTCCAGCCTCTGTGATTCTATGCTGAATTGCAGAACTAAGTGAGACAAAATACACACTATTGCATAACTAAAACTTATGGAAAATATCTGAGTAATTGCTTTGCTGATGTAAATAAAATATACTTAATACCTAAAAAAGTGCTTTTGTTTATTCGCTTTGTTTATTCTCATTTTTAATTTTCAAAATGCTTTGTGTAGATTGGCAAATACAATGAGCTCAATTATGCCCATGGTAAAATCAATATTTTGAATAGATACAGTTGCCATGGACAACTGCCATATGAGCAAAAATACCTCCTGATTCATAGGAATGGGACCAGTGCCTATGAACAAGCAGACTTTCAGTGTGGAGGAGACATAATTTTCAAAACCACACCTGTTCTTTGGCTTCTATGCGTTGCTGATTCAATGCGTGGGATACTGTCTATGAGCACAATCTGGTTTTTATTTGGACTCCCTCTGTACAACATCTATCATAATTTCCTACCTTATAGAAAGGAATAGGGTTGACCACAGCATGGCATTTCTCGAACACCGTACCCTTCTTGGTAAGAATGGAGCAATGGGTCTCAGCAGATATTTCTGATGAAAGTAAATCACAAACATTAAAAATAGAAAGTTAGGGGGAAAAATGGAAAAAAAACTTAAAAAAAATTGGTATGTTACTCTAGGTGAACTTTTGGCAATGATGGATTGAACAACAGGACAACTTCTCAATTTATTAGCTTCCATACTCTGTTTTTGTATGAACAGCTCAGTAGGGCTTTTTCTTTTTAAAGACCAATAGCAATACAAACTTGGGAAGGCAAAGGCTGGATTTCAGTCACAGCACTTTAGAGCGATCCTAAGACATCCATGGACATTGTAATTTTACTGATAGGTCACAAAAACCCTCTCGTTCTCATTTATCATCTCACTCCCAGGTCTCCAGAAAGGAATCTCATAAGATTTCACTAGATATGAATTTCAGAAATCTGAAAAGTCTTGTTGGTGACAAAATTTTTGATGTTCAATTGTCTCAGTTTCTGCTTCTAGCAAACTCTCTCATTTCCCAGTAAGAGCTTATGGAAATGTCAGACAAAGCTATCTGGAGAGAGCAGTTACAGCAGGATCATCTACTTACTGTTTAGTTGACTCAAAGCACAAGGGTCAGTATCTCTCTCTAAAGCAGGATGGCAATTCCCTGCCCTCCAGGAATCTACAAACAGGGAGGCTGTCCCTTCGGTGATATCCATGCTAGTCATGAAGTCATCTGTAGTGTCTCCATTGTAATTGCCACACAAACCTAATAACATCAGAAATGCAAAGGATGGATGACAATTATAGAATGTGGACACAGTGGCCTATGTTTCATTCTATAATAGTGAGAAAATTGATTCAAAAGCTCTATGCAGAGTGTCAATGAATACTATAGGTCAAGTACCCAGAGAATCTTGAATATGTACACCTTCATTCACTAGTCCTCTGCCTCCTCAAGTTGAGAGTGTCGACTACTATTCAATGACAAATTCATTAAGTTTTTATCTTGTTTTTAGAAACAATTGGTTTTAAACTATATAAAAGAGAAAGGCCATGAAACACTTTTGCAATTGCATGTTTTCTTATGCATGTAAAATCCGTAATGACGAAGAATATGCATATAGACTTTAGTAAAAGCTAAAGCCTCTCTGTAATTCCCCATAATCAGAATGCAGAGTATGCCTGTGTGGCTAATGTCACTGTGCAATAAACATAAACTTCTCCATCTGGTGCTTATCTGCTGAGAAGCTTTTAGATTCTCAGGCCCATTGTGTTTACAGTGATAGTGCACTACATTCAAAGAACCATGTGCTCCAAGATGCAGAGACCACACAGAGTTATTTGTTGCTCCTTCACTGTGTAGCAAAACACATATTGACAAAGGCACTCATGTGAAAGTGAAAAAACATGTAAAGAACAGTATTATATTACACATGAGAAATGCAAACCATTTAATTTCTTTAACTTGTTTTAAAATAAAATTCTTGGCACATTGGGTTACCAATGCAGGTGTTTTTTCTTCCAATCCAGAGAAGAAAACCTGTTTCTTAGAGGACGAGTTTAAGTTTTCAAAACTATACTCCATACATTTTCTTCATTGCACAATGACTACATTACTTACCTAGTGTTCTGCCTTTGAATTGTGATCCAGCTTTCACATAGGCCTGGAACACAGGTGATGTTTGAACTAAAAGTTCCAGCCCAAAGGTTGTATGCATTTGAATGTACATTGACGACTGTCTGAAAACAGTGATGTCTCCTAAAAAACCAAGGACATTTAGAAATAAATATTTAGTGATATTGTAAGGTAATGATTTTAACACATACACAAGTGTTCTAGCATTCTGCCTACAACTCTTCTCCCACACACAACTCTCCACAGAGGAACAGATGCAATAGGAAAGACTTTAACCTTCCTCTAAAACCTCTGGTATTAGCAACTGAAAATTGCAAAGGATGCTGCGTTGTATAAAACAAGACATTTAATGAAATTTGGGAATAACTTACATTCCCTTTTTTTTACCTGATCTGTAAGGCAGCCGCTTAAGTTCATCATCATCTGTGAGGAGATCATTCTGAGAAATCACAATTTTGTCCTGTAAGAAGAGGACATGGAATCAGAAGTAATTATCTGTACTGATGGTATTTATTTGTTCTTTAACATAAACAACTATATTGTCACTTAATAGGAAAAGACTGATTCAAGCGTTTTGTCACGTATTATTACATACTGCTTTTAGTTTTCACTTTGAAAATACTTGATGTAGTAACTGAGATCTTTACTGTGTGTGCATGAGCAGGAACGTATCTTTAGGATCTATTCCCCATATTTTTTCAGTTCAGGCTACTAGCAATGACTTTAAGTACCTATTTTGCTTATCTGGTTACTGAAATGCTGGATGGAACCCATGGAGGGAATACCTACCTTTGTGGACAGGTAAATTATAGCACTAAGTGATGTCTCGGAATGAGAATAACCAGTCTTTTCATACACAGCCATTAGGGTTCCATTGTGTGGCAGGCTGGAACTCTGGAGGAAAACAGTGAAACAAGAAGTCTATGTCAGAATAACACTGATTTGTAGAATCAATGTATATCTCAGGAAGACCTCAGTTTGTGTTTCAAAAAGAAAGCAAAGACAGACTAGAATACACTCATTTGATATATTGTGTTTCTTAACTGCAGGAAATTACCTTCATGAGAACGTAAGTGCAAACCCCATGGAATCTGTACGACCTAGAATCAAACGTGGTAACAAAGGAGCCTCCTTCCAGTGAACACCTTCCAGGGCAGGGCAAATCTTTGCAGTTCCATTGACCCATCATACATTTACTGCGGAAAACAAGAAATTCTGTGTAAGGTTATTCTCGTACTAAGCCCCTGTTTACCAGCTGAGGATTTGATTTCCTCCTGTCTGGAGGTTTCTCTGCAGCTGATCAACATGCAAAATTGGTTAGTGAACACAGAGTAACATACATAAACTTTCATTTTCAGTACTTTGGAATTTTCTTTAGACTCTACAAACTCCACTACCTAGTAATGCAATATGTCATTTGTACCACTTTTCCCCTTATACATTCTATGCTTTGATCTTCTTTGTCTATGTATATCAGTTGAAGATGTTCATCTTAATTCAAAGTTGTTGAACTCTTGTATGGATTGACAGTAAATGTTCCTGAATCATGAAAAGTGTGTTCCTTGTTGCACTTCTGAGGATCAAATTCCATTATTTTTCCTTTACATTCTGTATCAGAATTATGATAGCAAGACATGTGAAATCAAAAAAAATACTCTCTTAAGTTACTATTTTCTGTTGCAAAACAGAAATTTAGTTTTCAGCACTGATCTGGTGATCAGAAACACTGAAATTTCCAAAAAGAAATTGTAAATACTGGATATTTGTTTTGTACTAATTTTACCTGCACTTTCAAAGAGGAGATACAAATACTACTGTTTTGTATGGTCTGAAGGAGTATATTTTTATTTGTACAGATTAATCATGAAATGAGACATGTACCTCTTTAATTACAAATACATGATACGTGGCACTCAAAGAAGGTGGCCTCAGAGATGGTATGATGCATTTGCAGCTGCCCTCTGAAAAGTTAGGCTACATTTTCCAATAACTTGGTGATCTCTCACAAAAATACCTGTTGTTACTCACCAGGTCCTACATGTTGCTTTCATTGTCTCACCAGGAGCGTATGTTTTCCCGTTCAGTGTGCATGGACACTGGCTAATGTGAACACATGTTCGATTCTTGGAGATATCATCAAGAACAGTTCCTGCCAAACATAAACAAAATACTTTTCCACATCCTTACTTAGCACGAAAGCTTGAGTGCTTTCTGAAATTAGCTTGAGTATGCTATTCTTCCACAGTCAGTGCCCATACTTAGATACACAATATACAGGAAAAATTCTCTTAATTAAAATAAAACTGACTCTTCACAGTGTTTGGCTGCTTTCTAGTATGAAAGTGTAGGCAATTGTCTTATTTTGAAATTTGAACTGAATTTGAAATAGCAGGAGGCTAGAATGTTAGTTTTATTATTTCCTTTTTTTTTTATCTATGACCCTCCAAATAAACTTTGGAATTTTGAAGAAAAAACACATATTTCCTAGAGTACTAAGTCTAGATTTAAATATGTAGCTCACAACACATTACTTTTGACTGCTACAAATTGGTGATGATATTGATGTAAATGCCCACTGGAGGATATGTCAGTTCTGATACTTCAAGAAACAATGCACATGATAATAGTAATTACAATTTTGAAGGAAGTTCATCTTGAACTATTTTAAAGGGAATTTACAAAATGCCCATAATATTGCAGAAATCATCTGACGTATGCTACCTCTTGCTGATGCCCTTAAGGGTTAGATACCCGTTTGGGACAGAAAATTACGTCACCTTACTCAATGTATACTATAGTACAGAACTTCAATCAGGCAGGACATCATTATCCCATAACAAATAATGGTTTTGTGAGGAAAATGATTTCATAGCTCTGTTCTTGCACACAGTGACCAAGCATCTTTAAGGATCATAATTAATCAAGACTCCAGTTATATTATGTTACATGAGAAGCAGCAGTTCTAGCAGCACAATGCCCTGAAATGCATGGCTAGTTCATTACTAAGCAGTCTATTCCACTTGAGTGGATATATGCAAAAAAAAAAAAAAAATTTGTGTCATTCATTTAGAATATGATGAAATGATACCTTCTGGACAAAAGCAGCCGTAGGTACAGTGACTGGAACAGCTGTACTCGGGGTTAGAACAGGTTTTAATACATGGAGAACCACATTCCTCATAGATTTGGTTTGCAGAACATTTTCCCACAGCTGCAACAAACAGTGGAAGTCTTACAATTTTTAAAGAGAACAGCCTCCTGTTGCAAGTTTGAGAAATTAAATAGTTTTCACTTGGTGAACGTTCCTCTGTTTTATTGTCACTGATCTAGACATAGGAGTTGTGTTTCAAGCTTCTCTCTTCTCCTTTGAGGTTTCCTTGCACTCCTTATTATTATTTTATCAAAGATCACTGTTGTTCTCTTAAGAAAATAAGTTTGATTCAAGACAGTACAGACTTTTTTATCAGTTGTTTCATATTCCAGTTATTTATCAGTATCCCTGTATTTAAGACACAGAAAAGCTAAGTACAGCTTCGCACGAATTTGAACTTACAACAGAAGTTTTCAGTTCTCCAGTTGAACACCATTTGGTGGGACATGGCACATTGCCTTGAATATTCTGACAGTGTAGAGCAAGCGCAGTTATTTTGTCCTGGCTCACTGCAGTCCTGCATATCAAGCTGGCAACGAGTGACAAACCCATCCTTTGGCACACTGCAGGTTGGTGACACCAAATTAAGTAGCTGAGAGCAGATCATGGCCTAAATAAAAAAAGAAAGAAAATTGTTCTCTGTCACATTGTCTACTGCAGTATAAGGTCTTAAAGACTCTCAGGCACGCTGACTTTCTTTTCATCTAGAACTGGAAGTGACAGCAGTTAATAGTGGTTGTCCCTGTTACCAGTGCTATTATCTGACAACATGTTTTAGGCATTGTGATGTCTTCAAGTCTGTACATCTTATAATGTCAGGTCTCTAAAAAGTTATTAAAGCTTCACTGGTTTCCCTGAATTTCCTGTGATAACCTGGATGAAACTCCAGGTGTGAGCTAACTGCTTGTTGGTTTTTTATGAGTGATATAAATGCAGCCTCAAAAATGTGCATGGGCTTTTATTAAAAAGTATTTCAATGCAAAGAACTCATTTTCTTTCTCATATCAGACTATACAAATGTTGACTTTACTTTTTGTCAGGGAAGTCAGTTTTATGAAACCATTGTCTCTCTGTTGTTGATTTCTACCTATCTTTCCCCCTCTGTTAAGAATCACACTACAGAGAAGCCCAGAAGATCTTTCTTACATATTTTTTGTGAGGGACGGTGGAAACTGGTATCTCCTCAGCCAGGCAGATCTCTGATGGATCATCCATTTTTTGTAACGCAGCGAATTTGTATGTATCCAGCAATTTACCTGTAAATTCAAGGGTTATAGTTTGTCAGGAAACAGCCCACGTTGATTTGTTTGCTTGTTGCTGTGATGTAGCAAAACTCAAATACTGCTCTTTGTGAAATGTTCTACAAATGAATTTTCCCGATGGCAACAACTGCCTCTTTTGCCCTTTACCTGGAGTCTCTTTAAACACAGTGTACTTTTATTACTGTGATCATTTCTTCAAGTTATTTCGCAACCTATCACATCTGGTATGTTACATGCTGCTTCTGGTTTCCTGCCAGCTGTGTTGTCTTTTGCCAGCTGTTAATTCATACCTCTTCTCCTTATCCCCCATTCCTATATCTTCCCCTATATATGGGGTTAAACTCATCACAACCCAAAAATTATCATATAATTTTTAGAACTCACTTCTGTGACGTGTTTAGAAAATTGCATCTGTCTGTGCTGATCTAAGATTAGTTTACTGTGCAATTCAATGTCTCCACACTAGCACTACAGTTCAGATTAGCAGCGTGCTTTTAAAGCAAATATTCCAAACATCCTCTTGTTTTTTTCTGTTGTGACGTGGTCTTGTCATACGGAGTAACTTTAAGATTAAACCAAGCTCAAAGATACCTTCCAAGAGCTTGAGTAACAAGCTCCAACAACTGATGGGCAATAGATCAACAGACCAGATTAGAGTGACTCAGAAGTGAACCCCCTAAACCAGATAGAGTGCAGGTGTCAAGTCCTCAGCACCATTTTGTTATAAAGATCTACAATTACTGGGATGCACAGTCTGTTAATGTTCTTGTCCACTATGTTCTTTTTTTTATTGCCTCATTCTTGCTTCTGCCTATAGTAATTATTTCCCTCACTGTGGCTTGCTATGAGCTCAGACTGTGTGAAATTTGGGAGAGTGTGACCCTTACCACCTGTTTCTAAAATACAAGAGAGTTCTTATCCCTTGTCAGAGGAACCCACAATATTATGCTCACAGCAGATAATAGTGTGTATCATTATCATACTATAGGTATGTTGGTGACCTACGGAGCCGCTTTACTCTCTTCTGAAACTGAGTGAGCAGAGCAATGCTATCAGAGAATTAAGCTTTCATCCTGACTCCCTTTAACTAGTTTTCCCTCCATGTGAGACGTCCTTGTATCTTACCTTCACGCACAAATTCGTTCAATTCATAACCATCATAATTTCCACACATTCCACAGACTTTCCCCATGTATTTTTTTTCAGCCAAAACCTAAAATAAAATGGAATGAAACATTTAAAAGGATCACCCTGAGTGAAATTATCTACAGCATTAACTTACTCAAACAAATTCAGTTCAAGGACACAACTTAAGGTGATCCTTCTCATTAATTTCCATGACTTGTTTGGAGGAAAAGTTTTGTAAGTAGTAATGTCTTCTCCCAACAGGCAAATAGTGATTGATTGATTTATCTCTTTATCGATTTATTTAATAAAACAAAAAGACTTGAAGACACTTTCAGAGAATTAAGGAGGGAGGTATAACATTTTTAGGAATCAGAAAAGAAAATAAAAAAAGGAAATTATGCTGTATCCTTGCTCATATCTTTGTTGACAGAGCATGAATTTCAGGTTTCTTCTCATAAGAAACTGAAGGTTACAGGAAGAAAATCTGTTTTCAGAAGAAGATTATTCAATTATCTATTGCTCTGGAGACTAAAGTGGTAGTATTACTACTGGCTAAGATCAATTAACTATTGTGAAAATCTTAGGCCAGAAGAAATAACCTGACTATACAAAGGATATAATTTGTACCCATCACAGTAGCCTTTCCTCTTGTATGTGTTACAGTAATGCTGATAAATCTCCCAGAAAATTTATTACATATCATTCTCCCTGTTTTAGCACAGAATTTAGACTTCAGTGTCTTTTGTGGCAATAAAATCACAGGTCACACTGAGAAAATGTACTGGGGATTCTGGAGGGAAAACCCGAAAATATCCAAAAACAGGAAAGAAACAAAGAAACTGGTAGAAGCACTATATGTTTGAAACCAACAGATGTCCTGTGGAAGCACAGTAGAAAAGACTAAACTATGGCATACACTATTAAATTCTACACATCTTTAAGCAATAGTGAAACATTGCAGCTGCTGGAATACCCTGAGGAAAGATTAAAATGTGTGAAAGTGTCCACAAATCTCCACATTGGTGGCTTTAGTTAGCTACCAATGCTGCAAGTGAAAGGAACATGCAAGTATAAAAAGAAAAGTTGTTTTTTTCAAGAGGAACGGACGAAAAAGAATAATTATCCAAATAGTAAATACACGGAAAAGCAGCCAGTAAATCTAAAGAGTTCTTGTCGTCCCAGTAAATAAAGTGAGAATTTTCTTTTCTGCTTTATGACAACATTTTACTAACCATGAGATAGTCATCATTGTTCCACATGACAACTAGTTCCATCTCCATCAGCTTGGCGACCAGGCGGATGTTGTGTCCATAAGGTGCTATCTGAATTCCATTGCTGGTGTAGGGCAACTTAATAATTCTGTAATAAGGGAAGAAGAGAAACTGACCTTCTCATACCAATAATATGCAGAAATTAGTTTGGGGGTTTTTCTAATATGATACACATACAGTCTGAGTACTTGCAGCAATATGAAATAGAATTTTTTCCTTTGTAGCTGTGACATTTCAAGATACTTTAAAATTTCTGTTGATTGAAAATCTATGCCAGCAGTCTCATAGAAGAATCACCAGAAGATGGTTACATAGTGATTGTGTTACATAGTGAAAATGTTTGCACAGGACTTAGCTTCTTCACTTGGTTTGTTTTTATCAGGGCATAGTTGTATTTTTCAAGAACTTTATTGTTAGAAGTTTTTGTGGTACAACTATTATTGATTATCCTGAAGAGACTCTATGTACTACAGCCTGTTAATACAGGAATTATTACTATGACTGAAAACTGACAAGATTAAAGAAACCCATATCATGAATGCTGTAGCAGAATTAGGTTTTCATCCTTGCAGAGTAATTTTAATGCTACAAACTAACAACACTAAAGAAGAAATACATTTTGCTAAGTGCTCAGTGGTACAATCATGAGAAAGGGCTGAAAGACCAAGCCTTCCACCTGAAGCATGGCTATGTGCAACACTAGACCAGCTCATGGCATTTTGTTCTTGTGACTGTAGGTCAAAAATTTAACATGCAGATCACTGGAATAGGCCCACAGATATAGTTTTTCCGGAAAACAAACTAAAAAAGGAAGTTTTTCTAAATACAGTTTGCTAAATTAAGGTATGGTGCAAATTGTATTTTTGTTGTGATAGTTAATGTGCCCAGGTCAGCATAAGATACAGAAAATCCACAGTCAATTGTTCCCTGTATTCGCACGCACTCAGAGATAAAAATCCAACACTGCCTATCTGATAAGAATGCTGAAAACTTCCCTGGAGAAATTTCCTTGTATGGGAACAATTTGTCTAGAGGAATGAACATATCCACTATTTCTCTGTTGGTTGCAGAGTTCAAAGTTTCTCTTATACCTACATATGTGTTACCTTTAGCACAGAGTGTTCAGAGTTATTTCATTCAAATGCACTCTAAACACAGGGATTTCAACTTTTATCTACTAAGGGGTATGAGCTGTTTATCTGTGCTTGTAGTAGAGATAAGTATAAGCAGATTGGTAGTATCTAGGAAACTGTAGTTACAGTTTGAGAACTTGTTTTGGTCTGAGATTACTTTATCCCTTTGCCTATAGCAAAGAGGAAGCAAGAGGAACAGAGTCCAGTTAGGTGTCTTAACTTCAGTGATTTGTTCATATCTTTATGATATGAACATAAACACTTTTTTCCCATTCATCCCAGAATCTTACCCAACACTCCTGACAAAAATGCTGCCTTTTTCAACAACGACAACAGAAGGTCCAAGCTCAATAATGATCCTTGCAATTTTTTTGTCCATCCCACGGCGGAACTGAATGTTGAAGTCTGGGCTGGTTTCATCACATACAGTTGCAAAGATATAGTTGCAAGTCCCAGTGAAGTCATACTGGTATTTATCAAAGGTTGAAAAATGCCCTCCACCCCATGTAGAACAGGAATCCTTGCTCAAAACTATAAAACAGAAAGAAAAACAAATTTAGGTCCTCTAAAAGCATATTTGCTCATTCTGATTGGCATTTCAAATAAAAACAGTAGGAGAAGCTATTAAGTTTCTACTCAGATTAATTCTGTAAACAACATCTTAGTCCTCTATTTTTTTTTTCTTTTGTAAGCTCAGAATTTTATCTCAAGTCAGGAAGTGAAACAATATGCAGACTGAGAGCAATATTATTACTTACTGTAAGTAGAGCAGAGTTCCCCAGCTTCCTAGCCTGGGAAAAACCATTCCAACTCCTTCATGAGTAATACAAAGGTTTACCTTCTTATTTCAGTCCGTTTGATCTGTTTGCAAAGGTGACAGCTTGCTACTAGAGAGACCTTTAACACCTCAGACACAGCATTTACCAAGCTATCTATGGCATTACTGTGTCATAAATAATTGCACAGTCTGTCACTAGATATCCAAAGACAGTCTTCAAAGCTTAAATTGTCAGCCCCCACTTTTTTGGCTCTATATTTGTGTGACAAACTTTCAACCAGCTTTATAAATACATGGAACATTTTAATCAGTTTTCATTTTTAAGAAGTAATCTGAACTTTTCATCGGAATAGACAGATTTTTTGGAGGTGGAAATGAACCTTAAAGAAAAAAAGAGATACAACTCCAGCGCTTGTTGTAAAAGTTCTGTACCTACTTACAGCATTTGAACAGTCCCTTTGAAGCTGATAGTTCTACTGAAGTAACTAAAATCATGTCCTTGGTTTTATATTTCCAGACTCAGATTGTTAATTTTCATTTTTTAATTATTTTTGCTTACTGTGTCATATATCATATTTTTGCTTATGGTGTCAGGTATCTTAGAATACATCTCAGAGCCACAAAGTATCACCTAAATTTAGCAAAGTCTACCTGCAATTTATAGTCATTGTTTTAAAGCCAAAAGACTTTTTTTTTTTTAACTCCTGGTTTTATCCAGGTCATGCAGAAAATACTGTTTCCCAATGAGCTGTTACCTGTTGGCAAAAAGTATTCCTCTTCCATGCTTCTGTTCTGTCCTGAAGGTCTGACTGGAAAATAGGAATCATCTAATTGTTATCATTGGTCCTTCATGCCCAAGTCCAGCTAGTTTGATATATTGTGTTTAAGTGATACTGACCATCAAACCCCAGAGTGTGCCAAGGAAAGATTATCTGGGGTTGCACAACGGTCAGAGTGCAATAGGTGCCCCTTTCTATAAATACAGGAGTGTGTGCAGTGTATTTGTTTTTATTTAAATCTTATCAAAGGAAAATAGCAAATGGGAGTGTCAATAACTCAAGGAAGTTTAAAACTAGGTTATATGATTGTATTTTGTGTTCAGTTCTTTTATTAATTAACATAACGGGATTTTCTTTTAATTTGTCATATCCATGCTCTGCTGTTTCCCTTGCTGTAAGAACAGACAGCAGACAGAGATGAGTTCCTGAATATTTGGGATTTTTTTTGTCTGATCACAAGTCTTCAACTATTTTTACTTTTAGGATGAAATTCATGTAGATTTCCACGCTTATGCTGATTGAGAATTCACCTAATTCAAGCCACTCTCAGTTTATTCTGCCCAAAGAAAAGCTTTTCATTATAATAAATTTGCATTTAATATAATTGGTTTTGTTTTACACCTCTACATTTTCCCCAAACTAGATAAAAGAATTTCATTGCCAACCTCTGATATGCAACAAGTTTTAGAGTACACAAGAGTTGCTTTTTAATGGTATGCAGAAGTAAAGCATGGTATTTTAATGCAAAACATTATAGATCACTGGGAAGATTTTCTGTAAATAGAATATGGTAGAAACAATGTTCAGAATACTAGGACTGATACCCATACTTATTTAAAAAGCATCTTGTGAAAAGGTGTGGGTTTAGAAGGGTTATAGCCTTCTGTATCCTGTCTTAGCAGTGGAATATTATATCATGCAAAATACAGTATATATCATGACAGCATGATGACATTTATTCATTCTGGTCATGGACATGGAAAACTAAATGTTGGTTGAATGAAGTTTAAATTTAGAAGTGAGTGTCTCACATTTCTTCAGAAAAGGACATGTAAAAAGTTGTATTGGTTCTGATCAAGGGCTCTGTGTTTTATTTCCAGCTGTGATCATTAACAGACTGCCCAAGGGAAGACCACCATCAAGTCAAGCATATATACTTCCACAGATATGCTCTCAGTCTCCAATTATTTTCAGTTCAGAGAATTTTGTGAGGCTATTGGGATTTTTCTCCCTTGAGCTCTGGCTTTCAAGTACGTGTTCCAGCCTCATTTGAACAGAACCAAAATTTCTTTGTAGCAGAAAATGCCACAATCACTGCTGTCAAAATCTATCATTTTAATTAAGAGTTAACATTTTAATGATATCTGCCTTTCTAACAGTACTTCTGATAGCTAACATTTTTAGTACTTTAAAGCTATAATATACTAATTATTTTGTGCCTTAGCATTGAACACATTTTTACACAACAAAGGTAGTAGTATCTCACTATTCGTATTTCTCAGATTCAGAAGGACTAGCACAAATTCACAGTAAGTAGGCGGCTGGAGTTAATTTTGTGTACAGATTTGGATGCATGCACCCAAGCCATTCTTTGGGAGTTCAGGGAAAACCACTGCTAAACTACCAGAATTGTGGCAGCAGTAGCTACAGCTGGCACAGCTCGATGCTGAAGCAGAGATCTGTCCATATCCTCCCTCCCCACTGGCTGCCGGCTATAAAGGTGAGGAAGGAATATTCCATACTTTGATTGTTCATGTGCATATAAATTTGTTTTAACCTGAAATCTTTAAAATCATTTTCACAGATCTAATCTATATGGAGAATGAGCTTTATTTAATTCCCTGGATTTTGCGATATCAAAAGAATCCATATTCTACATTTTTAGATAGTATCAGGCAGTAACATGTAGGAATGAAAATCAAACATATCACACAAATGACCCCAATAGCAACTCTCTAAATGTTGAAGGCTACTAAACTGCTCACAGTTTTTATCCTTAGGCATCAAAACCTCAGCATGGCACACTAAAGCACTTTCCATTTACTTTAAAATTTACGAGTGAGACAACACATTTTACCATCTCTTTATATGCAAAGTCTTCATTCAGAATTTCTAAAACTAGTGCTCAAAACATATGCTCCTTGAGGCAAAGACTGATTTTTATTATGTGGTTTGTACAGTGTCTTTTGCACTACAGAACTGATGTTGAATAGAGTTGTCACTCATAGTTGAATGCGAACATTAAATACCAGGTCGGGCACTCACTTCTTTGCAGAGATTCCTTCTGTTTTTGGAGAAGAATGTTCGGCCAATAATTTCCTTCAAAAGCTGTGAAAGGAACAAGGTAACACAATGAAGTTATCCTCTGAGCAAAAGGAATTTGAATATTTGTGTATTTATTTATTTTTAAGCACGCTACAAGTCAAAGCAGGGTCACCATATATGAATTGTGTGCCGCCACACAAAACTGAATGGATATTATAGTAGAAAATCTGCCAGAAATCCTATGCAATATGAGATTTCCTGTACTTCATACTAAAATCCTCTGTTCCTGTTAAAAAAATAGATAATAGATAATAAAAAAAGACGGATAAATCTTTGCTCATATTTTTTAATTCTTGTTCCACCATCTGGGTAGAAGTAGTGGAGGGAATAGCCAAAACTGGGACAACATGTGTTCTTCACAAGAATCATGTGACCTGAAGAGTGGGAAATCCCCAGGCCTAATTGTTGCATTTGCTACTCACCTTAAGGCAGAATGATGAAAGCTGTTACCTGCTCTCTTCCATACATCTCCTCACAAAACTTGCTTTGGTTAGGAAAAGCCAAGGAATGTTTAGCAAATGCAGAGTGCAGTACAATCCCTCTTCCGTCTCAAACCCAGACCTACCACATGTGCACAACTGCACCACGTTTTCACACGTACCCGAAGGCTCTTTTGCCTTTCTACCTTGCTTCTGCCAAAACGCAAACGGAATGAGAGACATGGAAAAGGGCCACCACAGCCAATCTACAAGCCCGGAGCCCTGTGCACTGCCTGGGCATGGAGTGGGCTTTCATGGGAGTCCATAGCTGGATGGTAACAAGCAAAGCAAGATGCAAGAATAGGGACCTGGGATGCTCCAGGAATATGACACTCATTTTTACAATTTCTTATGTCTGGTATTTCTTAGGTAGCAGGAGCAAACATCCCATAGGAACCATATAATTCTCTACTGTATGTTTAGGATCTTTTGCAACATAGCAAATGTTGTAGCAGAAGGTTTCTTTAATCACATAAACCAGGACAAGGCTCAATACATATCTATATATACACTACAGCTCTGCAGGGTTCTGTTGCTTCCTTAGACACTGCAGCGATTGAAAGCCCCTGGGGGAGCTCACCAGCTGTAACAGCCTCTCTAGCCAATTCCATGCTGTGCTGCTGAATGTGAGGTAATTTTTATTATGTGGTATCTCAAGGACTGAAGGAAAACAGGTGAGGTTCTGTTTTTTTATGTGAGGCTAGATTAAGGCACAAGAGGGAATTTTGGAAATAAGAGTTTCAGCATATGCCTTTGCTTGGGATCTGAGATTCAGACATCTCCAACTTCCCCATCAGTCTATGCCTCAATTCTTGTCTGAAACAATACTTACTGTAAAAGATAAACTGATCTGGATAAACTAATCTAATGTTTTAAGAGCTAAAATGCTACACTGGTGGAATTGTATACAATGAATAGACAGAAGGGAAATAAATCAAGGTTGTAAGTTCAGTGTCAGAAGTGCTCCCACCACCCTAAATGTTCTAATAGCTTTAAGTGGCGCTCATTTCAATCAGTTGTCTAGGCTCCTTTCACAGGCTGTAAAAGTAAATGCAAATTTACTGAGTACAATTTGACTTGCAAAACGTGGCTAACATGGAACAAATGAATTATATACAAAACTTCTATTTTTCTCCATCGATGTAAAAGAAACCTCAGGTGACTATCTGCAGTGCAAATGCCAAGGCAGCAGTTTAGGAAGATGTATTCCTTCTATCCTTCTGTATTCCCTGTACCCTTCTTCCTAGATATGTGTTAATTTCAATGGGACAGTGCTCTACCAACAAAAAATAAAACTCAATGTAATTTTTCCAAGTTGAAATAATATTAATAACAATAATAACAATAATAATTATAATAACAATAATAATAAAGATAACATAATAACTTCTTGAAAAAATAAAGAAGAACATTTCCATAAGAAAGAAAAGACACAAAGCAGTCTCATTAGTTGCTGAGTTGCAAGCTGCTGTACTCACTGCATGATCAGCACTTTAACTTCCAAAGTTGTCTGACACCACTCATGAGAAAATCATTGTAGATCCTACTCACGCTGCCTTGTCCTCTAGAATTGGTCAGCACTGGCCAATAGTTGTTTGAAATTTTGCCAGCGCTTTAGTACAACCTCCACGGTTGGCCTGCAACTCACCAGGCATTTCCAGAACACAACATGTTTCTTCCAAGTTCCTGGTGAACCATGCATCACAGTAAGTACACCACAAAAGGTAACAGAGTCAAGTTTGTGGCTATCAGGTTAACACTCTCCATGCCTAGAGTTGCTGCTGCCATTTTTGAACCCCTGGTTTTTGATACCTCCATTTGTTCAATAATCTGTTATTGTTGGTTTAACTGTTCTCCAATAGCTATACTTGAATCCTAAACTATCCTAAACTTCAAATACTACATTTATGGGATTTAAGAGAGTGCAACAGCTGCCTTCCAAGGATATTTGATTTGCAGGAATTGAATATATGACTAAAATATTACTTCAAATCAGGTCTACTTAGAGAGCTTGATGTAAAGCAAGAAGTCTGATAATTAATGGACAAATTTTTTAGATAGAACAGACAGGCTGGTATACAAAGCTTATTTGCTAGTTTTTCAAATTCAAATACCTAAGCATGGCAAACAAAACGTAAGATATACTTCAGCTTTGGTATTTAGATTAAATTTGAACATAACAGTCATCCTGGGTTACATGGAAGTGTGAAAGAGTTGTATCGACAATAACTAGGGATATGAAATCCACTTTCAGGTTTTTCTCAAAGAATAGCTAATAAAACAAATACAGAGCAATCTGCTGACTATATTCCAATCAGTCTGTATCCTGAAAGATCAAAGTATTATACTAATTACAGTACAGTAATTATTCTCAGCATTTACATTCTCACACTTAACTCCAAAGAGTAAACTCCTCCTGGCAGTGTTATTAGCAATTCACAAGTACACAAAATAGCAGATGGTACAGATGCAGTAAGTGCTATGGCCCCATGCAGAAGTTGTATCTCTCAATCACTTAAGAATTTTTCATTTAAAAGGCTGTCCCAGTATTAAATGAGATTTCTAAAGTAATGAAATCTTACTGATATTTTACTATTACTGCAAGTATTCTGTTTTCCTTTGAGAAATGGGAATGACTTGGCTTTAACATTAAATACTTAATTTTGAATTAGCTCAATAGAATTTATTCAGTTTCACTTTTCTTGGATAAAGGAAGGTTTTACTTTAAATTCCTACTCTAATCCAGCTGGCCAACTTCCCTGAGAACTGTATCTTTCGAAGTGCAGGTTTTGTGTGGTCAGCCTGGCTAGTGCATGACAGCAATACAATCCAGCCAGGGAATATGACTTATTATGAAGAAATAAATAATTTTGTTCCTTTACTACAGTTACTATGAGACATCCCTATGCAAAAATACAATTTTATGTTGTGATAACTTCAAAGTATTTCACACCAGCTAAATGAATGAAAACAAAACATTGAAATGAAATATTTTTTGTACTTCCAAACAGAAATAATTTAGGATTTCTGTTTTGTAAAGGGTTCATTCTTTATCTTCTAATTTGGGACAAATACAAATGTTGAAATGTCAGATGTTCTGGAAGGGTCAAGAGCTTTAAAATAAATTACAGAAGCCTAAAATTAAATTTAATGGTGAGGGTACTGCTAGAGTCAGAGCTGTAATACTAGGAATCAGTTGCACACATTCATGATGATTTCTCTTCTATATGAAATTATTAACTCCCTTTGTCTCTTGCAAACATAGATGTCTGAACACCATAAATCAAGGTAACTTCCTAGCTGCATACTTAGTAAGAAAAACTACATGACTGTACATAAACATCTCATAAGGACCAATGCACAGTTTTGTCTACTGAAATAACTAAACGTATGAATCCTCAATTTAATCAATGAATCAGCATCTCTTATTAAGTAAAGGCTAGAAGTAGCAGTTTTAATTGGGTTTAAGGCTTCTGTGGATTTTTTTTTCCCCTCAGGCTAATGTTTGTTTACTGATTTTTCTTGAGTTTTCAAGAAAAAGAGGAAGTGTGTCTTCCAGTTTCCATCAAACTTCACATCAAATAACCAAATACATGTCCTTACAATGAACATTTACATTTCTAGCTAGAGATAGATTCAAGGTACAGAATTTGGATGCAGACCCACAAAAAGAAGAACTGAAGTCCTGGCTTTGATTTGATTTATTCTAAGGAGAAAAGATTTGGATCTAGAGTTCAAAACAATGAGCACCCTGCATGTTGTCCAGTTTTAGAACATACAAATCACCACCCAAAAACGGTCTGATTTCAAAACCTTACTTGACAGAATCTCCATTTGTTCTCATAGTCTCCAACCTTGCTTGGCATCTCAAGGCCCTGAAATATTGATATATCCCAAAGGAGAAAACTGCTCTGTAAGAATTTTCCAGATCCTACTTCTATAGGGTTTTATGTTTAAATTCAACTTAGTCCATTGTAGATAAGGCCCTATTTGTAATTGCCAAGTTCATACATAAATCTTGTGGCTGTGTGTCCACAGTAATCTTCTATTTGATTGCAAATATTAGTATTTATAGTAATACATCTACTCATCTAACATAGGAAGAAACGTAGATTAAGATCTTGCAGGCATTGACACTTGGGGTTAGGACCCATGTTCGGGTACTTGACTTGATATTGGTTACAAAGGTGTTAACACAGTGAATGGAGTTACACCTGATTTATAACCATATAGCTGAGGTTAGAAATTGGCTCTGAGAGTCTACAATAGGGTTGAGTTGCTTATATTTTAATTACTTTAGTGTTACAGTTTACGGCACTGATTTAAGAGTAATGAATGTCCCCATGCAATTTGAACTATATGGTTCATTAAATGTAGTAAACACAATACAGAAGAAATAAATTTAACCTTGTTCAAATTAAAGCAAATGAAGTATGCCTTTTAGCGGTCTGAAACCTGTTCCTGTAATTGTAACTGTGATAATTGATAATTAAAAAGAATATACAGAAGGGACAAAAAGTAAACCATCTTAAGTGATGCCAAGCCACAGTAAAAAAGGTTCACTCTAGAAAAATCCATTAAAAAACCCCCAAAACAACAAAAACCAAACCAACACACGAAGAAGAATGAGTAAGAAAGCAGAGTAGCTACAGAGTCAATGAACATACTTGTCAAGTCTTTTTTAGAAATCACACATTCATCTAGTATTCAGATGGGTTGGATCAAAAAAGCAAGACAGAGTCCTTCAAAATACTAAGGAATTATATTGAGTAATATAGGGAGGAATACATTAGGAGTCACATAAAATTTTCAGACTACAACCATTTGCCTGCTTTCCAGCACAGGATTCTTTCTGCCACAGCATTCCTCAAAAGAAGTAATGCCATCACATAGCTTACACTTAATACTTTTTGAAGCTGGCATAACAAAGAAAAATAGTTTTGATCGTCACTCTGCACAGAAGATCTACACAGCTTCCACAGTGACATCACTAGGACATTGTATCACGAGCATCTGAAATATGAAGACACTTGGCAACATAATGAATGCCCATTAGAAAATTATTCCTTGTATCTAGAGAATGAGTTTTAGGGACAGATACAACAAATCAGTAACCACGTTTCTAAAAAAAACCCAGGTTAAGAACAAGTAGTTCTATTTCAGTCATGTATTTATTAAACAACCAGTTGTGTTTTAAGATGATGTGAAGGAGAAGAAAAGGTGTAAACTGAGTTCAGCTGGTCATGGGAAAGGAGAGCAAAACCTGAAGCTCAGGTACTGTAATACTGCAGTGGAGTCACCCCCTTCATTTCAATATCTGTGCACTTTCCTTCAAACCATACACCAAGAGGAAGGCAGGTATCTTGGACTTACCAGCAGACTGCAGAAAACTGCAGAAGATGAGCAGTATTACTGTCGGGAACATGATGCGTGGCAGGACTGGAGAGGTTTTTTCAGAGGTTTTTTCCCCTCTGTTACAAACAGGCAGTGCCACTGCTGCCACTTTCTAGGCTGCCCTCTTCAAGCTTGGATGCTTTATATATAGAATTGCAATGCCCTCCCTCATTCCCATAGCTCTCAGAAACTGCAACAGCAGAGTACCCGCCAAACAGGATCTCCTTTTTTTATCGAGTTCAACACACCTAAAAGCCACTTAGAAAAAGAAGAAAAAAAGAAAACACAAGCTCCTCCAGTTCATTATCATTCTTACAAGGTTTTTATAATGGCTTCTATTTGTAACAGCTCAAACACTTTTAACTGCATTTACTGAACAAATTTGGTATTATACCGAAAAGCAAAAAGACAAATAACACACAAATTATGATCACTAGCTGATAAGGTAAGGAATAATATTGGACCAGTACACAAAGTGGAATAATGAAGTCCAGGAGCTGTGGAACTGCTGAAAAGACTGTGTGCATAAAAGATGGTAAGAAACGAATGAACAGAGATACAGATCTCAGATTTTGTTATTACCTCTTCTTTTACTAACTTTTATTCACACTCCTGAGTGATTGTGTTCATCTCACCCTTGTGTGACTTTATAAACAAAATGATAAAGTTTGCCTTGGTAAGAAGGTCTGTCCATGGTACAGCTCATTTCCTGAGTCTACAAGGGAGCTAAGTAAGCTGTTGCCAGCCACCTTAGCACTGCCAAGGGCAGAGGGCAATCTATGCTCCAAAATGGGAAAAGCTACTGCACTGTGGTAATTTGGCAACTTTCACAAGTAAATCTCCACCTTCCCACTGATATCCCAGAAGATCAATTCCAGTTCTGTTACACTTGGATTGCCCCTCACTTTCCCTCCAGCGAAGGTCAGGAAAGGGAAGGTCAGGGAAGTTCTCAGTTACCCCTTCTGAGTGGTGAGAAGAAGCACAGGAGAGACAGTGACATAATTTCAGCCCTGGCTTAACTTGGCTGTAATTAAAATGAAAACATTAAATTTTAATTGACATGAAGCTCTGCCTTTTTTTTTTTCTTTTTTTTTTGTGTTTTTGTTTGTTTGTTTGTTTTTGTGGTTTTTTTTTTCCTCCTTCTCTATTCCTTACTCATCTCCCGAGCAACTAAAGGATGTATACGGCTGTTGATAATAGAATTGGGATGCTAAATTCCAAAATTTCTGTTGAAAACTGTCTGCATCTGCCATATAAAAAAGTCAAAGTAAATGAACAAAATCACTTCTGAAAATCTTGATCAAAGTAAAAAAATTATGAAGTTCTCAAAACAGCCTCAATAACCAGACAAATACTCTATGTATAATCATTAAAATTTCACAAATGTAAATATCACATTAATTTCTAGTAAATTAGCTCTGAGTTCTTATTAATCCAAAACAGAATTTCATTTTTTATACTTCTATGAAATACCTTCTGTGAGAAGATAAGGGTCTATAGCGCTCCCTTAACAACTCAAACTTTATAACTGATGGTGTCATACAGAACTTCACCCTTCTCTGACAGAAAAGATTAAAAAAATTCATCACTGTTGTCAAATATGATTTTTTTCTTTTACATATTTCCATAATCTTTCTGTCAAGCAATAATTAATTAGAGCAGCTGACATCAAGAGCATTTCATGGCTTGCTCATTTAAGAGCTGGGCACTTGTGAGCATCATTATCAAACTGAGACATCGTGGAACTAAGATCACCAGTAACACATGAGAGGGCACTAAAGCCTTTATACCACCTAATAATTAATTTTCTTCTCCCATTACCATGCCTTCAAGCTTTTCACTGTAGCCTTTATGTTTAGCAAAAACTTGTATGTGTTTATCACACAAAGCAAATACAAGTACTGGCAAAAGTTATTACAAATACTTATGGAAAGTGCTGTTGTTTTCAGTTCCCTATGTTTGTAGCAACACTCTTAGCTGACACTCATTCTGTCTGAGAAGTCAGGATAAAGGTATTACCTTCAACTATCCTAGAAGGAATTTCACTGGATCAGCTTAAATACTTATGATTCATTAAGTATCTTGCTATTTTATGATGATGTGAACACAGTTAATCAAAAGCACCCATCTGTAACCACATTTAAGTCAGGACTCCAGACCAAGAAAAAAGCATTTGCTGCAGGACTATGAGAAGTGACTGAATTCTCAGCACATAGATAACTATTTTATGTGAAACAGCTTTGTGAAAAACTGTTCAACTGTAGTGAGAAAATGATGCCTCTAATTAACATGGATTTGTTTTTCCATTTAATGACTGCAACTGGTTTAGTAACGTCATCAGTTGTCACAAACTGTTGCGCAGGAGAGCAGGAATTATTGTGGCCATATAAAGTATGCAGTCACAGCATAGGAAGTATACTTTACTTTGCATTAAATTTACTGGAATTTAATGTATGATTTACTTTCCAGCATCATCTATACTTCTGGAAGATTTTGAAACGTCAAATGAATTTATGTAATGCCAGAAATTATGCAAATCGAGAGAGTCATTACACTTCAAGAAACAGACTACCTTGCACAGTTTAATTAACCTAGGAAATTTTAGGTATACCAATTATAAAACATTTTGGTGTTTTCACGAAGATCGCTAAGAAAACATTCCACTTCCAGTAATATACTCACTGTGTATTATTTTAGCAGCCTTGCATATTTTTTGGATAAACAGCTACATATCTTGCTAAAGAGTCATACTAAAATACAGCATTTGATTAGCCATAAGTCCTGTGGGTGTACAAGCAATTGCCAACTTCTGAAGCTTGTGCCTGGAAGCTTCCATTGCTTTTTCTGGAACGCAAATATACAGGCTACAGCTTGATAGCAATCTGACATAACAGCTGTTCTGGTGGGTTTTTCTTCTTTGACCTCTTAAATTTGATTTTCTCTCTCATTCAAATTTTAAATAATTGTAAGATGTATTGGTTTAACGTGATACTATTAAAATCATATGCACTTTAACTTTCAAATTATTTTAGATGCCAGGCCTTCAAACAAACATTTTAGAACATTCATTATAGAATCGCTTAAGTATAATGAACAGAACATTTAATGTCTTAGAAATGTTGTATCAGAATTACATAAAATAAGGCTCTTGAAAACAACTGGGTTATTTTTATCCTTTATGACAGAGATGTTCACTGTGACTGGCAGGGCAACCTCACTTTCTATTTTCAATCCAACAAGCTGTAAAATTTCAGTAGAAAAGTTTGACATTCCAGGGAAACTTGCAGGGTTTTTTTGTTGTATAGACTGTCTCAAGATAACACTGTTTTCTATTAGCATACCTTAACTACATGCATTAGAAACTTATCTGGTCTGAACATAAACTTGGAATGAGGCTTAAAATCCTTCAAACATTAAATTGGAAAAGAGGATTTCCACATTAAGGAGGTTTCAGGCCAATTTTTATCCAGTAACCTGTCCAAAAAGACCACTTAAAAATTTTGCATTAAGTAAGACTGAATTTTTCGTCCAGTGTCTAACACATTTTTAAATCTTGGTAAGAAAGTGGAAAATGGAAGACTGTACAGTAGTCACAAACGGGGAAGATACTCAGAAATATCTCCTTTTCCTTAAATAGATTTGCATTTGACAAGAGTAGAAGCAGATCCATATCAGTCAAGATTTTGACTGAACAGAGGTACTTCTGCTGTGTAAGGCAGAAACACTGAATTCCTATATGGACAACTGAATATATGCTGATTGCATTTCATACAAAATTTGCAAATTATTAATATAAACACAATGTAGCTACAGACTGAATAAAGCTTTAAACAATGAAAAAATTAATTTTCTTCTGGACATGGTAAACCATAAAAAGAACTGAGTAACATTTTCTCTGCAGAAAAAAAAAAGTGGAGTATTTTTGATTCTGCCATTACAGCGGAAAGGAGTTAAAAGGAAATATTCCTCCACATACTGAATACTTTATGTCCTAGTCTTATGTTGTCACAACAAACATTTTTAAGTGAAAAACTAAAGAAAGAGAGGCAAGTAGTCAGTATTCGGTATTCTATAAAAAGCTCCTTAAATAAAGCCCAAAAAAATTCAGTATTATGAACATATGACCCGAAGGCAAAGAGGGATATAATGACTAGTCAAATAAATGGGGAAACACTGGGGCACAAGGTAATTCCATTACCATTTCACTATTTAAAAATAAACCAAAAGAACAACATAACCGGCATTAATAAGCTAAACATAAGAAAAACAAGCTCCCGTTTTTAACTCCTGTTTCTCATCACCCATACACCTTTCAGGTAATTTAGTCAGAGAGCAAAGGGTCACGTACACTGGTGTTTCCCGAGGCTAAGCTGATGGCACACACCAGGGGCTCCTGTCTAGTTGTGTGAGTGGCTGGCAGGCACACAGGTCCCTGCTGCCAAAATGCTTTCCAAAGAAACTGACAGTAAAATAAATACCTATTCAGAGAATATTGCCATTGTGGTAAACAAGAAACTTCTGGCTGAGAAGTAGTCACAAAAAATCATAACAAGCTTATGCCCTTATCCTCTGCCTATGTCCCACTCCTAGAATCCCCTGATATTTTTGTTCATTCTGTGTGCCTTTCTAGCTGCCTCTTTTCATGCTTTTTGTACACTTCAGCTCATTCCCCAAAAAGGACCTAAAAGACATCCAGTGTGATTGTTCCATCAGACATTAAATAATCCACCTTATGCTTTTAGTAGAAATCCACATTTTCTACTTTCCTTTTGGTCACCAAAATCAAGAAAACTTTCTTTCTTGGTACCTTTGAAATACATGAGATACCTCACACACAACCAGAAAAAAATTGCTATTGAGTAGATTGTTGGGGCTGCCGTTGACTTGGAGCCAGCTCTGCTGTCCTTGGGCATCTGACTACAGATATTTAAATGTAAAATTTCATTCAACATTGTAAATTACGCTAGGTTGCAATGTGCAGAGACACGGTGGCTATAGGTGCTATGGAGTATTTAACTTCTTGTTTTACAGTGTGTATAGATGAAAGTGAATACAAACTAAGAATTAACTAACAGCACTCTTTTACTGTTCCACAAGTAGCACTCTTACACTGTTCCAAAAGTACTTTTGCACTTAAATGACTATGAAGTCAAATCTTTCCCAGACACCTGTTAGAAAAAAATGTAGAAAATAATTTAAAACTCATGTCTCTAAAAGTGGTAAAGACTTCACTGATTGGTATTTAACTTTTAATTATAATTTGTTGGGGACAATGGCCTGAGACCTCCCTGTGTTGGCTTTATGCCTCTGGCACTCATTTTGATGAATATCTCAGATACTATAGCTCTGGGGTCCTCAGTTGGTGTAGTACACTCTTTATATCCTGACAACATGAGAGGTTAAGAAAGCCTGCCACTCCCACAGTTCTCTTAAGCGTATCTGCTGCCCTGAAGATAAACTTGGACAAAATATTTCAACTGTTTCTGGACTAAAACCTTTCTGGACTAAAACCCTGCACAAAACAAAGCAAGGCCGACTACCATGACAGTGCTCTCTCCCATGATACCCTTCCTGTGCACAGGAACGCTGGAAAGGCAACCTCCATTTGCTCTCTTCTCCCTGTCTCTTCCCCTGCTCCTGAATTCTGTGTTGTTGATGCTGGACTGAAACTGGTTTGCATTCTGATCTGGAGCAGTCTGGACTGCACAGTTGGTTCTATAACAAGCCTGAATTCTGGTCATTTTAGCCATAATCCTGACAGAAGAGAACAGAATAATACAATTATGGAGAGAGAAACCACAGGAGGAATGTCTCCTTTATTCACGTCTGACTCCTCTGATACTTGTATATGACTTTTGAAGTAAAATTTCTCTCAAACAGTATAATCATGAACAAAATCTGTGCAGTATCTTTTAAGGCCAAATTTATCTTCTAGTGATTAAGTAATCTGTAGAAGACATTGATTCTGTCCTTTTCTGTTGCTTCTAGTAGAGAGAAAAAAGTTACTCCTTCTTGCTATTTCTCAACTATTCATGATGACCTCATATAGAGTCTAGAGACAAATTAGATTTAATGCTGAACTAAATCCAAACTTGGAAAGCTCTTTTTTTTTACTGAAATAGAAAATGTTGATAAAAATTTGATTTTTTAATTCCTAATGTATTTTTTTCCCTCAGGATTACATTAACATGGAGAACATTTATACAATGAGTAAAAATTTGTGAAAGTGCAGGTCAGATTTTTTTTTTTCCCAGCTTTTAGGCTTTAACAACTAAACACTGTTCCTTTTCTAAGGGAAATTCAGAAATATCCTGAATTATACATCAGCAGTTCTCCTGGGCAACATGCACTTTGACTCCATAGCATACAGAAAAGGAATGGAAAACATTACACATGAAGGCAGCTGTGGTTCAAGTAGCTTAGTTAAAACTCAGTTCATTAAGTCATACAAACAGGAAACAGCCTAAGTTCTCCTAATTGCTATACTCATAATTGCCACACAGCAGAGCTAAATCTGTAGTTTGTAATTAATGTTCAAACCGGACTTAGAAAAAATAAAATTATTTGCTACTTGTTACACCACAGCTCTGTTAATTTAATAATCAGATAGATTTTGTTACCACATATAAAATGAAAAGCAAATACCTGGTGTGAACCAGGAATTCATTAAGTACAAGCTTTGACCTTTACTGGTAAGGAAGTAAAATAGGACCTGTATTTACACAAATATAAAGAGCTGGGAACAGGAAGTTAGTTGCAGTCTGTGTTTAACTTGTCCTTTAATATGTATGCATTTTAGAAGAGATAGTCTACAATTGATGCTGATATATCTGCTAAGATAATACGGTCAAGCACATACTTTTGTTTACCCTTTACTTGATAGATTCTTGATTGATCCTTTTTCTTTTTCATGCATTTTGGTTGACTTGGATTTTAATTGAAAAAAAAAAAAATAGAAATAGTCACTATAGTCACTTTGCCAATGTTCCAAACTCTTGGATGTCTGAATGGTGATAGAAAATATTTGAAAAGCATGACTGATATCTTATTCTGCAATTTGGAAACATCTTTCCAGTTCTAAAGAAAGCGAGTTATTGGAAGAACGAAACACAGTTAAGGGTGTAAACAGTGTGGAGGGATTAATGAAGGCGGTTTCAACGTATACAGTTTCAAGAGCAAAGGACAGTATGGCTATTTTTCCCCACAGGCATAGAGCTCTATGTATGGAGAATCATAAGAAGAATGCATTGCTAGAAATCAGACATTCCCTTGCAGCAAGAACCAACAACCTGCACTGCTTTTGCATATCTTTACTTTTGACTGTTACGAATACATGAGTGGCAGCTGCAGCTTGAAACAATTATTTACAGCTGCTTGGTTTCTCAGGCCAGACAGCTGTGTTTCTGTCATGTCTCTCTCCACCAGCGGATTATTTAAAACATTAAGACCTCACTGCATGGAGAGTCTGGCAACCATTTCGTGCTTATTTTAATGTAAAGATGTCAGCACTATATTTCCTCACAAAGATTTGAATTTTTTGTCCTCAATTTTACATGCTACAGATTCTGCCCTGAAAGCTCTTTGCTTAAATGTAATGATTAAATGTAATCAAATCTATATGCTATTATCAGTTACAGTTATCACTGTTACAGTAAAAAGTTTTTCGCGTGAGAAAAAAACCCAAACCACTATTTGAAAGTTCTGTGTAAGTGAGTGCACATGTAATTTCAATACTATGATGTTCCTAAGGAAGATTAAACATAAAAAGTATGAAGAATCAGCTGGAAAATGAGAACTAAATGTTAAATTGCCTTTATTTGGGGGTTGCAGTTTGGCAGTTGCACTTCTCAGTTTTTAAACTGAGCACAATACAGCACTGACTTGCTGCATTTTGCCACGTAGCTGCATCTTTACCATCCCAAGCCTGGATTTTCTCCCCTTGGGTAAGGTGGTAGGTGTCTCATATGCAAATGTCCATCACAAATATAAAGAACTATTTCACGGAGCTTAGGTAGGATCCAGACTTAATTTTAGTCCTTACACTTGTGAGTATTGCTACTCCCTTATGCTCTTCATCAAAGTAATAGCTAAATTCATAGTAGATACTCTTTACGAGTTGTTCTCCACTTTTTTTTTTATTCTAGACTTTCTTTCCTTTCAGGTACATGTTCCATTTCATTAATTATTGACTTGAAATCACTAGTTTCTCACTGCTCAGTTTACGAACACGCAGAGGGAGTAATAACAAAAACGTGCATGTATGTCACATATTACAGTGCAATATAAGCACGACATATGACAAATGTATTTTCTGAGGTGCAAAATGCTGATACTTTCTAAGAAATAAGACTACAGATCGCTAAATGCATCTAAGATCTTATCCAAATAACTTGGTTGACTTAAATGCTATAACAAGAATTCCCACCTGCTGATACCTGCCATGTATAAATGTACATACATACAGTATGCATATACATACAGATGTGTATATACACACACACATATGTACATACATACGTACACTGTATCCACATACCTATATACACTGTTCTTTTGATGTTTTCTAGTAAGTCCAGAGAACTGAGCTGCTGTAGGGCTGACAGTTCTAAACAAAACTGAAAACTTTGACCAAACAAAATGCTTAATGTGGCCCAAAAGCATGGGAAAAAATGGCAGGGGCAGGTTTTGTTTCCCTGTTGCATTTCTGGTATGATGTCAGTAATTCCACTTCAGTTAACGTTACAGTTGTTCCAAGGCCTGTGACTGCTGAGCTGTATGTTATGTGCTTATCTTAATTCCTCAGCCGAGTACCAGCAGAATACTTGCTTGTTGAGAATACGAGAACTTGAAATTGCCTGTGGGGAATCTGGCAAGCTGAATTACTCCTGTGTTTACGTATTTTTAATTAAATAAAACTAATGCACCCATGAATTCTGGCTGTAGCTGAAATCTGTGATAAAACTCGCATTTACTTTAAAGGCGTATTTTCCAAGTCTCAAAAGCAGTGGAATATTCATATCTGAGAAGTACCAGAATGTAAAGACAATTAAAAAAAAAAAAAAA
>VXAY01000911.1:0-63455 GCA_013399855.1 Oxyruncus cristatus | reverse complement strand
AAAAAAAAAAAAAGAAACAAAGTGGAATGTTAACTATTTTCATCTGTATCTATCTTCCACATATATCCAGGCAAGATTCAATTTAGGCATTTATCTTACCCAAAAAGCCAGAGTTCATGATGTCTACATATACTCTCACCAATTGCTACAACCCCTCACTATATGGTGGAGTAGTGCCTACATAAATGTGCAGGAAATGTCATGCATTCCTTACCTTCACTGAGGAAGTGAATGTTTCTGGTTACTCTGGGTTTGGCAGTCTCTGGATTTTTCAATAAGTTGCAGACATTGTAATGTCAGATGTTTCCTACAGAGTCAGAAAAGAATAGGAGGACCTTCTTCACGTTATCCATTCTTCTCCTGCAAGAACTGCAAATACAGGTGCAAGGAAGTTTAATTCTCAGGGACTTCTGCTAGGTTGCATATAGAAAGGTGGGCTTTCCACACACCATTATTTTGAGGATCAAGCCAAACTGAGTGTCAAATATCATACTGCATTCCTACTAATTACTACTGCTATACCTATCTTCTGCTGTATAACACTTACAATCTTGCTTTCTCCCAGTAATACATTGCAAAACAAGACTACATATCTGCCAGATATTGGTTCAATCTCTTATTCTTCACCAGGGTGAGAAAGACGTTTGCAGAGGAGCTCTTGTCCAAAGAGCTTGTTTAAAAAACACCATTAAATGTAAAAGGAAAGTTGAGGTCAATGCCTTGCACACACTGCGTGCCAAGCAAGCAGCGTTGTGGCTCTCAGGTAAGCTTACTGAAATATAATGTTAGCCTAAGGAAAAGACTGCCAATTTGCTAGAAGAGCATTCCTGAGGACTACAGCCTTTTTCCAGAGCTTTCAACAGACTTTTAAGATTACTGAATTCAGACAAGAGAGTCTGCTGAAGGGCTGGTTCTGTATTTGAAACTGTATGGGAAGGAAGAACAGGTAACAAAGGACATATTTGATATACTTGTAAGGGACTGCTCAGAAGGTGCTCTGCAGCGTTTTTCATTGGCAGCCATTTCCCTTATAACAAAAACTTCACGTGCAGTTTATTACACTCTGTTTATTTCAAAAAAAGTCACAACCTTTTTATTGCTTGACACAAAGTTTTTTAACAGTCTTATATCCTTACATGGAAAGAGAGACAACAGAACGAACTGTTTGTAGCCACTAGGTGCTACCTGAGAAGACTTATGCATTACAGCCTATACCGACAAACAGAGGCAGATTTTCTGCAGAGGGCTGCAAGCTACAAAGTGTTACATTAAAATACTACTCAGCTAAAGGACATTAGCGACTGTGAAAACACTTACGCCGGTTTTGCGGTACCTATTGTATCTTCTGAATTTCTCCTCACAGGTAAGAACGGTGGAGTGACTGGTTTTATGGGATGGAGTCTTTAACAGTAACATGAACTGTTTTCTACAACTTCCTGAGGCAATTCCGTGATATGCCAATGAACTCGCCTAAGGCAACCTGTATCATGGGTGTCCTGGCTTTGGCTGGGATAGAGTCAGTTCTTTTCTTAGTAGCTGGTACAGCGCAGGGTTTTGTATTTAGTATGAGAACAATGTTGATAACAAACCAGTGTTCTGGATGTCACTAAGTACTGCTTACCCTGCATCAAGGACACTTCAATTTCTCACGGTCTGCCAAGGAGGAGGTGCACAAGAAGCTGGGAGGACAGCTGACCCGAACTGGCCAAAGGTATGTTCCACACCACAGAACATCATGCTCAGGATATAAACTGAGGGGAGTTAGATGGATGGGTCCAACTGCTGTTTGAGGATGGAGTGGGCACTGGTCACTGGATGGGGAGCAACTGTATTGTGCATCACTTGTTTGACTGGGTTTTCCCCTTGGGTTTTATTATTAATTATTAATATAATGTAACATCAGGATGTTTTATAATTAATATTATTATGTTCTACTTCGTTTCAATTATTAAACTATTGTTACCTCAATCATGAATTTATGGGGGTTTCTCCTTTCCTGACTCTTCTACCCATTCCATGGCAGAGTGGAGGCAGGAGGGAGTGAACAAGCAGCTTTGTGGTACTTAGTTACCAGCCAGAGATAAGCCATGACAATGGATTCTTACTTGGAAAGAACTTTATCTTGAATCAAACAAGATAACAATCTTGGCCATTCTCTTGAGAGTCTGGGCTGAGGTCTTTAATAATTTATATGATCATTCATCTGCAATTGCTTTCCTAACAGTAAGTCAGATAGGGAAACCACTGGATTGCTGATAATAACCAATAACCACATTTATTGCCTGTAATGCCATTCTCTTAATGAAAGTTCTTTCCAATTTCACAGGTAGAAGCAGCACTACTCTTAGGACATGACTGCTGTCTGTAATACTACACTGAGTTGCATCCCTAAGGTTATTATTCTCAAGATTGTTTTCTACCAAGATGCGAAAATACTATTGTGTGTACTATTTAAGATTTAGCACTTTAATGCTGGCTACTTGCTAAATTAAATCCTA
The DNA here is from genome assembly GCA_013399855.1 of Oxyruncus cristatus. Taxonomy (NCBI): domain Eukaryota; kingdom Metazoa; phylum Chordata; class Aves; order Passeriformes; family Cotingidae; genus Oxyruncus; species Oxyruncus cristatus. Next base: position 60,957 of record VXAY01000911.1, on the reverse strand, counting down.
AAAGACCAGTAGAAGGCGGCTCAATGACCACAATCAAAATTCTTGTCAGCAAGCCTCAAGCTCAACGATGACATAAACATGATTCACCACATCAGGATCTCCTTGAGCGTTTGAGGGTTTGAAATGTTTACAGCAATATTCTTTAATGATTCAAATTTAAGAATACACAGATGGAAGTTGACTCTGGGTTTTTGATGGATTATTTTTAGTGAAGATGAAACCCATTTGTTTTCATGTTGTCCTTCCAAGTATTCAGCCCATTTTGAAGCATCTGGATTTAGAGCAGTCAGGCTATTGGTTCTGCCAAAGAAAATGTTCATTCATGGCTACTGGCAAGGAGGGAAGGACAAGAAACTCTCATCATTACTAAAGTACGTACTGTTAAGTATCAGCATCTAATGCCCATATTAATAAAGAAAATGGATTAAAAAAGAAACATAATGGTTCCCCCAGCTGTCTTCTGCAGACGTGGCAGACACAAAAGATCAAAAAGGTAACTCTTTCTGGATCTTACAGCAGTCATGATCCACATAAAGATCAGTAACACACCCTGAGATTGCTACCAAGTAGAATACCTCATTGAACCAGGCTACTTTTGTCTGATCACCCACACAAATGGTTCTGTTCTCACTGTATCTAATGTAGCAGTACAAAAGCAGAACAACAGCATAAGCATTTGTGACTTGTGATCTTACATACAGTACTATGCTTTGCTGATATCCTTACTTTGGAGTCATCTAAGAAAGAAACTTCTGAGCAACTTTAAGAAGTTTGGAGCTATATGACATCCACCTGAGAGTAGATCAGATAAACTCAACTCACAGTGCCCTAGAGTAAAAATCCAAACATTAGGCTTGTACACTTCGTCAGTTCCTCAATTTATAACAGGTTTCTACTTCAAATTTTGAAAAAAAAATGCTGAATTTCTTTCTTATCTCTCTGACACTGAAGTTCTATGGATATCCATCCATAAACAGGCAGAAGCATTCAAAAATAGTAAGCTACTGAGATGTGATTCTATCCTTCCTTATGTGACAAACTAGGACTTTTGTTTGATCATATCTGTGGCTTTTTCACTGTCCTACTTAGATGGGCCTAAAGTACTAAAGCCTACCATGCAATAACATTGTTTTTAGCTCAAAAAATATGCATATGCAGACACAGAACAATTACTCGGTGGAATAAAAAAAAAAAAAAAAACAAAACACACACCCCCCAAAAAAACCCCAAAACCAAACTCAATCCTGTAATTATAGCTGTAGTAGCTTGTTTGTGGTTGGTATGGAGCAAGATACAGAGCTAAAGAGTATTTCTCTCTCTCCAGTAACTAGTTAACTCTCCATTTGAATCCCCCATGTTATTAAATATTACACTAAACACAGATCACTCATTACAGGCTTACTTACAAGCCATGAAAACCTATCATGAACGTGCTGTTCTGGCTGCTCTGGAATATTCAGACAGACTCAAGTCTTGAAGACGACTCTCAAAGTTCCAACAGCAATGTAGGTTCATGTAGGCGTGAAGGGGATGCCTGATTAAGAAACCATCTGGTGAGCTCAAACTGTTTTAATCCATAAACTCAAGATGAAATGCCTTTAGGGCAGGCTCTCCTGAAAGCGATTAGCTGATCACTTCAGCTGTGTTGAAAGCAACATACCCAGCTACCATGTAAATTGAAACTGTTAGCCAAAAGTCATGTCTAGCAACTGAGAACTGCTGCAAACACATAAAGTGATAAACAACAGAATCAGTTCTTGACACACAGCGATTCACAGAATTTTTCGGTACTTTTCTAGAAAATTAGCCAAACACCATGGCCCAGGATCTCTGTCTATTCTGGTCAATTCATAGGCTCCTATTAGAAGAAAAAAAGCCTCAACTTCCTGGTAGTGTAGTCTTACTTGAAACGACTTATGAAATTAGTGTTATTGTAAACACTGGCTGTAAAATTCCCCATCCTACAGCAATTTTTTGTGACTCATAGGGTTGTCAAGGGAACTTTCCCGTTCAACTATCCAGGAGCCACCCTGGCAGTCACAGTCCCACCACGTGAGCTGTGACCGGGGCCCTTCACAGCGGGCGGCTCCAGAGACCCGACGGGTGCCCCGTTTGACTCCCTGCACACCCCTCACTCACACAGTCAGACAAGATTTCCTTACCGGCTCAGCCTTGAGTTTCCCATAGCAGAGTCCTAGACGTCTGGATCCTTATTTAATCGTGGTGCAGCAACACAAAGCCAGCTGGAGCTGGTGTCACCGAGGAGGGACCGCGAACAAAGGAATCTCCGGGCTTTTATACCCTCACAATCTATGCACCAAAGCCCGAGGTCCTTCGGCAGAGTCATCAGCTCACGCTGTGTCTCCGGTCCCCTGGCTGGGCCACAGGTCCCCGTGCCCTTTGTTATGCAAAGAGTCAGCAGTTCATGGCCCCTTGTTTGGGGTTCCTGCCACCCAGAGCTCAATCCTGAGCCTGCACTGCAGCTGCACGCCGAGCTACCCGCACTACGTGTACTCCTTCAAAAAGGGGTGCTTTTGGCAATTAATGTTTTCTCCTCTCGGACTCAAGAATTTAACCAAAAAGAGCCGCACCTGAGCCTTCAAAATCGCACTGTGGTGAGCCAGACTATGTAAAGGACTTACAGCAACCTTCTCAATCAAATTGAGTTTTCCTGAAAAACAGACTAGAGAAATTACCATTTGAAACTGTAAGAATCAGAATACTTTTGATTAAACGAAAGAAGAAAGGGGAGAAGATTGTAAACACAACTCTCCACCCACAGCATCCTCACAGCACAGCCTTTCAGCTTTAGGCACATTTTCCCCTCAGGAAGCCTCCGTGGCCTCAGCCCCCTGCGCACAGTGCCCTATGGGTTCTCAGGACTCTAACCTCTGGGAACGGATTCCTGCTCCTCTCCCATCCCTACCGCACCATTCACACTACCCTACAGCCTCCCCCACTTTGAATCGAGCGCAGTTAAACTCCACTTCGCACCTCCTTCCGAAACCTTCCCTTCCCTGCGCATGCCCAGCTGCCCTCAGCGGAAGGGCGCCTCTCCTTGCACCTTATGCAAGAGGCACTTGCCGAAAGGAAGGAGCAGGTTTTTTTCTCCTCCACTGCTCATCTGGCCTCTTTTAAGGCAAAATACTATAAAATACACATTAAATTGCAGGCAGATCGACAAAATGTGTACTGTCTCTTGTGCTTTGAAAAAAAAAAAGAGTTTGGAGATGGGCTGACATGGCCTGTTAGGCACTATGTTTTCTGACTCGTGCAAGTACCTGAGAGAGCATGGATGAGCTGGGATGCTATTAGTGTTAAAATCTGCCTCCTGTTCCGGCGCATCAGGAAGATTTCTGTTTTGTCAGAAGACAGAGCGATGCCTAAACATGAGTTTCCTTCTGCAGTCACTGAAGTAAGTTCCAGACTACTGAGGGATGAGTGGGGCTCTCCTCTGTCAGCAGGCCATGGAAGCCACGCTCTGAATCGTCTCTGCAGCAACAGCCTACTGGTTTATCCCCAGTTGCCTCTTTCGCAGTCAATGATCGCTCTGTGATCCACGATGTCTGTGCTCAGTCTGCCAGGGCTCCCTGAACCCCTTGTTGTCAGGGGGCACTTGCTGAAAGTGATTCAAGGAGTGTTTGGTGGGACTGGGTGCACCCTGACTGGCTGGCTGTGTCGTGCAGCAACGTGGGAATGACAGGTGAGCTTTGGGCAATGCCAAAGGGGTTTTTTTATATCAAAGTAAATGTATATCAGTGATGCTGGCCGTGTAGATCTGATGCTGTTTGTTTCAGACCTCAGACTGTTTTCTGTCTCAGTACTAATAAAACACAAAGGTCATTTATGTAGATGCAGTGTATCAAACTGAATTCAGCTATGGGATTTATTTAGTCTATTTTGATTATTGAAACTTCAGTATTAATTTTCCTTAATTTTTTTTTTGCTGTAATTTATTCAAAAGTATATATGCTCTGCTTTAAAAGCCAGTTACCAGGAAGGTATAAAAACCATAATCTTTCTGGTGCAATTTAAATCTAGCATGCTAAGAGGTTTAGTTGATAAGTTCTAGGCCATGAGCAGGAAACTAGATAATAGGATTTTTTTGAAAATGTTTTATTCAAAAAAACATTTTTGGGGGGGAAATGAGTGTTTTTTTGTTTTTTAATTTTTTTGTTGGTTGTAAGTATTATTGTTTTAAATGTAAGAGTCAACAGGCACTTTGGTATCTGTGGAAACCAGGATTCTGAGTAGATTAATAATCTTAAGAATCGCTTTTATATCAAGGAATCCAATCAAATTTAAAATGTTTACTCTTAACTGAGTTTCCAGGACTTTAACTACGCAATCAGTAGATAGAGTATGTTTACATATTGTTGGCTGTCAGTGAGTCACTATTTAGCATCTGCATGTGGTGATGATGTTAATACCAGATTGTGATATCCATGCAAGTTTCATATTGGTTTTTTCTCTCAGTTGGTCTAACAGCCAAGTTTATCTCATCTTCTACCTACAATATCTAGAGAAATTTATAGGATATTTTTTTAGATTTTCCTCAAAGGACAAAATTGAATCCTCTGAAGTAGAACAGATGTGGGAGAAATGGTTTCTTGGCATCTTATGGTAGTATTTCTTTGGGGTAATTGCTTAACTTACAGGAGAGCTTTCAGAGCAAACTGTTGTCTATAGGAAATAAGAACTTGTGGTGGGTTGACCCTTGCTGGATGCCAGATGCCCACCAAAACCTCTCTGTTACTCCCCTCCTCAGCTGGACAGGAGAGAGAAAATATAGTGAGAGGCTGATGAATAGAGGTAAGGACAAGGAAAGATCACTCACCAGTTACTGTCACAAGCAAAACGACTTGACTTGGCTTTGTCACCCAGGATTTACCCACTGGTAGATCAATGCTGACCACTCCTGATGACTTCCTTGTCCTTCACATGCCTTAAATGGCTTCCAGGATTAGTTGCTCAGTCAATCTCCCAGGTATTGAGGTGAGGCTGACTGGCCTCTAGTTTGCTGTGGCTTTCCCTTAGAGGAAGTACCAAGATCTCACCTTGTCTATCAATTGCTCCATTTAGTTTGAAACAGCTACTTTCAAAGAAGTGTTGCTAGCCTTCAGTCTGTTCCTGGAAAGTCTAACCCCTGAAAAATCTCTTTCTGTGGCTTAGCAGAGTATTTTGATTCCTTAAATATTACTTAAAATACCAGCATCTCCAAAATTCTAGACATTTTAGGAATTATATGCAGTTGCTGTGATACGTTGCATACCTCCAGCCAATTATCTCTGTATTCTCCTCTAAGTATAACAAAAGCAGTTCCTTAAATAGAATCATTACTCTTAGTAACCATTTGTTGTTCAAAGAGCTAAAACTAATTGCTTTATATTCTAGTGATGCTTCCTTCCTGCTGTCTGAGGACGTGACTCCTGGCCAAGATCCCAGCAATCCTCCCTCAGCTGTCTCCTCATTGCTTTCATGTGCCTAGGCCTCCCTTAGTTCTTGGACCATGCTCTCTGCTACCGCCTACTGCACAAGTGCTAGGAAGAAGGACTGGAATCACTGGGAGGCTAGAGATTAGGGAAAAAGTTGATGTTTCTAGCCCAAGACAGAGAATCTTTCAAAGCACTCAGAAATCGTAAAGAGCATTCTGTAGAAGGTTCAGACCCAGAGGTCTCCTACAGACTTTAGGTTGGATTCCATGACTGACATCATGGGATGCGGCGGCTGTTTCCGTTTTAAGATGAGCTTTTCCTGCAAGGCCTAAAATACTAGGACTGATTTGCAAGATCTGCCTTTCCTTGAGTTGCACAGCAAAGTGACTTCTATTTTAGGGTAGGGAGCTATTGTTCAATCTCTACTATTCCCCACTTCCATTATTATTTCCTACTACCCCTAGCACTGGTCCTTTATACTTCCTTATGCTTCCTAAGTAGGGTGTTGTAAACACTGCTCTGCTGGGCAGGAAAAAATTTATTTGTGCCAATCCAAAGATGAGGATACTAAGAGAAGAAAAGAGAGCACTGCAGCTGGATTTGGCTTTACTGATTATTTGGCTGACAAGAGCTAATGACAGGACTTGTGTCTCTCAGGGTACCCCTAATAACCATTCACCAGCACTTTGTACATCGTGTACATCCTTTGTACCAGCCTGTGCTATACAAAACTAGATATGGGTCTGTAGTTGTTTTATTCACGTTTAAAATCTGTCAGTCTGAGTGACTGGCTGCTTTATCAATGCCAAAGGCAAACCTTGGTCAAGCAGCTATCTTCTTTAGTGCTCTGCTTCTGTCACCTACTACATGTAGCTTTGCGGACTCTGCTGTGTGGGCCCTTGTGCAGAGTAGGTACCACAGAGCTGCAGCCATTTCTCCTGAGAGCAGCTTTATGCTGCCAAAGATAATCCACATGTCTGTATGTGGTAACAGCTTTGAGGAAATGCTGACCATGTTGAGGTTTGGCCACTATAAAGTTAAGGAGGATGGCAGCCATTCTAAATAACAACATTTATGAATGGTGGCCTGTTACTGTGTTTCTTTGGGGCTAGTTTATGACAAAACATGGAAATCTTTAGAGCAGTACACAATTTACAATCCTGTACAGTATGTGAAAGCATGGGTGGGAAGAAACTAATTTGGTGTGCACTGTCCCTTCTGAAAAGCATCCCCTCTAAGGAGTATGTAGTACTGCATAGTTGCTTCTTCTCTGTCAAAGGAAGCCCCTAAAACTGCAGGAGTAGGAGGTCTGATATGAGAGGTAATTTGGAAAGAAAATCCTTTCATTAAGCATAGCAAGCACATAAAATGTAAAGGGGCAAGATGTATTTTTACTCTTCTGGTCTATTGGGTACTGGATAAATAGGTAATTAAAATGGAACTTAGTGACCCTTCATGTGTTTGGGGGGGTCTTCATTTCTGCTTGAAAGGTTTGGACAGGACTCTCCCTTACCAAACAGCCTAGGAGAGGGGTATCATTCCATGTCATGATATTTCATATGAAAATGCTATCTTCAGAAATTCGCAGTGGGAATGTGTAGGTGATCTGCCACATAGCTACTCATAGAAATATATGTGAGCAGAAGTAAAAATATTTGGTAAATTGTACAGTAGCACCTAATAGATAAATGGTGTAAGAACAAAATTTTCTCTTGTCTGTCCATGAGCAAAAGTTTCTCCATTTCCCTCAGTGTGTGACCGGAAATCCGCATTATCATAGAGAGAATCCGTGTGCCTTGGCAGTTCCGCAGTTTAAACTTGATTACCCACCCAGAACTCCCCATTGTAATCCTCTGGTAGGCTTGGCTGCTTCTGCATCCACTCCACTGTCCCTTAATTGATTAATATTGCTTCATTTATAAAGTTCCACAGGCAGAGGTGACATTTGTATTGTTGCATTTGGATGGTGTTTGATGTATTGCTGAGTACAGAATGGCTGTCAGATTTGACAGCACAGTAACAGCACTAACCATATTTTATACGCAATTGTGCAAAGTGATTTGGGCATTTCTGAGTTTGAAAGCTGAGAAATTCTTCTTCAAACCACATACAAATTAATTATTTAGGAAAAAAGGTTCACAAGTTTTCACTTTTGGCTTTACATATAACAGGAAAAAATTGGACCTGACATACACAGGCAAGAGCTACTGCTTTATAGGAGTCATTGCCTGGATTTACACAGGTGTCGCACAATAACATTTATCTACTTGTAAATTCATATTGGTATTTATATTTGCTGATGTAAGAACTGAACAAACATGACTGGTACAGTTCTGATAAGTAGTAAGCAAGAGGTTACTGTGTACCCTATTGGCAGGAGCAGGTGTGCCTAGTGATAGGTGCTTGGATTTTTCTGAATGCCTTATACATGAGCCAGGAAGTAATTTGTAGAAATCTCAACATCATGTAATTGAATTTGCCTGTAGTGAATTTACCTCATTTAATTTAAAATTATCCATTGTTAATCATATGATAAAAGGAAACAAATAGTCTAGTTGTGGGGGAGGAGGAAGTAAGTTCTTTTTTCTTTTTGCTTTAATTATTTTTTAAGAAAATCAAATATAAAATTTCAGTGAAAGTTCTTCTTTCTTGGTTTTTATGATTCAACATATTTAGTGTGATCTATTATTATGATTCCAGCAAATGTCCTCATGTCTCTTTATCTGAGATTTTTAAAAGAAAACTTAAGAGCAAGGAATCAAGGCCCGGTTTACATCCAAATTCAAGGTTTGGAGTCACTGTCTCTTCACTGTTGGACTTCTGGACCCAGGCAGAGCTTTAAAAGGAGTCTGCAGATTCTCGAGTCTGTGGCAGCCTGTAGTGCCTGGGCACTTGGTCCTCTGGTCTACCCAGAGCTGTGAAATTGTTGATGGGCTGTGCCTCCATGTGAAAGAGCTGTGGGAGGAGGTCCACAAATTGTGAAGAATCTGAAGGGATGAAAAAGCAATCGAATAATGCTTCTCTGCAGCTTCACGAACCTCAACCGTCAACTGTAGTGGGTTGGTGGGAAGAGCCTATGCCTTTGAATTTGGAAGGTATTTCCTATCATGGCAAAGGCTGGAAGGTAGTGACTTCTCACACTGGGACAAAGGCTCCAGCTCCACCTTAAAACTTGCAGTTACAGACTAGGTTCAGTGACCTTATAGCTGATGAGGACCTGGGATTATCATCAAATGGAGCATCTCCAGTGGCTGACCCTGAACCACTTGGGACAGCTAGAAGGAAGTGTCCAGTGATCATGGTTGGAGACTCCCTACTGCAGAGTATCTGCTGACCTCATTTGTCTTTTAGAGAGGTTTGTTGCTTGCTGGGTGCCCAAATCTGTTATGCTGTGGAGAAGCTACTGAGGCTCTCTACTGTGCACTGCTACTCTTCCACATATGTGCCAAAAATACTGCCAGGGTGGGGGTGACCTTCAGGCACGACTGAAGGGCAGTGGGGCAGTGATCAAGTGTTTGGGGATGGAGGTGGTGTTCTCCTTGACTCTGCCACTGAGGGAAAGGGTGTGAGGAAGACTCGGATCCTGCAGGTTAATAACAGCTCGTGTTGGCAGCAGGGCCCAGTTGACTGAATGGGGAAAAACATCTTTGACAACCAGCTGGCCAAGTTGTTAGGCAGAAATTTGAACTAGAAACAACGGGGGTGAGATTTCTTTCTCAAAAATCAACTAAAGAAGTCAGGGAGAGGGTAGGCAAGGCAAGAGCCCAAGTGGTGGGAATTGAAGTGGCAAAACAATCAACAAAACAGAGCTGCCATGGAATCTTGAACATACACTTGTGAAGAAGAAAGTGCCTGCAGAGCAGTTACAGGTAAAAACTGTCTTGCCTCTTCTGAGGAATCAGCATGCTTGGGCTGTGGGGCCTGTGCACTGATGAGTGCAGCGTAGAGAACAAGCAGAAGTTAAATGTCTTAGAGTAGTTACAGGGCTGTCACCTCATTGGAGTAATGAAAACATGGTGGGAGAGGAGACATAGTGGGATAGGTCACATAGTTGGAGTGCACTAGCGTAGGGATCCATCAAGACAAAATCCAGCTGTTGACGCATACAATTTTCTCTCACAAATCCAATACTTTGCTATCTAGATAGAATGAAGTATGTCCTAGACACTACGATAATACTCAGTAATGAAGACCCTTAGGTCTGTAATACAGGAGATAGGAAATTTCTGTTAGGATCTTTCACAGTTTGAGATCTTTCTTGATACCTGGATAGATTCCAAACACCTACTCTTACATTTTTTAATATCTGGTCTTATGTAGCTTTGTAATTATTCATAAATTAAAGGTTTTGTTACAAGATGCAGACTGCATGAAGCATGTCAGCTAGAAGCACTGCTTGGTTAGTTTTTTGTTGTTGTTGTGTTTTGTTTGGGTTTGGCTTTTTTTAATTTATTTTTAAATATGGTAGTAGTCTCATGAGTGAGTAATTTCTATTTGACATTTCAAGAGCTTAAAAACAATGCTAGGTATCTGAAGCTGATGTTGAGACAGGGTTTTAACCTCTTCCCCATCTGTTTATTTCTGTTGCTTTAGCAGATAGCAAATGTTCTGTAATCTTCAAGTCCGATGTGATAAGATTTTGTAATTTTCCTTCAGCAGCCAGGCCATTACAAAGTCTGATGTAATGAACAGAAAAAAAATAAAAAGGAAAATATAAGAACTGGATTTGTTTTCATAGTGATAAAGTTTTATGGATAAACTCTTGCTGTGTATGTAGTTTGAGTGAGCACTCTCTCTGTGGCACGCTTTGGTGGAGAAAGGGAATGGGCTCTCCCCTGCCAAGCAATACAGCAGATCAACAAATAACCTGCCCATTTATCAGAGCTGGGAATGCAGGTGAAGGAATGCACAACAAGAAACTCCCAAATGCAGGCCAATGAGCAATCTTACTGCACCTAGAAGACAGATCACAAATGTGTGTTAACACTTTTCTCGGTTGGTAGCATGAGAGGAAAGCTTAGTCTGAACCAAGCAAGATGCTCTGCGTTCTTAGCATTTTTTATAAAGGTACTTTACAGCTTCTGGGAAATGTAGACTATAGACTTCTGTCAGCTCCTAAGAACTGTGATATTAGCTATTGACTAGAAAGCATTTAACTTCAGTTAATCATGCTTTTAATTCTAAATAATTAAAGTACCCATATTCTGCTATTCGTGTTTGTTGCTTAATAGAGTCAGTAATCTACACCATATCTTATTTTCTATGTGATGGCAGTTTAGGAATGGTGAAAAAAAAATCAGGAAAAGACAGAAAAGATTATTTTATCCAGTCACTATAATTACCGTTAATAGATGAGCAGAATGACTGTTCGTAGTGTCAGACAATACCAGGCAATCTGTTCTGGGGCATGGAATAACTCTTTGTTGTTTTTTACTGATGGGAACATTTGTCATTTGCAATTGCCAGACTGTACATATGTTGGCATTAGATAAATTCTCAGTATGCTTCTTGAATATTTTCTATCTACCAAATGATTTGTGGCTGAAAACAAATCTGAAGAACTCCTGTCTTCTCTAAGAAGCTAATCTTGTGTGTAATAACCATTACCTGGTTCTGTATTACTTAAATAGTTGCGATATCAGTGACTTCTACCTGTTACATACCAGGGCAAGCAGCACATGCAAAAGTGTAGTAGAAAATTGTCTTCATGTCATTTTCTTTCCATCTTCATTCAAGATCAGCTGTATTGCTTCCTTCTACAGCTCACTTTCTGGGCTGCTAGTTTTGTGTGCTCACATTGCTTCTAATTTTCTCATGGGTATTAATTATAACTTCATTGGCTGGAAGTAGAGTTCCTGCCCTTTTGGAATTGTCATTGTGTTTCTGTTACAGGCATGTCATGATTCCAGAACATAAACTGTGCTCACTTCGCTCTGGGAGTAGCAGTTCTTTCCTGTTTTGGAGCACAGTCAGTCTCATCTTTAACCGGGATGGTAACATCACATGATTTTCACAACCAGGATTATTTGCTTTCAAAGTTTGATGGCTACTTTTTTTTTCTTGTAAGACGTTTGGCCTCTCCAGGGAAACAGTTATTCTGTATTTCTGCATACTGTGTCATGTAGAAAGAGAAATTTAAAATCTTCAGTCACCATTACTCTTCCATATATCTGGGGCAAAAATGCACTGGATTAACTTAAATACTGTACTTTAAAGAAAACAAATTAGATCATGAATTCTCAATGAACACCAATGAAGTGTTTCACGGCACTGAATCTGAAAGATAAATCATTACATGTGGAAGTGTCCAAAGAGCTGAATTTTGGATCCATAATAGGCAATATTTGAACCCATCCTGTTAATCTTTTTTTTTAAAGAACTCGCATAAACCAGCTTTTCTTCCTGATTATAGCCCAGAGTAACGTCCTGAGATAGGCTGGTTGCTGGTGATTGCAACAGGCTCCCGTCAGTTCTGTGGCTGTAGAACTGTGAACAATGCCAGGAGAGAAAGTTGGTTAATAAGTTACAGTGCCCTCAGGTTGGTTTATTGTGAGTGACCTGGATCATGGTGCATGCTTTACAATGAAGTAGTTCGCTCTGTCTTGTTTTGAGTGCCCACTTTGAAGTGTGTTAGAATATATGCAGTGAAAAGCCAATGGGAAACCAGCAGCTCATTTAGAAGAGCACATTAACGCAGAAAAGTAAATAGCAAACTTTCAGAGGTCACGGACTGTTTTATTGCCTTTTTTTTTGTTTCTTCTGTATTCTGGAATTTGGACAGCACAGTTGGCTGACAGAGGATCTAATTAGAGGTTGCACAGGTCATGAGACTGGCAACTATCACTCTTCTATGGGAACAAGTTTGGGTCTGCATTCTCTGGGATTGCCCAGGAATAAAGGGAGCAAACATGGTGATGGAGAGAGACTGGTGTTAGTGTTTGCAGGCTTCCTGTCCTTTTCCCATTTCTTTGGTCAATTAATTCCTACCAGAGGAAGGTCTTTTCTATTATTTTCCACTTCCTGTGCAATGTCTCTATTTTTTCAGCCCCACCATATGTTGCCAGTGATTTTTGACAGAATACTACTGCTTGATGTTTATTCAAATAGTTTCATCTTTGGAACACAGTGTAAAGGCTGTCTGCTGCTTGCAATTTCTCACAAGGCTGGGGTGGCACATGGTGTTAGTTCTGCTACAGCAGAAAATGGAGAAGTGACTCATCCATGCTTACAAAGTTTTTTGGCATTACTGCTAGAGAGAGAGTTCTGTACTAAACTGTCTCTACAAATGGTTCCTGTAGGAAAAGAATTTCTCTTTTCATTAGAAAAGTGGAGATACTCTGATCAGAGTCACTTAGAATAACCCTTTCACTCTCCTCTCCCCACTAATCAACTTCATCCCCAGATGGCTGACATAGCTAATCCTCTACTGATGCTTCAGGTATTTGTCTTCTTCCAGACAACCTTTTTATCCATCTTCATTCACTCCATGTGCTCACTTTCTTCATACCTACTGAGATGAGTAATGTATAAAGCAGAGTAGGTATCTGCCCAATCTCAGTCCTGCAGTGCATTAGGTGACACTGCTGCTTGACCTGGCTTCTTGGAGAGTGGGTGCCAAGCTTGGAAGAAAAACTGCCTTCTTAATTTTACAGTTTAGAACTAAGATTATAATTTCAGCAATTCAGTGCATTTGCCCACATCAGCTGATATTTGAGAACCACTTTCCTACTTTGAGGCAATGCAATATAAAACAGATTAGCTTAAACTAGAATTTACTGTATAAATTATCATACTGTATAAGTTACTGTGTTTTACCTGCCCTTTCCATCATTCAGCTACTGCGGCTTCACTAATTCAGTTTATCCTGTCATCTATCATCTGTGCTTTGCCGGTGGCGTGGGGGGGAGAGGTGGAAGAGCACAGTGGAGAAGTCGTGACTGAAAAGCTGCCTGTGGAGTGAACACTGTCGCAGTGAGAAGCTGGAAGCAGTTGCTGCAGCAAACACGGTGCCGCAGTGAGTCAGTGAACCCAGCACAGCTAATCACAGTGAATCACCCTGCTGATGGACTGCGCGGGAACATCCCTTCACTCAGCCGCAGCCTTTGAGGGACTTGTAGTTCTTATTCAGCAGAACTGGAAGCCTCAGCTCTTGCAGCCCGGCACAGTGGCCCCTCTCAGTTTGCAGGGAGAAGCCGGGGTGGCTCCAGGAGAGCTCAGTCTACGGATCTGTGTGGGTGCGAAGATCTGTCCCTGTGGGTGGCTCTGTGCTGCAGCCAGGAGGCTGTGGAGGAGCTGCGGATACTCCCGGCCTGGTATGCGGACACAGATGGGACTGATTGCTCAAGCACCTTTGGCCCGGAATGATCTTTAAACATCACAAATAACATGTTTTCTATCTGAGTGAATTTGTGTCCCAGTGTAGTGAAAAACAAGCCTGGTGTGGTTCTGCCTTCTGGGGCACTTCAGTCAGGCAAATCCTGCTGACAACTGTATGTTTGCATATTACTGCCAGATTTGTATTGTTCCTTAAATGGCTTGTACACTTCATACCAGGTCTACCTTTGTTTCAGTGGTGGCTAAATGACAATTATAGAATACAGGAATCATTCCTAGCAAGAAATACACTTTCTAAAATGTTTTGTCTTCCTTCTTGATAGTTATCCTAGTGTTTAAAAGCAAAAGTAGTGGCTGTAGTATTATTGGACAAATTCCAGATATATGGATAAAAGTATGTAAATTGAGCAATTCTGCAGGAATTTGTGTATATATACATACACACTTTTAAAGAAAAAAAAATCAAGAAACTAGTCTAAAAAAAAGACATGGTATCCCTTCTATTGTCTTAATTTACTAGCCCCACCCGATACTGAAACATAGTAAACAAAAAGCTTCATTGCAGCTGTGTGCATCCAGCTTTGGAAGCGCAATACTTCAGCTGCAATGCATGAATGTTACTTTATTGTACAGCTGGGAAATTATTTCAGTGCTGAAAAGCAGAGAGGTCTCTGGTAGTTTGTATCAGATCAAATGAAATGCAAGTGTTATTATAAAATGTTTTCCTGAAAAGTGTGACATAAAAGGATAGTTTTCCCACCTCATTTTTGTCCAGGCTGGCTTACTAGTTTGCTTTTATTCTGTCGTTCAGAGACTTTGGAAGGCCGAGGTCGTAACACCTCTTAGCCAAGTACTCGAACAAGTTCAGAACATTTTTGACAAACAGTCATTTTAGAATGGCTTTGGGTATTTTCACAGCCTTGGTTCCAGTAATTTCTCTGATCAGTCTGTGATAGAGAAAAACTAAAAATAATGTAGTAAAATGTGTGTTGATCTCCACTGGGTTCTGTTCTTGGAAATGGAGGGAACTAAGAAGCAGAAATGTATGTTTGGTATTTAAGCAATGTGGTGGAACAGCTCCTGATTATTGCAGCGATAGTGTGAGGCTACATCCTTAGCAAGACATCAGTTATTCCCAGTATTTGGCTTGGTCATCCTGTGTTGTTGCTGCTGAGATGCAGGATAAAGCATTGAAAATCTAATGATCTCAGGAAAAAATGTCTGCTGATGGTCTGTAGGTGTGATAGTTACTGAAAATACATAAAGCAGTTGAGACAGTGGATTTTGAAATCTGGATGCAAAATTTGTCGAGATATGAACAAAGGAAGGTTATTGTTTGTTTTTTTTCTTTAATGGATTCAGGTTCTAAGTCCATCTGCATGGGAGGATTAAAAGGAAAAAGTGTGCAAAATAGTTTTTCATTTGAAAACATCATATATAATTATTCAGTATGTAGAAATCTGTCTGGGGTTTGAATCAGATTCAGAACTCTCTCTGTAAATTCTTCTGTGTACCTTTTTCCCAGGCACAGATGCCAGATCTGTAGTGTACCATTACAGTGAGATTCACTATTTTCTATCTCTTTCAGCCTCGTGGTATGGTCAGATTGTTATTTTTGTCTGTCACTGTCCACTGGAATATGAAAACGGCACCTTAGGCAAAGCATTCTATTTTATATGAAAATAAAAGAGCAAAAATATCTACGCAGCGGCCACAGCTTTTGTTGATGACACAAATGTTTTCCCTTGGTCCCTTTTCCTAACGAGAAGTAATGATGCCATCTGCTGGCAGAGAACGGGCCTCTTCTGGGGCCTGGTGCTGTCTTCGTAAAGCTTGCTAGTTACAAATCCTTTTTCTCCCCCCATGTTTGATTTATTGATCTTGGACATATATACCACACCAAGGCAATTATTTCTGTAAGAGGCCCATGAGTTATTTAGGAAGGTTTGAATCAGAAAACCATGTTCATAGGAAATTTTCTTTTCAAGTTCCCATTGGCCTTTTCTTAACAAAGGAGTTTAACGAAACATTAATAATGTGATACTCAATTTAATTAGTAGGTGAAATGATGTTAATACAATTTTTTCCTATGAAAAATGGAATAAATTTATGCCTAAAGCCAGAAGGTCCTTTTCATTGCTGCCTAGATAGTAAAATTTTCAGGCCCTCTAACCTCAGTCAGAGGTCTCAGCAGTAGAGCTGAGAACAGGAAGACCCTGCTCATCTGTCTTTTAATGCTTAGTCAATGAATGAATGTTGTAAAACACTCTCCAGAAATACTGGACTATGTTGCTGCTTTGTAAGGATGGGCATACCAGAACAGTATAATGATTCAGTGTCTAGAAAGACATAGAAAAAACATTATTGCCTCTCTGACACTTTAAATAGTCTGATGCAACATCTGGTAGGTTATTCTTCTCACTTAGTTTAGTTTGGAAGGGCAGCTCTCATTTATCTTCTTAGTTTGAGGGAAACTTCTTGAGAGTGGCTTAACTCTAGTTTACAGACACTGTCAGATTTTAAGTCTTTTCTCTCAAGCAACTGCCCCTTTGCAAAATGACTCTGTCTTTAAGTAATTTCTTTATTGTAAACCTGGATCCATTTTATAACCCCATTTTGCTTATTTCCCCAGATATTACTATTGTCTCAGTGCAGCTCCTGGAAATGCAGGAGAAGTACCCCCCGCCCCCAAAAGAAAAAACAACCACACAAAAAAAGCCAACAACAACTGTGACTGCATCAGAGAAGCATGTCATCTGAGGACATCTGAAATTCTGTTCATGCTGCTGTACTGACAGATGTGACCCAGCTGAAACTGGGAAACATCAAAAGGAAAATTTATAAGACTTACATTAAAAGGAAAATGATTAATTAGATCAGCCTTTTCTCCTTATGTGAAATATATTTTGCTTTATTATAGTCCCATTTGACTTCATTGCTTTCTGTCTTCTGGACACAAAATAAATGATCCTGGTTTTCCTCTTTTTAGAAAACTGATGATCCTGAGGAGACAGATGGAGGAAGTTTCCTGTTTTGACCTTGCTTAATTTTGCAGACGTCATGTATGTCACAGAATGCTGGTGTTTGAAAGCCCAGGCCTTTTAAAGGCTATGGGAATGCTTTTTCTTGAGTAACCACGGAGGGGCTCTGAAGGGTGTGTTATGCTACACCATTCTCTCTGAAATAGAACAGTGTGATGATCTGGTGCGGATCATCTTCACCAACTGTAGAATGCAAGGTGCATTTTGGCTGGAAATGGAATGTTATAAATTTCTTCTCTGTGCAAACAAATTTTGTGTCTCATGGTACGACTGTTAAGTCTGTTATTTGTTGTTGGATATCAAATGCTGTGGACTAGAGGAAGCAGTTGCTTTCCATAACATAGAAATCTCACCTGCATGGTAAGACTCCTGTCTTACAGGAATGTAAATGTGAATACCACACGTGTCTAGAGATAAATAATTCTGACTTCCTGGGTTTTAGCAATTAAAGGCCAAGTTGTAGTAAACTCTGCTTAAGTTCAAGGAAGGATGAGGAAGGAAACATGGTAAGAGTTTGCAAAGAACACTCTCTAGTTTAGGCCTATGTTGATGCCAGTGTGGACAGATCTTAGGATCTCAGATCTCATTGATTTTGTGACTTGCCAGCATTGTTTGGATTGAAAGCTTTCCTCCTTCCTTGTCTCCCAAGAGAAGCAACTGGTTAGGGCTGCTGCAGATGAGAGAGCATTTCTGGCAGTCTTCTAGTAAACAGACTGGTCTTCAGACAAGTGTACATTGGAGAGAAAGTATTTGTCAAACCTCCTGTAGAATAAAAGAGGATTAATGCAGAAAATTAAAGCTAATCCTCCCTGCTGGGTTGAAACTGGATCAGAATTCCCATTGCTTCTTCATACACTCAGTTTTGTAACAGCAGGAAGGTAAGGGAGAAGAGGAGGCTCCCTGAATGTAGTTGAGAGACAAAGCTGTCTCCTGCTGTGTCATACCTAGGCCCTGGAGGAAGGTGGTGGGTCTTTGAGGTTGGAGGAGAGTAACAGAAGTGTGCATCAGAGTTGAAGCAGGAAGCTAAAGTATGTACAGTGAATTTGGGGGAATCAAGGAGTGGGGTAAGGTAAGCAGGAAGGTAATGAACATATAACTTTGGAGATGGGAAGTAGGGAAATAACAGGAAGTTGGATGCCCTGAATTCTGGGGCAGACTTTTCTGTAACCGTTGTTACTTCCTTTACTCTAATTTTATATTCAGAGCTCTTTTGTTAAAATACAAATCCCCTTATTTCTGCATGTTTTGGAGGGCCATTTGTTCTGCCATGTTAAGTTTGAGTACTGGGGACTTGGGAAAAATAAAGATAGACCAAAAGAGTTATTAAAAACCCTATCCGTGAACTTTCAGTGATTTGTGTTTTCTATAGGTCAGACTGACAATGCCATGTACTTCTGTGAATTGATACTGCAATTGAAATCCTGGTATAGCCAATACTCCTATTTTCTGGTGGTTACTTTGTGTTCACTCTTATTTTTTCATTGACTCAGCTGGAGGTACAGCTGTTTTGGATTAGTGCCTTTCACTCAGGTTTTCTCAGTTTGCTTTCCCAATCAAGCAAAGTTAAACTTCGAGAGACATTTACTGTTAATTTACTGAAGGATGTGTGACCTTAATGTGAAGTCTAATGTGTATGTAGACCAGTTCTTACTAACAGTTAGCAGTGGTAATATTTATTATAGTAACATCAACGAGTCTGAGAACAACAAATTCAGCTGGTTCCCCATATTAATCTTTTTTTTTTCCCTGTGAAAAGCAACCAAAATGTCTTAACATAAATGAATGACAGATAAATCATGTTACATATTTCCCTGTATTTTATCTCACATCTCACGCCAGTGCTAGCAAAGCAAAGCTCCATGCTTCAGCTTTTGGCAGGAGTTTGTTCCTGGTTCCTCTGTGTTCTGTTTGTAGCCCAGTTTACAATCCAGGTGCTTTAGCAGTCACTTCATTTCAGCATGATGGCTGTAACAAAATACACTATGCAACAGGACGTGTGGCATTTTACCTATGGTCACAGTCGAAATTCGTTGGTCTGCTCTGCTGCGTACAAACAGGACATATTGTCATGTATGGGGACTGTCTTTTATATGACACAGGAAGAGGTTAACTTTTTTAGGAAATGGTTAGTAGAATTCCTATATTCATATGGTTTTAAGAAGGACATTTGTTTACAAAACCGGAACTTCATTTCCTTGAACCAGGAACTTGGCATTAATCAAGTCACAGACATAAAGATGGGTGCAAACTCCACATATGTGCACTCTCATAACTGTTATTTTTTTATCAGCTGTGGCATGCAGCTGTTGTTAATTCTTCGGCTCCTCCTGTAACATGTATTGTTTGTTCCTTTTGGAAACTGGGTGGAGATTAAGTAATTACTGTCCTTACTGGATGTTTACCTTGGGCCAGGCAGCTACTTTAATGAAAGTGCTGTTCTTTCTCTGTTGTAAAAAGAGTTTTCATTTTCAGAATCTCAGGATTACTACAGTATTTTGAGAATTTAAAACTACTTCGAAACCATCAGCTTCTCCTCACTGTTTATCCCCAAAGCTGGTCTGCGTTTTCTCTGTACCAAAGTGATTCAATTTTAGAGATGCTTTTCTCCACAAGGAGCAATGACTGACTATTAATGGTCTCATCTTTGATTGAGAACCCAGTTAATGAAAAATGAGCATGTCACGTGCAATAATCTGAAAGGGCATATCTGTGCTGTCATGAATGAAATATCATTCCCTTAGGCTGAATGTTAGTGCAGCTTATTACAATACAATTCTGAAAGGCAGAAATTCTTTATTTAGGATGGAGTTACGGTGTTTGGTGAGATAGTTGTACAAGCAGCAGGCTCTATTTGTGAGATTGAAAGAACACTCAGTGCACAGAGCTGGAAATTATTTTCTAATTTTCACTGTTCTGCAAATAAATGTATGCACTGAAACATGGTGTGGAGCATGCATTATTTATTTCAAAAAACACTTCAGTACTTAAGGGATAGAATAAATGTCTAGACCTGGGGATATAAAGCATTTAATATAACCAATACATTGATATAACACAGTGCCATTTTGTGCTTCTCCACCCTGTCTTTTCATAGCTTTGCTGATGCAGAGTGACCACTGGCATTAATGAAAAATATGTGAATTATTGATGCATTTGATCTGACTCTGATTTGAGTCAGATGAATGCCTGCCAACAGACACTAGAAAGAAAACAGTACTTTCATATATGTATATATAAAGCTGTAGTGATTTAACACGAGTACCACTACCTCAGTTGATTTTCAATTTCTGGCCAAGATATAAAAATGCTCTAAATCCCATGGTCTAAAGTGTACAGTACTATGCAAATCATGATACCTTTTCAGGCTTCATGCTTTTGCCTCTATCTGCAACCTTTCTCAGTATTTATCTTTCACCATTTTCCAGTCATTCTTAATTTTATGTCTGATCACTAGAAAAGCTGCTGTACTCGTGAAGGTTTCTTTTCAAATTTGGGTGTGTGGTGACTTTAGTGTGAGTTTAAGATGGCATATAAAAGGAAAAGACTAAACTGTAATGACATGCTATTACTTATTACCTCTTAACCTGTGCTTTCCACTCACTTGTTGCTTTAAAAAGCTGAGGTCAGTGCAAAGTGCTAGGAGACATCTGGTACTAATGGTACCAAATGTGAAGAGGGTCACTGTATATGGGGGTGGATTTTGGCTAATAATAATTATCGTGTTGTAGTTCAGTCATCAATATATTTCCTTCTCCTTTAGATGGAGAATATTACATTGTCCCCAACAATCTATTGCAGTGCAGGTACTGACAATATGTGTTAGTTTTGCTAGTGTCAAAATGTGTATGTTTGTCACACGCTAAAGATGGCCACACATTTAGGAGGGCCATAACTATTCATTGTACCACCATAATTAACTCATGGATAAGGAAAAATTACAATCGTGAATAGTTACCAAGGGAAATTTAACACTTGCTCACACTTACTCAAAGCCTATAGATGTCAAGAAGTGGAATACAAATTATCTCTGGAGTTCAAAAATAAGAGGAGGAGACTATGCAGTGGAAGCACCTGGAATTGCCATCATTTGAGTAATTTACAACTAGATTTAAGAAAATAAAAAGTATACTCCAGAAAGCAAGCATATCTGCAAAGAGCAGAGACAATAAAAACAACTGTGTGCTTCTGCATTCAAATAAATTAGGGAGTATCTTGCAATCACATTTGTCTACTCTTCGACAGGAAAAAACAATATATGCTTGATTGATCAAATATGGTTTTATATTCACTCTTTCTTAGTGTGGCCTTTTTTTTGTCAGTCCTTTTTTTTTTTTTTTTTAATAGTTTGAAGTAACTTTTGTGATGTAAGAAGGAACTAACCCTAATGTCTATAAAACTACTGTGTACATAAGCAGTTTGGTTTGTAAAAAGGCTGCATTTAAATAAAGTAGGTAAATAGAGGTAAGAGGACAAGTCTTGCCTAAGAAATGAACCTTGTAAAAGAAGTCTACCAAGTACCCATGTATTACTTAACAGTTCACTGCAAAACTGATAGGAAGAGACGGTAATAAGCAGTCAAGCCTTTAAGAGTCAAGAGTGAGAGGATTAGTGAGTGTTCTAATTGTGGGCAAACTGGGGCTTTTATTTCACAAGTCCAATCTTGGTAGAAAGTGGTGAATGCTGTTGTATTTTTCCCTTCCCACATAATACATTTTTTCCTGAAAATCCCAAAGAGGAATTCAGATTTTTATTTCTGCACTGAACAGTGTCTACAACTTAGGAGAAACCATTGTACGAACAGAAATCACTGCAGTAGCTGTAGACACAAAATCGTATCCTACTTTAGGGAAGATGTTGATTATATGTCAGGAGTATGTCAATGCACTTTTGATTGTTCATGTAACATGGGAAGAGTCAGAAGTGGAGGAAGGAGTCTGGACAAGGAGAGAAAGCAAATAAGACTGAGGGAACAGAGTATGTGTCTGCTCAGTAGTGTACACACAGAGCCCTGAGATGTTTGAAAGACCTGTTACTGGGTTTTTCTCACGATTTTTTTTTTTTCAAAGACAGTGAAATGGACTCTTGAAAACATACATGTGGGGGGAAAAAAAAGCCACCACCACCCCAACCCCCCAAAATCTTGGTGGTTTGAAAAAATGAATTGCTGACTAAACATTCTTTCCAGAGGGTATTCACCCAGTCTCTGAATTCTCAAGGCAGTCACTGTATTGGACACACCTTATAGCAGCTTTCCAGTACGTAAAAGGGACTTAAGAAAGGCTGTAGGGGAACTTTTCTTTACTGTGAATGTGGTGAGTCACTGGAACAGATTGCTCAGAGAAGTTGTGGATACCCCATCCCTGGAGATGTTTGAGACTGGGATGGTTCAGGCTCTGAATAACCTTGTCTAGTGAAAGGTGACCCTGCCCACAGCAGGGGTTGGAACTAGATAATCTTTAAGGTCTCTTCCAACCCACCCGTTGAGCCTACAATTTGCCCAAGCTCGTGTTTGTGTTCAGCACCATGGCCAGGGCAAAAGGTAGGGGATATGTAACAGGGACAACAAGAATGTATAAATTGTTTATAATAAAAAGTAACTTTTCCATGGATATGTTGCTGGTTGTACAGTCCAGGATGATCAGTAGTGTATGAACAGCTGGATTTGCCAAGCATGAAACTCCTTGATTTCCTCCCTCTCCTGATGGTCAGTCATTAACTATATGTTTGTCTCTCTTGTAAGTCAGAGCTGCCAGTAAGTAAGGTAAATTGCACTTTACTTATAAACTCGTAAACAGAAGTGAAAGGCAATATTGATTTTTTCCAGATTTTAAATCAGGCCCAGAGGGAACTATGATCTTGTCCTCTTCAATGGTGTCTTACTTAGTTTCTTCTTTAGCTCCTCTAGTCAGGAGTTTATTCTAGGAAGCATATTTCAAGCATGAGAAAAACAGTGTAAGCATAAGGAACTCAAAAATTAAACTGAAGGTTTAGTTTAGCTTAGGTAGTGAATAAAGAATATGAAGGATGTGCACATTTGTGCTTCTCTTTCTGTTTCTGTATCACAAGTATAAAAATTATTTTAATCTCATTCCGCTTTGGGAATGTTATGGGTCTGTTTTGGTTTGTGCTGTTGACATATTTGAGCCTCTCATATGGTGCCTTCAAACAGTGACCAGGTGACTCCTTATTTTGACTGTTTGGTTTGTTCATAGACATTTCCTATTTTTAAAGTTAAATATTAATCTGCTATTAATGTCTTTATTACTCTCATAGATGCTGAATTATGTACATTAAAGTATTATAATAACATCTCATATCTCCATTGTTGCCTATAGCAGACAAGTCCCCAAAAAAACACATGGCAAACCTGGTTGTCTCTCTGTTTGATACTCAGATTTCTAACACTGTAGCACTGTAACTCTGCCTTATTGAAAATCTTGTTCTTAGCTAATGTACATGGGCAAGAAAAACAAAACAAAAAAATCTCCTCAAACACAACTCACCCCCTAGCAATTAAAGAAAAACAAATTAACAATGTTATAAATGTATTGCTGTAGAAATCGAGAACCTACCCTACAAAAAAAAGTCACCTGCAAAAACGCATGTTGATTGTGTAGGCAAAAATGCCTCCTTGACCCAAAACGACTGCTGTTTTAGTAGCTGAACAGTCGACATCCCACAAGGATAAGCCATAAACCTGCAACAGAAAGCTGTGTCAGCTTTCTGAAGTACATGTGCAACATTATGGATAGAGGTATTAGGGCCATAAGTGCTCCAGATCTAATTGTCTTTTCTAATACTGTTACAGAGGAGGTATGCAAACTAATTAGTCAGGGAACTGGGGAGGTATAGAGACATCAGGCTGTGTCTTGTAAAATACGTTAGTGACTAGCAGTGCTCATGATCTTATAATTATCTTCATTAGTTTTTTCCACAGCTTCAAGAAAAAGGTTCCTGCGAAATCATGCTGGTTTGGGCTGGGATAGAGTTAATTTTCTTCATAGTGGCTGGTAGGGGGCTGTGTTTAGAATTTCTGCTGAAAACAGTGTTGATAATTCAGGATGTTTTAGTTATCACTGAGCAGTGCTGACATGGAGTCAAGGCCTTTCCTGCTTCTCACACCACTACACCAGCGAGGAGGCTGGGAGTCCACAAGAAGTTGGAAGGTGCCACAGCTGACCCCAAGTGACCAAAGGGATATTCCAGACGATGTTGCTTTGTGCTCAGCAGTATAAAGCTGGGAGAAGAAGGAGAAAGGGAGGGACACACTTGAAGTGATTGGCATTTTGTCTTAACAAGAAACCATTACATGTAATATAGTCCTGCTTTTCCAATGCAAATTTTTACTCCTCAGAGTAAAAGTTCCAGACAGAAAGTAGCTTCTGTGAGCTGTGTTTGATCACTTCATGGGGTAATAATAATGAGAATATGAATGGTGCCAATGAAAGATATGAAGTGCATTCTTTTTTTTTTTAATCCAAATGAGAGTATTTAGGCAATTGTTGTTCTGTCATACCAGTCTTGGATTGAATGCAAAAATCTGGTATGAATTCTGTAGAGAGTTGGAAACTGAAGTCTTCTGCCTTTTAATTTTCACTATGTATCCTTGCCTCTATTTTGCTCTCTTCCAGATAATCAAATAAGAAAGCTTTTTCCTAAGATTCATGTAGGCTGTGCATGTACTCTTAACTAACTTATGCTCAGTGACTCAGTAGTATACACTAATCTTCTGTTCACATCAGACTCTTTTTATATTTTTTTCATTTACTTTGTGAAATGGGAGTTGCCAGATTGTATGGTAGTTTCTCAGTAGTCACACAAAGAGGATACACCTTCTTAGTAAATTAGAGAGCTTATTATGAAGGTAAATGCCGTAAGTTAAGCATCAATCATTTCCAAGTTCATTCAGGTGTGCTTTGTTTGCTGTCTTATTTTAGCATTATTTATATAACAGGAGTCAAGATAACATACAGGATTATATAAATATTGTTTAACTTCATAAACCCAGATTCTCTTAGTTCAAAATTACTGAATTACTGCCTGCACATTTCATGCAAATATCATCTAGGCATCCCAAATTAGGATGAGGCTCTTTTAAACACTGCTGTTCCCTCAGTTAAAAATTGGGTGGGTTTTGTGTTTGCAGTTTATGTTGGCTGTGTTCCACATACTAGCTTACATGAGAGAGACCTAACAAGTTCAGGGTCACAACATGAAAACAGCAGTTTCGTCAAAAGAAGGTTTTTCCTACCAAGTAGCTCCTATTAAAACTCAGATAATGTTCTGTAATGTGTATTTCCATTCATATTCTGCATGTTGGATATAGGTTTGTGTATAATAAATACTGTCATTTGTGTAAGTAGTGACAAATTAAAATATCATACATCATCAGTCAGTTCAGGGGGATTTTTTGCTTTGACTGGAATTATGCAATCTGAAACCATTCCTGTGATGACAAAATGAAAAAATGAATTTAGAAAAAGAGATGAAAGAGTTGAAAAACAGGTTTTTCTTTGAAATATCTGTATTCCCATAAATTTCCTGCAAAGAAAGGGAAATGTTTACTCCCAAATGCATGTAACACTATCAGAATACAATAATTTTTCAGGTGATGGCTAGAAGTATGATTTATATTTTGTTTTATTGTAGTAGTGTTCTTCAAGAGCTTATGTGCCTGTCTCAAGTCTTTCCATTTCCATAATATCCTAAGTTACCTTGAGCATTTTCTAATAAATCTGCATTAAAGTCTGACCATTTTTTATAATTTTTCTTGTTTTAAACACTTTTCTGAATTATGAGTGATTTACAGAAGAATGTTTCCCTGTTGTTAGACAGTGCTAGCACTTGAATTCAATACCTTTAGAGTAAATATCTAATTGCATTGTTAGTTTACAGACAAACATGGTCAGTCTGGTCTAAAAGACTAGAAAAAGATCATTTTTTAATCAAATGGCCCTCTGAGATAGTAAAGAGATGTTTCATAATAATTGATGAATAATAATTCATAATAATTTATTACATAATAATTTATGTACAGGTCTGCGGGTTTGGTAGCAGGGGAGCTGCAGGGAGGCTTCTGTAGGAAGAGACTTGGAGAGCCCTGTGCCGGGCAGGTGCTGCCAGTTGGCTCCAGAACACCTACCACAGCACACAGCTGAGCCCATCAGCCAAACTGGTGGCTTGGAAATATGTTCACGTATTTGGAAATATATTTAAGAAAGGGTAAAATGCTGTGTTAGCAGTTAGAGAGGAGGGAGGAAGGAACGTCCTGTCAAGCAGGGAGAAGAACAGAGCTGCTGGGTGAGGGTTCACAGCCAGCCATCACAGCTTAACCCATCACAGCAGGAAAAATAAAGAATCTTTTTATCTAATTACAGGTTTGCTTCACTACAGCAACACTTAATGCAATATTGGTGAAGTACTGTTCTGAACTGGAAACTTTACTCTGGTCTCTGCCTTGGGAAAGTACAGAGAAGATATTATCACTTACCTGCTGGACCTGCATTTAGCATTTTTATTAGGCTATTTGCTTACAGCAAACATCTCTTACAGAGCTGTTATGAAATACTTTTTCCTCTATAATGTTTCTAACATACGTAAGCAGTGCCAGAAAAATAACTGTTCTTCAGACTGGGCAGAGAAAGGTGATTATATTCTGTTATCCACATTCTGCATGCTCTTACACATCAGCAACGTTCTGTTGTGGTATATTCAGTAAAGTCTTACTTTCCAAGTCAAGATAAGAATTCATTTTTTTTTTTTTTTTTAATAATAATCTTTCTCTTTGCATAATCCCAGAAAAATTAATTCCCTCTATTTTTGCGTTGTAGAGTCATCTTCACTCCAACTTTCCCGGTCTTTGGAAAAATGAAACTCTTAAGTATTCTGTGCAAAATTAAAGTGTTTCAAGGAAATAGCCTTAGAGCCCAGAGGAATTATCTGTCCTAGAACAGTTTGCGTTGGAAGAGACCTTAAAGATCGTCTAGTTGCAACTCCCCTGCCATGGGCAGGGACAACTTCCACTAGACCAGATTGCTAAAAGCTTGCCATTCAACCTGGCCTTGAACACATGCTGAGATAGAGAATCCACAATTTTCTGGGCAGCTTGTCCCAGTATCTCACCACTGTCACAGTAAAGAATTTCTTTCCTATATCTAATCTAAATCTACCCTCCTTCAGCTTAAAGTCATTCCTCCTTGTCCTATCACTACATGCCCTTTTAAAAAGTCCCTCTCCATCTTTCTTGTAGACCCCCTTTAAGTACTGGAAAGCTGCTGGAAGGTCTCCCCAGAGCCTTCTCTTCTCCAGGATCAACAACCCCAGGCCTCTCAACCTTTCCTCACTGGAGAGGTGCTCCAGCCCTCTGATCATCTCTCTGGCCCTCATAGGGACTCACACCAACAGGTCCCTGTTCAACTTCTGTTGTGGGCCCCAGAGCTGGATGAAGATGTGAATTGTGAGTCCCCAAGACAGATTTAGGTATGTTGGCCGTCACTGAATTTAGTATTCAGTGAGCTGTAGAGTGAAAAGAAGAATCATCCTCTGGCATCCTTTAAAGAAAAGCTGTTTTTGGAAGGCATGAAACACCCATTTTCATGAAGAGAGCTGTGTCTATGAAGGAATTAATCATGATCTACAGAAGAGAAATAAAATTTAGTCATACTCTTTTTTTTTTTTAGATCTTCCTCTTGCCTGGTCCAGGCAGCCCCTTGTTCAGAATGCTGGATGTGTACCTCTGGCTTTCAGCCCTTGCTGTATATTGCCATAGTACTTAAATGGTTCTGTGTGTCTGGCTGTGTGTTTAATTCAGCAAGTTAGAAATATAGGGACAAGAGTTTTGTGGAGACACATACACCAAAACTCTGAGATATTCTGATACTCTGGGTAACAGTTCTGCTGAACATTAATTACCTAAAATTTGAAATTATCATCAGATTTTTTTTTTCCCAAATGTTTTTTATCCAGCCTTCCCAAAATTTTAGTGTAGGTAGACCTAATTGACTGGATGGCACGGACTGTCAGTCTCACTACTGGCATGTTATAGTGCAGATGATTGGCTTCTGAGAACTGATATTTTAAAAAGCAGCAACTGAAAAGGAGAAGCATGAAGGAATGCTCAAAAGTGGTTTTTATTTTTGCTCTTTTTCCCCCTCCCTTTCAAAAAGCACCTTAACCAGTGATCATATTCAAATTTTGAAAATGCATGAAAAATAAACACAAATACTGAAAAATGTAATGGAATTGTGTGAAGGAAGATATTTCACAGGTTGTCTAATTTATCCTTCCATCTCTTTTGCTGCGGGAGGTAGCAGCCCTCAAAGTGTTGCTTAATGTGCACTGTTATATTCACAGTGTTGCTGTGATACAATGCTCTATACTGACAATGTTGTCTTTTTGATGATTTATAACCTTGGCTATAAAGCAGTGTTGTTGGGAAATGTGCATGGCAGCTGGAAGACTTGGATACAAGTCAGACATATTCTTGCATGTGACGTAGCTTTTCCCTCTCCCACAATACAGAAGGGATTATTAACTACGTAACTGCTGACTTACATAACAGAAAAAAGTTAATGTTTACCATAAATATGTCAAGTTTGCTACACTTCTGCAAGTCTATCAAATTGTACCAGTAGGATCGTAATATTTGGTGGTAAGAAGAGGAAGACTAAAGATTCTTAGCAACTCTTACTCCATGCAAATAAACTTATGTTTCCATAAGTGCCCTGCGGAACCATCACCATAGTTATAGCATGGCTCTGAATATTGTTTATCTCAGCTAATTCATGTTAAGTCTTAAAATGATGAAATTCTGTCAGTTCAGTAGAGCTGGTGACTACGTGCCTTAAACGAAGCTGTTCCATTAAGAGATGACAAAATTACAAGAAGTTTAATCTATCAGTCAGGTGACTAGACTGGCTATGTTGAAAAATAGACGAATATACTGTACTGAGCAGACATTCAGTATAATTTTTGGACTGTTTTTCAAAAATTCTTGTTTTGAAAGCTAAAAAATAACTCATAGCAAATGACTTGGAGGCAATATCAATATGCTGCTGAAAAAAGGGAAGAAAGAGTGAAGGATTTCCTCTCTAATTTTGTTTGTGACAATGAGTCTGATTTCTCACATGAAAATATTAAGTAAATGCAAATTTACTTCAGTTCCACCTTCAGTGCCAATAGGAATTTTGAGACAAGGAGACGGTAGAAAATACTAGTAGAGGAAATTTGCAATTAAAACAAGTATGCTCACTTTGTTTCTTGTTAAAACTCTAACATCTCCTCGATATGTGAACTTCATTGAGAGAGCACAGGTTTAGGTACTCAGGCTTTGTCTAGAATGTTTCCCAGCATCTTAGTGAGCTGTATTTTCAGAAAAAAATATCTTCTTCAGAAGGGCATAAAGCCGACCGCTTTAGGAAGAGGCGAACACGCCTGTGGGTTCTTGGCTAATTTTGCTGAGTCTTTATTGCATCGACGAAAAGGAGCAGAGACCAGCGAGAACAAGAACCTCAAGGGGAAGCAGGCAAATTGCCTGCGAGGAGAGAGGACGAGGGTTTATATAAGGTAGGGTAAGGAAGGTGCTAGAACTTGGGTGGAGTTACACAAATATGGAAAGGGAAGGTTGGGCTAGCTCTGAATATGGGTAAAAAGGGTTGGAACATTACAATTAAGGGGTGGCAACAAGCCAAATAAGGAACATCTGCATTGCAGGGGAAAAACTAACCAATGAGAAAATAGAAATAAACTTTTTAAAATTATTAGGGATAAAATATAAGAAACTGGGGTACAAAACATTCAAACATGCATTAACAATGCTACTACACAACATGCTTCAAGTATAACAGTCCAAGAACAAGTAGAAACTGGATAACTGTGTGGTGTCTCTTGTTTATGTATTCTGCTTCTCGTATAATGCTTTTCTCCATCGGTTCCACCTTTCTTGAGGTATCTTGACATCCCCGACATCGGCAGAGGAACACTTTGCCAGTACTTTTCTTTCCAGTAGAAGATTTGGAAAGATTTGGAAAATCCTACTTTCCTTCGGTAAAATTAACAGTGAAAGGTATGTGGAGTGTAAGTCCCTTGATGCCTTTTCTTTGTCGTCTCTTCTTGGCTGAGTCCATTTCCCTGTAGTAAATCCCACAGATGCTTGAGAAAGGGGAACTGTTCTAATTTTATTTTAAATCATCAAGTATTTGTCCTTGTGTATTGATGTAGACGCTGCTGTGCTGAGGCTTTTTGCAGACATAACTTATATAGAAGCTGTGTTAGTAGGAAAGCTTACTAATTGAACTTATTACTTACTACATCTCTTCCTAATCTTCAGTAATTGTATGTCACGTTTATCCCCATTTGTACTTCATTGGAAGAGAAGGAAATGTTTTTCAACTTCAGTCTCAGAGTATAAGCTACCAAATTCCAAAGGAGGAAGTACTAGGAGTGGAAAATGGATGCTAATCTTAAAATTTCTATGCCAAGAAGAGAATGTTATACTCCAGATAGCATCAGCAGATACCTTACACTACTGTATTTGTTTGAATGAAAAATAATGCCAATAACCCAAAGACTGCTCAGGATCACAGTGATGAAATAAGTGGTAGAGCTGAGATTAGTCCAGTAAGAAAATTAATACCTTAGGCTAAAATGATAGGATAATTAATTACGTGATATTAGCCTGATTTCAGAAGGGACCTAGAAGCAATCAAAAATATGTGGGATTTTGTAACATCACCTTAAATAAAAGCTTGACTGTTGAATACATTTAAATGGACATTCTGTGTATTAAAGTTCTTTTCATAAAACTAGTTAGTAGTGACTTCCCATTAGAAGGTTTGGGAGAGCAATAAATTCATTATAGGGATGCTTTTTGCCACTTGTTTCTAATTCTTTAATAACATAAACCCCATAAACTAATAATTTCAATAATTTTATACCAGTTGTATGTCCGTCTAAATACTGTCTCCTTCTGTGGTGATAATTTTAGGTTAAGGTGTTGGCAGCATGCATATCAAAATGAAATTCATCTCCATTACTTCTGTCATTGCTTTAACGCTCTCTTTCATGCACTGTTCACCCTCCTGCTGCTTATCTCTGTGCTTTCTTAAGTTTTTGCCTTTATAGAGGGCTTACTGGAGTCTCGGTAAAGGAAGTGCTGTGATTGCGTATCATCATACGCCTCTTAATTCATAATCTGACTACATTTTGCCAGACCTGTTTTAGAATGGCTGCCAGTGGAGTTCAGACAACCCACCTCTGTGCTTGAGGCAAAAGGAGTGATGTGTGTATCGTGCAGTTGTGTGGTCATGTGTAAGGCTTTGTGTGCTCTGCTGAAATGCTGGCTGGTGGAAGAGTAGCAGAACAAAATCCCATGGCTATTTCTGCAGAGCAGCATCACTGATAGAACATTACTTATTGGTTTGACAACCAATAAGTGATCAGCAAGTCAGGAATACAAAAGGATAAGGAAAAAAAATTCTGTCACCTGGTGTAATCGCACTGTGTGAGGTACAGTGGTCATCCTGGGATTGCTGTGACAAGACTGCAATGAGATTTCCTTTGGATGTTAACAGATAGAAATAGACCCCCCATTCTTGAAAAATTATTTATGCTTCCTAAATAAGCCCAGCCACGTCTCTGCTAAATTTTATCATAAAGTTATATAATTTTTTCATATAGGCCATTTTCCTCTACCGTGTGATTCAGAATGAAGATAATCTTCCACACAGATTGTCTTTTTAACAAAAAATATGCTGCAAAGTAAATTTACACTGTAACTAAACGAACGTTAAAAGTTAGCTACGCTGATGGAACGATTAGAAATAGTCTCATAAAAGTTTGAGTGTAGGGAGACAACGCATTGACACAGCTATGACTCAAAACACATTTTTTATCTCTCCTTCTGCGTCTGTTGCCGCAACAAACACACCTGCCATGCCACCAACTTTTATTTTTTAAACTTTGAATTTTAGCAATGACACTTGTAGCACTGGTTTTGGGGTTCCTAGGTCAGGCACACAGTAAAAGATTATGGGAAATTGTATTTCTATTCATGGACTTGGGGAACTTCAAAAAACCCACATCTCTGCTTATACCCAACTGTGGAAACTAAATATGAAAATACTCTTTCTCGTCTATTGCTCTGGTGATGCTGCTTGCACAGTGATAGCATGGAGAATTATAAGTGGTATCATTGGCAATTAAGGCACATGAACAACTGATACTAGAAAGAGGAGATGACTAGAAGCAAGGAGTGGCACGAAGTTCCACAGACAGGTCGATTCAGATATAGGTAACTGATGTAAGCTTTAGGCAAAGATGCTAATGCTAAAGCGGAATTAGCTTTGTTGCAAAATGATTGATTACTTCAGACTGTCAAACAATTTATAGTAAATAAATTAATGCATACATGGGGATGTTATCTGTGCATTAACAGTAGGATTTTTTTGGATTGAAATGCGTAATCAAAAAAGCTGTAAGGTAGCTGAGCAAGAAATAAAACAGGCTATGATGTCTACCTCAAAGACTGATTATATCTGACAGGCATATAAAGCAGCTGGTAGACAGGGTCATTACCCTTCTGGCAATAAGGAAACAGAGGCAGTGCAGTTTAGGACTCTTTCTAATGCTAGCAAAAGTACATGGTCCTAAGAATTTTGAAGATAAGGATCTGTATTTGCTTCTGTTCAGATCATCACAACCGTGGAAGCTTGAGTGAGGATTCTCTAAGAGTGGTCTCAGTGCTTAAAGGCATGTTGATTTCCCTATTCTCCAGTTTGGGATGTCACGGCAAGCCACATACATGACAGAGGAAGAGACAATGAGAAGTTGTTGGTCACTCTGAGAAGCAAAGACTGGCGAAAGAAAATAGTTCTGTTTTAATTTCACAGCTCAAGAAGTAATCATGCTCCCTGTGCAGCCAGGACAAAGGTGGGGCAGAGAAAATCAGTCACTAAAATTTGGGGGTGCTTGGCCAAGAGTAGCTCTTCACCTGCACAGGAAAAAAATGCCAGCATATTGAACTGAGGAATGGTGCAACTTTAGGTGAAGGATGATTACCTTTCCCAGTCCCAACAAATGAATGAGACTGATTCCACACCTAGAAGTTTTGTGGCAAAGAAATCCGAAAATATGCAACTCTCTGAAAAGAGTGTTTCTTCTTTTTTTTTTTTTCTAAATGATTTTTTCTAACTGGTTATTACTGGGGTTATTTTTATTTTCCAAGAAGGAAAGGTCTACTTAATTTCTGTCACGATTGTTGAATGAATGATACCTACGTAAGGGTGAGAGAAGTGCAAATCTGTATTCTCAAGCAGGAACAGAAAGTCTAAAACCTTTTGACATGTATTGAAGGAAAACAGGANGAAGAGACAATGAGAAGTTGTTGGTCACTCTGAGAAGCAAAGACTGGCGAAAGAAAATAGTCCTGTTTTAATTTCACAGCTCAAGAAGTAATCATGCTCCCTGTGCAGCCAGGACAAAGGTGGGGCAGAGAAAACCAGTCACTAAAATTTGGGGGTGCTTGGCCAAGAGTAGCTCTTCACCTGCACAGGAAAAAAATGCCAGCATATTGAACTGAGGAATGGTGCAACTTTAGGTGAAGGATGATTACCTTTCCCAGTCCCAACAAATGAATGAGACTGGTTCCACACCTAGAAGTTTTGTGGCAAAGAAATCCGAAAATATGCAACTCTCTGAAAAGAGTGTTTCTTCTTTTTTTTTTTTTCTAAATGATTTTTTCTAACTGGTTATTACTGGGGTTATTTTTATTTTCCAAGAAGGAAAATAAAATTGTATTCTTGTAGTGATGGGCTCATAAAGAAGAAAAGGTCTAGTACTTAATTTCTGTCACGATTGTTGAATGAATGATACCTACGTAAGGGTGAGAGAAGTGCAAATCTGTATTCTCAAGCAGGAACAGAAAGTCTAAAACCTTTTGACATGTATTGAAGGAAAACAGGAAGGTGTTCGTGTAGAGGCTAGGCTATAGTTGAGATAAAATTATTAAATAAAAGAAAACAGCATCTACAGAACATACTTTTATGATAAAAGGGTGTTTCTTGTTGTCTAGAGCATGTAAAATTGCTAAGTAAAATGTTTCCTTGGTGTTTTGAAAGATATAAAAGCTCTACTTGTAATATGAGCAATGAAATTATGGAACACTCAATGATTAAGAGGATTAGAGATTTTTAGACACTGCATCGAAAATCTTTTGATGAGGAAATATAGAACCTGGCCTCAGAGCTTTAAGAAGTAAACCTTGTTAGTGTTACGAAGCAGATGTGTTAAAAGATCTGTTGCTTTACCTCAAGGAGCCTGTATTTTGTCTTCTGAAGAGAGTTGCAGAAACACCTTCTGAAAGGAACTTTTCAGCAGAAAATAAGGTGCACGTGGAAATCTTGCATTTCTGAAACAGCATTCTGACCTGGTTCCTGGTTCTGTTTTCTGCTTTCTTCTCCTCCCAAGGACCCTCTTTATCTTTTTCTGCGCAAAGCAAAGCTGACCCTAAAACTTCTGTTGGATTTGATGTGGGACAGCAGACTGTAAATTTATCATTCATGGAGAAGGTAAGCAAGAATGAGCAAGAATATTGAGGCGGATTAGGGACAGTAATGTTTTCCCATTTTTCCATTTTTTTTTTCTTTTTTTCCCTAAAGATGAATATGATGTGAGAGTCTCTACAATCTTTTTGATGGACTTTCTGTTGCACCTTGACAATGTTCAAAAGAGGACCTCCTTTGCTGTGAATTCCTTGAATTTAACTGGTTACCCCATCTCAATTATGTCTTGGGCACAGTATACAGTATGGTCTGTGTTTTGGTTTAGATGTTCCCCAGAGCTTTACAAATTAAAGAAATCAAACAATAGCCAGCAAAATAATTTTACAATGCATGATGTACCATTTTTATTTGTAAGAGTTACTGTTAACTACAAGGAGCTACACAAGCACGATTTAATTTTTACATAAATCATTCTATGTGCTGGTGAAAAATGAAAAATTCTTTGGTTTTGAAGCCACTGTTTGAGGGTCTCAACCTAAAATTTTGTCAAGGGATTTCTTTGTTCAGCCACCTCAAAATTCATTATTTGCTATAGGAGTTACTGAAGGTTAAACTTGGCATGAGCATTTAAAGAATTTAAAAGCACAGCATCCTGTAGATGAAATAGAGCAATAAAAAACTGCATGATTACTGAATCAATATTATACCATTCCCTGTATGCTGAATTCCTTCATTTATGGTGAAAAATGCATCTGTTTACTTCTTATCTTCAGTAAATATCACACCCTCCTCTTTCCTCCTCCCTCTGTATCTCCTCCCCTGTGACAGAATCAATTGCATCAGTGGATAATATATAAAGAAGAGTTTTCAGTGGAGTTGTCCATTCACCCACCTTAGCCACCATGGGGCTAAGAGCGGCCAGCCTTTTCATACTCTGGCTGGCTCTTTCCAATGCTCATGAAATAAAAAAAGGTAAGCTCTAGAAATGAAATGGTAGCAGACTGCCTCCTGGAAAAGAGGGAGAGAATTAAAATACCACTGCAGAGGCAGAAAGAGGCTGTGCATTTAAGTAACGCGGTTTTTAGGATGCTTTAAATTTCTTAAGCTTTCAAGTACTGAGGCAGCATGGCTCAGCCAACATAGGTAGATACTGCTTTCTTTGGAGAGATTAGTGCCTGTGTCTACTGCATTGATGTCTGGTTTGATGTGCTTGGAAAATATTTTCCACGTTACTTCTCCTTCGATGTGTTGAGTCTTTTCCAGGTTTGGCAACTACTTGACAGAAAGCAATTGTAGGGTTTTGAGAGGTTCATTGTTACAGCAATGAGGGAGGTGGATGATTGTGCCTTCTGTTACTCGGAACAACATAGATTCTTTCTTCAAAAGGGAATGTAGTAACACTGGACAAAGCTAATTTTGCCATTTAGGACATTAATAATCTTGCTGTAAAAGCTCTAACTTACTCTATTTGTTATCAGCTTTGAAGTGTTAAAGTGGAACACTTACACTGAAAACCAAAAATCGTTTTTTAGAGGAAGAGGTGGTGAATTTTGTCCAGTGGTCAGGTTTTCGGTATTGAACTTGGTCTGCTGTGTCTTGAAATCAGCAATGAGAGGAAAGCATTACCTTGCATTTGGTATCCCAGCTGTGAGCTCTGGAAGAATCTCTGTGCAACCTTCCGTCTGGAGAGAGAAAGATACCAGCTTGTCTGGATGTGTCTGGCATGATTGAGACCATCAAAGTACAGTAACATAGAGGTTGCCTTAGCAGTTTTGCTTTCTCATATTAAAACAGTGCAGGAAAATCTTGTGAAGATGTCAGGTTTCCCATGGATGCTCAGCTTAATCTACAGTACCGGGAGATTTATTAGATATTGTGTTAATTAGTATTATTTGTCAGTATAGATGGCTGGGAAGGCCATCTTCAGTTTGGGCTGTTGCAAAAACTTTATTCTTCTTCCTATCATGCTTATTTTTAACTTATCTTCTGAAGAATTTCTATTCTGTAGTAATAGAAATCACTATTGCTTCTAGAAAAAGAAATAATTCCCTAAATCTCCTGTTGTGCACAAGTCCTTTCATAATATTTAAACTATTTGCCTTCCGGAGTAGGTGGTACTTCCTTGGTTTCCTGTTTTATTTCTATTACATGTTGATCAGATTCTTGATCAGGCTTGAAATCTGTGGAATCACTGTGCACATAATTGCAAGTGATTTCTACTGTAAAATGGAACACTCACATTTTCTTACATTAGCTCCCTTATTGCACTTTTTTCATGTCTGTTTCTTTTCATCACTTAATAGGACGGACAAGAAACCATGGCCACTATGTCTGCAGCACTTGGGGAAACAACCATTTCAAAACCTTTGATGGAGACATCTACCAATTCCCTGGCATTTGCGAGTATAATTTTGTTTCTGACTGCCAAGATTCGTACACGGAGTTCTCTGTCCACATCCAGCGTGCTCTGAACAGCAATAACCACCCTGAAATCCAGTATATTCTGATAAAAATCAAGGATACCATGGTGTACCTCAAACCAAAACTGGTTGTGGTGGATGGGCGAATGTAAGTTCCTTTAATATGATCATATGTCAGAAAAATGTGCTGTGAAGATAAAAGCAGGATTGATTGTTTACACAGCTGTCTGTATTACCATGACGGTAACTTCTACAAAGCATTTCCACAATCAAAAAAAAAATAACAAAAAAAAAAAAGGCGCCTTTTGAAATCCGGCATAAAAGTTGTTTTGGGGAGGGGCTTTAGTATTAATCGTCATTCTTACACTTGCACAAGGGATTATTTAAATGAAAGTCAGGAAGAGGTGTTTGAGTGAATTGTTCTTCCAGTTATGCAGGAAACAATGCAGGTCACGAGCCAGATCTTTCACAGATATAAAATGGCATAGCTTCATTTGTTTTGTGGCATCACCCCGAGTTTACCTTAGCAGATGCTCTAGCAAATCCCGAAAAAGAAAATGCATCTCTCTGGGGGTCTTTTCCTCTTCTTTTGTGACAGTAGAGTGGTGGTTTTTTTCTGATCTTCATAAAAAATTCTTTAAGATCCAGTGGCCATTCCTCAAGAGATTTTAACAGATATAACACAGGTCAAAATTTACAGTAATTTATATGTGGCAATATGTACTTTTTCACAGTAAGCAGTAGTGGTTTTCTCCTTCTGTAACATGGCTACACAAGAAACTAGTCCAACACCTTTACTGATGCCAAGTAGTGTCTGAAGCTAACCTTTCCTCTCATTAGCCTAACCTTTCAGCGTGTGTATACATACTCACTGAAACAAGTGAAACATCTTATATGTTAGGCAATAGGTCTGAA
Source organism: Oxyruncus cristatus (assembly GCA_013399855.1). Lineage (NCBI taxonomy): Eukaryota > Metazoa > Chordata > Aves > Passeriformes > Cotingidae > Oxyruncus > Oxyruncus cristatus. The sequence continues at coordinate 23,314 of VXAY01000911.1, read as the reverse complement.
AATTCTGAAGAAACTGGCTATTAGTATTTTTTAGCATAATTTAAAAAAAAATTGTTTTTATTGTCATTGTAGGACTTGGTTTAGCCCAGATTTCAACTTTTACTCTAAAGTTTGGAAGCCACTACAATGAAAATGTGTTCAGTGGTTGAAAATTACATCCAGTTTTCCAAAGATCATATCAGAATGCATAAAAAAAAATGACAGAAATATTTTAAAAATGCATTGTTTTCCCCACTTGGAAAAGCTTTTTATTGGGTACTCAGATCTTGAACTCAATAAAAAGCAAGTTTAGAGATCCTTTAAAAATTGTTTCTTTTAAACCTCTTTTTGTCTTAGATGGTGTTCATAAAACATTAGATCACTTCTGAACGGGTTTTTGCTGCATGGGGAATTTAGTTTCTTAGTAAAACTGAATTTTCCATATTGATCTTTAAATGACATATGATCCATTTTCACGTAAAATAGCTTTTCAGAGTACAAAAATGAAAAGTGTAAAGTAGAAAAATATATGAATTTGCCTCATGGTACCTGATCCACTGATTGAGTGAATGTCCAAGTATTAGAAAAAAGATAAATATTCCATGCTGTGGTAGCTGAAAGGTGAAAAGATGCCCAATGTTTTATAATCCCTCTTGAAAAACGTCATCTCTCAAGAATTCATTGCCCAGAGGATGAATAATGCATTCAAAAGTAGAAATAATTGTTTCTGTGCTTGCACCTGGTATTTAGATGTGTAAGTCATTTGGCCACGTTAAAAATGTATGAGGTAAATAGTTGGAAAAATCCCAGTGACAGGAATTCAGGAGACAAAGCTCTCCCAGTCAAGAGACTAGTTAAGAGGGTATGTGCATACACATGCATGAATCCTGATGGATAGCACTTACATTGACAAATCTGTAGAAAATGAACCAGTTATTTTGACTGGATTACACTTTACACTTTTCACTTTTGTTTGAACACACTCTAGTTCTCTAGATTTTATAGGATGAGGCTGCTTGCCATAATCCCTTTATTGCTGAATCAAATTCAGCAGTTCAGTTTGATTTGTAAGACAGACATACAACACCAGGAGATAGATCTGGTGAATTGATTCTTTATCACACAAAAATATCTGTGCTCAACCCTCTGCAGAGTATGTTCTGTCACCATTAACAAGCTCAGTCCTGTCAACCAGCAACTAAGTAACTACTGAAATAACTACTAAATTCCTGTTAAAATGCTCCTTTGTTTTCAAAATTTTGTTGGCAGTCCCTGTATCTACCTGTGCTTTTTGAACTCTCTTGAGGAGGAATTTCCTTCCCAAAGGAGCAATCATTCTCTCTGAAATGGTTATCAGATCTTTTGATAAAGAAAATCTTTAATTTATGTTGCAGTTTCTTTCATTTAAGTAAATTTTTAGTCAGTTTGAATATCCTCTGTTAATACCACAATGATGATGAATTTTTCTTTGATTAAGTTGAAGACATCTGACATTTGGGGTTTTTTTTAATCAAAGAACCTGTACCCCTGGGTAAGCTTTGCCTCTGAAATAGCTTTGCCTTTTAAAGGCAATGAGTTATTGTCCCAAGTGTCAGAGAGAGAGATTTTATGCCTCATTAAAACGAGGCATCCTGTGCAGCCAGGATGAAGTAGTCAGAGACTAGTTTCTCTGTTCCTTAGGGTATTTGGCTTATTACAGACATTCATGTCAGGCCTTATGTTCCTAAACTAATGTAAAATCTCTAATTTTCTTTCTAGTGTGAAGACACCTTACTACAGCTCTGGTGTGCTCATTGAGAGCAATGACATTTACACCAAGATTTATGCCAAATTAGGCATGGTTCTGATGTGGAATCAGCAGGATGCACTGATGGTATGTTTAATCAAAGTACTTTTTATTGGTATTTCCTGGGATATTTCTCTATCCCAGTAGGGAAACAAAAAAGGAGGAAAAAAAAAAAGAGAATTCTTTTATGTTTTTCCTCTTTCTTTCCATTACTTAGGTGGAGCTGGACAACAAATTTAATAACCATACCTGTGGCCTCTGTGGGGATTACAATGGAATTCCAATCTACAATGAGTTTATCAATGGAGGTGAGTCATTCTACCATACTGACAGTTGTCACAGAAGATAGGCTGACAAGCATTGTGCATAGAAGCATCACAGGAGAGCGAATTTCATTTGAGAGATTTCTGTGATTGCCCCAGACAAAGCATCATGTTCCAGTGCTGCATTCCTGGTCTAAGGTTATTTTATTCCAAGTGAATCTTATTGTTCTTTTCTCGAGTATCCTTCCTTTCTTTCTTACCCTTTATATTTTTAAGCATGGTTAAATATAATTCAGAGCAGATACCTGTGTCTGACAGGTGTATTTGACACCATAGTAATTGTTTTCCTTGATCAGAAGAATCCCATGAATCAGACTCTCCTTGTGGTCAATTTTTGGGGCTCAGCAAGCTTCTCCAAATTTTTTTCTCATAGATGAAAGCTACAATTCAATTACATATGGGAATTTGCAGAAGATCAGCAAACCCAATGTCAAATGTGAAGATCCAGATGAAACTCAGGCTCTTCCAAGCTGTAACGAGCATGTGAGTATTCCTGCTGGTGAACTTCACTTGCATGGTCACATCCTTGTGCTACAGAGAGTTAGTTGCAAGGAGCTTGGAAGACTGTCCATTCCAGGGCAAATTCCTTTCTTGAATAACTGTTCAGAAGACAACAGTTTTTATGCAAGATAGGAAGTGACCAGAAACAGATGTTTGTAAATCTCTCAAACATGATTACTGTTTCTACTTAGCGTGACGAGTGTGAGAGGCTGCTGACTTCCTCTGCATTTGCTGATTGCCGGTTCCGTCTTAATTTGGAAATGTACATCCAAGCCTGCATGCAGGACAAGTGTGCCTGTAATGGAAATGAGGACTCCTTCTGCATCTGCAGCACCATCTCTGAGTACTCTCGCCAGTGTTCGCACGCGGGTGGCCGGCCGGGAGAATGGAGGACGCAGAACTTCTGCCGTAAGCGACAACACAAATTTTACAAAGACCCAAATATTTCACGGCTGTAGCACCACGAAACATTTAAATTCATTACTTCTTTAAAAAACTACTAGCATCCATTATGAATTTCATTCCAGGAGTACAGTAAATTACATAATGTGTTCTCCCTGTTTTTTTCTTCTATTACCCTTGTTATTAAGAAATCTTTTTCGGCAAGCAGAAATTCAGTTCCCATTATAAGACTGAAAGGGCTGATGTTGCAGATGACTGAGATAATTTGATCTATTTGAAACCAAAAGAAATAAATATATGAAACAGAGAAAGCAGTTCAGAAATAGATGAACATGCTTTGCCAGGTGGAGTCTGGCTTGAGAAATCACTGACTTGAGAGGAATAGGGTATACGATCTGAGGAATTATGGATTTTCCCCTCAAATAACTCCTGGTGTCTTTTTTATTCGTTCAGCCAAGACCTGCCCTGACACCATGGTCTATAGAGAAAGCAGCTCACCCTGCACGGATATGTGCTCACACTTGGACATCAGCAGCCTTTGTGAGGAACACTACATGGATGGCTGTTTCTGCCCTGAAGGCAAGTGTTATTCTACCTATTGTGCGTGGAACAAAACTAAGAGCTCTGGCAAAGAAGATCACAGCTAAAATATTAAATATAGTCAAATTATATCTTAAAAATGAGTACTACTCTCCTTATTTTCCCCTCTAGGGGAACCACACATAACTGTAATATTTTTTTTTAGGCAGTCATAACTGATTAATTAATCAATTATTTTATAGTTTGAACGTATTAACACAATGTCATGCAATAACTCTGCTTTTTAATTCTCAACAAGTGAACTTCTGATAATATATAGAAAATCAGCCTTTTTAGGTTGAATAATTCTGAGACAATGAACATCATTTACCACAGTGTCAGTGAGGGACTGAGATTGAAATTCTCAGATTTACTGTCAGCCTTGGGAAAGATTGCAATGATAGTCTTCAGACTATGCCAGAAGGACTGAAAATCTAAACATATAACATTCTGAGATTATTCTTGTATACTTACAGTAAGCTTTTTTATCTGTCTGTAATTCTGTAAATGAATAGATTTGGATTTTCAAAGCTGGACAGAAGTGTTTTCCATGTGTCTTACATTACAAAAAGTAGAAGCAGTGTTCTTCACAGTTTTGCTAAACTCAATGTGTGGCAAGTTGAGAGTTTCTCCTCTGTGGAAATTGGTTGATTCAAAAAGAGCTGGAATAGTTAACGTTGTGTTTTATAGGAACTGTGTATGATGATATTACTGGAAAAGGCTGCATACCTGTTAGCCAGTGCCACTGCAAACTCCGTGGAGAGCAGTATGCACCTGGAGAAAGCATTTCCAATGAATGTGAAGAATGGTAAGGATCCTGGTTGTTTATACACTTTTCTTTAAGTGATTGTAAGTGGGTCTGTGTTCTTCAAATTTCCACTTGATCAAAGGAGACGTCCTGAAAACATTCTGAACTTAATGCTTATGTTGCATGTCTATAGAACCAAATTTCTGAAAAGTTTTCTTGAATCTATGGCATATATTGCCAGGGCAAATCTTAAGGAAATGGTCCAAGATACAGCTTTAAACCACCTGGGGATATCTTGCTGTTTGCTATGTATACTGATGCTTTCAGTGCTCTCAGCTCCTGTAATACCTACAAGCATTTTTTTTATTATTTGTCTGTTTATAGCACCTGTAATTCAGGCAGATGGACGTGCAAAGATTTACCCTGTCCAGGCACATGTTCAGTGGAAGGAGGTTCCCATATTACCACCTTTGATGGGAAAAAATACACATTCCATGGAGACTGTTACTATGTATTGGCCAAGGTACTGTGTATTGTAGGGCTGTTCTGTTGTGGAGTATATACAAGTGTCTGTGGGCTGATACGTAACAGCTGTGAGTTATTGTTTTATTTCATGGGGGTAAGGGAAACAGAAATGCTCCAAGTTGTACTAGAAAGTTCAGGGTCGGCTGTAATAGCCCTAGGGGGAAGCTGGGGACTTATTGCAATGGGTGATTAACCCAGTCAGATAGAAGATTACCTATGCTGTCATTATCCAGTGGAGTCCTTTGTGTATAAGACATCAAAAAGTCACTCTGGCTGCATGGACAGGTAAACTGCAAAAATCGGCAGATCTCAGGATCAGAAATTCTCAGTCAGTTCTGTAATAGCTGTTTCTCTATCTGAGTGTCAAAGTCAGCTAGGGAAATGAGGTAGGCAGCTATTTCATTCATCTGTCCCTAAAGTATCTAGTGCCTGTTCTTCTAGAGAATGGCAAAAATCTTGTTGAGCTAGAAACCATACCTCTGAAATTGTTTGAAAGAATAGCTGCAAGAGCTAGTGCTGACATGGTGGTCTTAATAAATAGCTAAGATCTGTAGCAAGGTTATTGTGACACATAAATTTAGTTTTTGTTTGGAAGTCATCTCGTGAGATTTTTGACTGGGCTAATGGGTATTTATTTCCCTGTGATTGTAGGGTACTGCAAATGACAGCTATGCTCTCCTGGCAGAGCTGGGTCCCTGTGGCTCCACAGAGAGGCAGACCTGCTTGAAGAATGTTGTGCTGTTAGTGGATCACAAAAAAAATGTAAGTTTTGTTCTGTGAGTTCTGCTAGATATGTTGAAAATCGGCATATTTCCCTTATTGTTGAGGAATAGTTAATTCTTCTGGAGCTGTTATTGTGGATAGATAAGGCACCTCAGACAGGCTAAAGAACAACTCAAGTGTCTGCCTCGAGAATCCAAAATAGACCTAAACTTAAAAAAAGACGAGATTCAAACCAGCTGACATTTTCCCCTCTTCACTCCTCTGCTCTATGCTATATGATTATTCTCACAGTATTCCAGGTGTCTGGAAGCAAGAATCCCATTCTTCTTCCCCTCATGGTATTTTACTTTATTCAGATATAATTTTAAAGATATTTTTCAGAAGAAATCCTATCTTTGAATGTTGATACAATCCAACCTTCTCGAATATTCAATTTAGCATTCTGTTTGTTTGTGGGAATATATAGATTATATTTATGCATAATTTTACACACATGTACACATAATTTTCGTCGTGTATTTTTGGACTTCCATGTCTTTGCCAGCATAACTAGAACAAAAGAAAACCGAATCAGAAACCAATCAATTTATGTTTCTGTGTGTACAGACTAGCATTTTATGAGGAAGTTTAATAAACTGCTTTCTGACCATGTCAGAATCATACTAAACCATTTCACTGAAGCTGTGGCGCATGCTTTTATAAGGAATAGGAATTGCTACAGATCCTGAAGACCTAATATTTTCTTTTACTTATTGAAACCAAAGTGCCCAATATAAATGAGTTTTGTATTTCATTACTGTTGTAGGCAGATGTAAGTGAAACACTGAATAGCAAGACAAAACTGTATTTGTATCCTACAGATCTACTGCCATTTAAATTTTCAGGTGGTTTCTTCCTTTCAAAAATTTAAAGTTCTAGTCACAGCCTAAATGTGCAAAAGGCCTTTCTTGCTAATTTCCCTTTTATTAGCTCCTTTTCCTCCCTGTACTTGGAACCTCATTGATTCTATTTGCCATTATACAGGTGGTGGTTTTCAGGTCCGATGGCAGTGTGCTACTGAATGAGATGACAGTGAATGTGCCTCATGTGTCAGGTAAGTGACACAGCCTTGTATGTCCAGTGTCACACACCTGACTTCTCATGTAGGGATGTTTTTTTTCTTAGGCAAAAGTGGAAGAGAGGCATAGGAAATTTATTCAGATTTAGTAACAAGTTGGGGATGAATGTGATTTAATAACTATCTGAGGATTTAATGGGATCACTGACTCTGTATAGAGTGGATGATTGAAAAAAATGTCCTTTCATTTTTTTCATACCTATTGAATATTGTTTGGAATGTAGCTTGGGAAAGAGGAATTGCCATGACCAAAATTTAAAACAGATAATTTACCTTGCCTGTAAATAGGGGTATTTAGCACTTTCCAAATTTGGGACATGGTGTGGGCATGCCCATTTGGTTCTGATCCCAGAGATGAGTCACTACAGGTAATCAGCTTTTTAAATTAGTGAGGACCATCATCATATCTAGTTGACCAATGATTTTTAAAGGAAAAAAAAAATTATTGATTTGATCCTGGTCTCAGAGTTCTCATGACAGGTGGTACCTTAGAATCTAATAAAAAGTATTTCTTCTGGCAGCTTGTGTGTGTATTTACTACAGAGTTCATGTTTTGTTTTTCAGCCAGCTTCTCAGTATTCCAGCCATCTTCCAACTACCTTGTTCTACAAACATCTTTTGGGCTTCAGGTGCAGATCCAGTTGCTTCGACTCATGCAACTGTTTGTGACTGTGGATCAATCAGCTCAAGGAAAAATTCAAGGCAAGTGTCTATTCAAATAGGAAGCAAAGTCATGCTCTTCCACAGCTGAAGACTTATGTACTCTTTACATGAGGGATAACTCATGCTACTTGTTGATTCAAGAAGAGCAAACTAAAAGCAGAAACCAAATCACTGAAAGAAAATCGACTCAAGCAAACTAGAAATGTGTTTTTATTTTTTCACATTGAAATGATCTATCGCTCTGGTGCCAGTACATAGATATTTCTTAGAATATTCCTTACTTCTGTACTCATTTTAATTTTTAACTATCCACGAAAACAGGCTTTTGGTGCATTTTGTGTTTTCAATATCATCAGAAAGCATAAAATTCCAGTTTGGGGTGGTAATCTCCTGAGGCAGAGATATCTTCATGAAGACTATTCGTCTCAAGAGGTTGAAGGTTTGAAGTAGGGCTCCTAAAACTTCCGTATTTATTGTTTGCATCAATATTGAGGTGGAATAATCAGCTGTATGAACTTCTGTTTCTAGTGTATGTGACCAGTTGTCCCTTTCCTTTGACCTTTTAATATGAGAATGAGTAATTATTATGTAAAATTTCTGCCTTCTTTTCCAATAGGTCTTTGTGGAAACTTTAATGGAATGGAAGGTGATGATTTTAGAACAACCAGTGGGCTGGTAGAAGCTACAGGATCTACCTTTGCTAACACATGGAAAGCTCAGTCCACCTGTACAGACCAGGTAGAAAAGCTGGAAGACCCCTGCAGTCTCAGCATTGAAAGTGGTAAGTACATGAATAAGTCAGATGGTTGGCTTCTGCCAGAATGAGCAGTGTTTGCTGCACATTAGTGCAACAGGCATGTAAGAATTGTAGTGTGGAATTGAAAATGTCTTAGATTAATATCTGCAAGTATGTTCACATACAAGCACTCATTTCCCATCAAACTGAAGTGAAAGTTTAAGGGGTGATTGTAGAAGGGTCCTGAGCTGGAAGATTGGGAAGCAAGATCATTAATTTATCTTGTCTGCAAAGGCAGCTTGTATTTCCTACTATTGTTTATCCTTACGTTTAACTTAGCTTTATGCTACTCCAATGGAAAGGGCTGTCACAATTCTTTGTAAACAAGTTGCAGCAGTAGGACACAGTTTTTGATTTTATTATTACATGTTTCTGAATCAAAGAACAGAAATATATGTGCAATGATTGCATATAATTTCTCCACTCCCCAAAATGTACACAGTCCTCTAATTTGTATTGTTGTACTGCATTTATGTGCCAGCATAACTAGACAGGGCACAAGGAAGAGGGGGAAATGTAATGAATTTCTCCTTTTTTGCAGCAAATTATGCTGAGCATTGGTGTTCTTTGCTGAAAAACCCAGAAGGTCCTTTTGCAAGATGTCACTTAATCATTGATCCTTCAGAATACTATAAGGTATTGTAATCTGGCACTGGTTTTAGTACTGCATTATTTCAGATGGTTAACTGTAGACATTTATCATCGTTCAAATTTTGAGACATTACCCAGTAGCTTGCCCATAAGTGCTGGTGAACTCTTTGCATTGATTGACTCAAGCAGCGTAGCATGCATCCAGAGTATCTCCTCTGACGAGGTTTTACAGGGTGCTGCTGAGGTTTGCTTTCTTATGGTTTGTTTTTCATGAACATTTTTATTGGATTGGATATTTGAACTGAAAAGAAGATTCAAGAAATGCAAATGTGCACTGACTACCCTTAAACCATCACTGCTATAAAGTCATGAAAAAAAAAGTTTCCTATATTGGTTGGAATGTCACACCAAATCATTTTTATGCCAGAATCGCCATGATTTTTTTCCCCTGTGCTCGTCAGTGTTGAGCATAAGTGAGGCTTACCTGAGGAAAAAGAAGAAATACTTAAGTTATTTCTTATACTTGGAACTCAGTCTGGGCTCAAATGTTGTGAAGATCTGCAAAGATCTGGTCAATATTTTGCTGTTATGATTTCTAATTTTTGTGGATCTCTGCATTTCTCATTTGTAACTGAGAAAGAATGGTATCAATATCCTTTGAAAAAGGTGTTGTCAGGAGGCTGGATATTTTTTAAAAGTTCAGGAGGCTTGGCTTAGGTTAGAGTAAGCATCCAAATATTTTAATTGTGTATGAAGTGAAGCAGCATTTTCAGTCTCTGGTCTTCGTCCATTCCTTCCATTGTTCTCTGGTCATGGGAATAAATAAACAACATCAGGAAAAGCACACAAGATATTTTGTAGCAACCCAGTTGCAATTGTCCATTGGTTTCCTGTGGGTTTACTGACCCTTTCGTTCTTTTTTTCAGAAATGTAAATATGACACATGCCTCTGTGAAGATAATGAAGAATGCTTGTGTGCTGCCCTGTCCTCTTATTCAAGAGCCTGTGCTTTTAAAGGGATCCTACTGGGAGGCTGGAGAGACAGTGTCTGCAGTAAGTAGTGGAACTGTAATCCCTGTGGAATTAATTAGCCATGAGAAATAAGCAGGCTCTCTCTGAATTTGGTTGTTAGTGATCTCAGTGTTAAGGGATTTTGAGTATCTTAGAAACGTCTAATGGACCTACAAGAGACAATGCTTATAATGTTTACTAATTCATGTTATGTTCTTTAGCTGTAACTTTTTCATTACATACTTAAAAGTAGAAAGCATTATTTTTCACTTTTACCTTCTTTCCCTAGTTGTCATTTCTTTGATTAATGGAATCCCAGCCATCAGGGCTTTTCCGTTGCCTTTGTCTATCAGTGTCTTTGTTTACCATCATGCTAATTTGTCATCAACAGTGTGGTATTGTTGAGACTAGGAGGTTTTTTTTTGTGCTCTCTCTCTCTGATTATCAGTATGTGAAATAAGTAGAGGTATGAAAGTAGGAACTGTTAGTAACAGTTAAAAATAAGTCTTCAACTGGTAAAGTTAGGTTAGTGTTACTTGTCACTTCTGATATTTTTGTACTTTAATAAAATCTAAGGGAATGTTTTTATCATTGCATACTGCACAGCCACGGAAACCAAAATGGAAATGTCAAGGCTAAATTGTCATCCTGCATCTCATTTATCAGTTTGTTTGTTTTCCCTCCAGGCAGTGAAGTGTCCGCCTGTCCAGGAAATCAGGTCTTCCTTTACAACATTACAAGGTGCCAGCAAACCTGTCGTTCCCTTGCCGATGGTGAAAAGTATTGCTTGCAAGACTTCGCTCCTGTGGATGGCTGTGGCTGCCCATCTAATACATACTTGGATGAACAGGATAACTGTGTGCCCATATCCAAGTGCCCATGTTATTACAAGGGATCATACCTGGAACCTGGGCAATATTTTGCAAAAGATGGAGAACGCTGGTATGTTTTATTGTGGATTCTTGTTTGTGGGGATAAAAGCCTTTTAAAAAATTGCTTATCAGCTGTAAGGTGCTTAGATTTTTTGGTACTTTAATGAACATTCTTAATACATTTCACAACATCTTGATGCTGAGCAAATTATTATCCTTTTGCAGTGTGATTTATCAATAATTGAGAAGGGCAGCTTGCTTTGGAGGTGTGGGTACTGACCTCCATAGATAAACATTACTTTTAAGCTGCACTGTTAATAGGGCTTTGTTAAGCAAAGGTGTAAAAAGAAGATAGAAGGCCAACTATATGTTATGTTGCTGTTCCCTTTTCTGGCAGAGACAGATTACTTGTGTTTTCCATGGGAGGAAGGTCCCTTGATATGTATTTAGTATAGCATAGGCTTTCGAAAGCAACTTTCATGATTCTGTTGTATTTTTCCATGAACCTTGGCAACTGTTTGCTGCCTGAGTCATTGATGCAAACTGTTATTACATTCTCTTGCCCAGCAGAAGAAGCATACAGGCCAACAAATTTGCAGCATATGAGTTGAATAGGCATGAAAATACGCTGTGTATCCAAATGAAGTCTTTGATTTAAATTCTCATTTTTATCTGTTTATTTTCTGTTTCCCGAGTCATCAAAAACTGCAATATTAAAGATTAATAAAATGGCTGTCACTCCTTAAAACATAACTTTCTGTGCATCAGACCTAAAATCTTGCTTCACTTTTTCTCCAAGTGAAAATTCATGACTGTGTTTCAGTAAAATTGACATTTAAATATCAGTAGCAATTATGCAGAACATCTTTAATAAATATTCTCAAATTTATGTAAACCAGTCCTTAGACTTAAATTGAAGACATTGAGCTTGTTTCTTTTGTTTTTAATTTCTACTCACTTCACTTTTCTAGTGTTTGTCGAAATGCAAAGGTCCAGTGTACCTCAGTGAAAATAAGAATGAAAAGTAAGTGACAGTCTATAAAGTAAAATAAAATAGAAACTGTAACCACCCTTCAAACCCAAACTACTTTCCTTTTGAATTCTCCACTTACTTGTTTTGTATGGCTTTTTCTGTGTAAAATGTTACACATTTTCACTTTGTTCTCTCTTCACTGAGCCCCTTCTTTTCAATAGGTGGAGCATGTGCTGAGACTTCTGTCTCAGTAACTACCACCTTTCACACACATTTCTTTTGCCTTTTCTTGACTGACCTAAGCCAAAAATATACCTTTCAGGTGCAGAAGAATGTTCTTCTAACAAAACATTCTTTGACTGCAATGCATCCTCAAAATGGACTTCACAAACACCTGTACAACTTAGCTGTCATACCCCTCAAACTGATCACGTATGTATTCAACTTTTCTTCATGTCATATTTTCTTTATTCTGTATTCTCTAAATGACAGAGTGCTACACAAAAAATACAGCTCTAACTAACACTTTATTTGTCTTTGGTTTAATCTTCCTTTTTTTTCTCCCCAATGAGGTAAATCTGTTGCCGTTTTCATGTTTTCCCTCTCCTCTTTCTTTTTACTGTGTCTTCAGTAGAGTTGTAACTCCCAAGCGAAATAGGATTTGTGTTTAAGACAACCAAAATAAAAAAAGAAAAACATTACTAACCTAGAAAGAAGAACCTTATAAAACTAATAAATATTAGGCTGTTTGGTTATAAATGCAGTTTTTAAAGTGTGCTTGTGAAGAAGTGGAATTAAAATGCAGTAGATTACCATAAGGTAACCATTTCTCCTTATATTCTTTAGTTCCAGACAGAGTGTGTCTCAGGGTGTGTGTGTCCTGAAGGTCTATTTGATGATGGCAGAGGAGGCTGTGTTGAGGAGAAGGACTGCCCATGCGTTCATAACAACCAGTGGTATTCTTCTGGGCAGAAGATAACAGTGGACTGCAACACCTGGTAAATTATAATTTTGAACTCTCTTCTAGAATATATTCTATGCAGTGTATTAATAGTCATGTCTAGGCTTATGTATTACAGTGCCTGCGAAGACTGCAACTATCATCCTTTGTTTTCAGGAATACTTATTGCTATCTGAGGAAACACAGATTCTGCTGAAAATACTGGGGCAGTAGCTACCTCTGCTTTCAGTAGGCATCTCTTGTTGGGAAAATGCACTCATTTTTTAGATACAGATGCTATCTAAAGACTGTAGCTGATGAGAGTTAAAAATCATGTTATAGGCTTAAAAGCAGGCAAAACTGTTGAAATTGAGACTTGGATATTTTGCACATTATCATATGGTATTAGGCAGCTGCTTGGTTTGTTCTGCAGTTTTCCAAATGGCACACTCTTGGTGATATCTAAAAATTCAACTTCTCTGCTCTTTTCTAGTACCTGCCAAAAAGGGGTTTGGAGCTGCACTGACAATGTGTGCTATGGGACTTGTATGATATATGGAAGTGGCCATTATATCACTTTTGATGGAAAATTCTATGACTTTGATGGGAATTGTGAATATGTGGCTACTCAGGTAATGCTCATCAGGAGGGCTGAAATGGCATTTGATTTACTTGAAGATCTACCTTCCTCTTTGGTTTTGTCATTCTTTATTGTCTGCCATCAGTGTTCCTGAGGTGTTCACACATTCTGCCAGGATAAATTGTGTATTTCCAGTGCAGGCAAGCTGTATGAATGTCCCTTTTTCTTCTGATATAGTGGTCATAAATTATATGTAACAGAACTATTTTATAGTGAGAGCTAGCAGCTCATTATCAATTGCAAAATATATCCAAATTCCCAAGTTTAGAACCCAAAGATACTTATATTTAAAGGTATATTCATCAGTTTGTTTTATTGTCCTACTCTTTTTCCCAGGCAAAGACACTGTTTACATGTATGCAGAGAAACCTATATATATGATTGTGAGTCTGTAAAAATATATGTATGTAGGAACTCACATTTGAAGTAGCAGTGATGATTTATACATTGCGAAGACTTAAATGATTGTAATTATTATGACATTGAACTAAAATGAAATATTCTACCTAATTTTCTCATGCTTATTTTCTTTCTTTTTCAATAGGATTTTTGTGGTGACAAAAATTCCAGTGGCTCATTCAGCATCATCACAGAGAATGTCCCTTGTGGAACTACAGGAGTCACCTGCTCAAAAGCTATCAAAATGTTTCTAGGGGTGAGTAATGATACTGAGTACATATTAGTACTCAAGTATTACCAAAAAAGTAATGCTCCAAAGCCACATCCCTAAAAGCAGCTGTAACCAGTTAGAGGACGTATCAAATTAATCTGTAAAGGTGTAGATTCTCAGGTGATTAAACCTCTCACAAACACAGGTGCTACACCACTTGTCATCTTGGAAAATCATCCCAGACTTCGAGCTATTAGTGTCAGAATGAATTGTATTGTTGTAAGTGTCTGATATTTCCCCTCATCATAAAAGTTACTGTTACAATATTTCTCTTTTTATCTTTCAGAAAACTGAACTGAAATTGGAGAACAAAGAGTACAAAGAAATTCAGCGAGATGTTGGCGATGATGTGGTTTATTGGAACAGGACAGTAGGCCTCTACCTCGTTATTGAGGCTAGCAATGGTGTGATGCTTATCTGGGATAAGAAGACTACTGTTTTCATCAAGCTGAGCCCCGATTACAAGGTTAGGACCTGAAATAGTATTATGAATAGATAAGGAAACACTAATGTTCTTTTGTTCTGACTCCATGTTTAGTTCCTATATCCTCTTCACATTGATTAGCTTGCATTATTATTACCAAGGCTTGCAGAGGTGCTACTGGGGTTTCTTACAGTCTATCACAATGCATTGCAGAGAATGCACAGGATATTATTGCAGTAGAGATAAACATCTAACACACTCTGAGTTTGTGGTGGTTGATAGCCAACCATCTAAAGTAATTTAGGGATGCAAACTGACAGGACAAGCACTTGGAAACCTACATGCACTCTCAGCCGTGTGTTAAAACCAAACTCCCTATGCACTGTATGGAGATGGTTCTGGTTTCTGAAAATCAGCATGCTGAACTGGAGAGTATTGAGGCATTGTATAAACAGGGATGTACTATACCTTTAGGGGCTGATGGACCTTAAATAGCACTACCAAAAATTCACTACCGAGGGTAGATTGTGAAGTGCTTTCTTTCAAGGAAAATGGGTCCTGCAATTTCTTTTCCATGGATGAGGAAATAGTGCTCATTATGTTAGAAGCTTTTTAAAAAAAACAGTTTTGAGCTGAATGGAATTACCTCAGGCTTGTATTAATAGCTGAGCTATGATAAATTGAGAAGAATGGAAAATAAATTCTTCTCAGCTGAAAAACGCTTGGACACTCTTTAGTGTTTTAAGTAGATGTGGAGACAGATAGGGAATATATATACTAGATGTAATTGGTTTCAAGGAGGGAAGATATGGCAACTGAATAGTTTACTGAGTACACAGACAAATAAAAATTTATTTTCTGTACAAATGATTTGGGAGTAAAGAAGAAACTCATAATTTACACAGACAGTCAACTGTCATTTTTAATGTCAATGTTTTGCTCTTACTTTACCAGAGCCTGTTTCTCACTTCCATGGTGTATCTAAAAACTGTGGATATGTCAATTTTCTTTTCAAGGGCAAAGTGTGTGGTCTGTGTGGCAACTTCGATGACAAGTCAAACAATGACTTTACAACAAGGAGCGGACTGCAGGAGCCCAATGCTCTGAAGTTCGGGAATTCCTGGAAACAGTCTCCCATGTGCCCAGATGTCACACAAGAGATTAAGCCTTGTGATCTGAAACCACATCGGAAGTCCTGGGCAGAGAAAGAATGCAGCATCATCCAGAGCGAAGTCTTCAAAATTTGTCACTCCAAGGTTTGTAGAAGGAAGTAGATGATGGGACAGCACAGTGCATTTCTGTTACTGCAGCAGAGAGACCATGAGAAATTAATGAAGAGATGTTTAAATAGAGTGATCTTGAATTAAGTCTTCAGTACAGCTACAGGTGTTAGCACATTTCAGCTAGCCTTAGTCAAAGCAGGCTGAGCCTCTGTGGCAATGGGACCGTGTCAGTAGTGGTGGCAGCCCCAGCTGTACAAACCCACATTCATCACCACAGTTTCACTGCTACTGCTTTGCAAGTCAGCTTCATAAATCTACCCTGTCTATGTCTGTGTTAGGCTGCAGTTACACCACCTCTTGTTGAGAGACAGACAGCATTATAAGTTCTGAAAGACCTTCCAATCATCAGACCCATCTCCTGACAGAAGTGCATACTATACTTGAAAGGGTGCTGGTGAAGAGACTCCTGCTTCTTGTAGTATTCAATCCACAGAAGGGATCTCCTTGGAGACCACAGACATCATGCAGTTTAGACAGGCAGCTGCTGGTACTGTGCCTCTAAATGGCCATAGCATACACAGTTTGTTCTTAACTCGCAGTAGAAAAGTCACAAATAATTGTCAATTTATTTAACTTACTATATGTTTGCATGTGGATCACTTCATCAGCTGAAATCCAGTCTTAAGTTTCTCCTTTTGCAGTCCAAAGCAAAAAAATGATTTGCTCATTTGTCATTGGATAAACTCCAAATACTGGCAAGCACAAAATTGTCTGCTTCATATTTGCTGTGTAGAGCAGCCTTTCTGACATTGCTCACCACTTGGTTGGCAAAGCTTGATGGAAGATAAGAATTCACTGGCATCAATTCAACTTGGATTTGAGAGCACTAAAATGGAACTTTGTTAGAAAATGTGGGCACTGCCAAGGACTCTAATTTTTTTCAGTCATAGCAAATTATGAAGGTGCTGTATTTCTTAAGTCTGTTATTACCCAAAATACATTAAGCAACTTCAAACCTGTTAGTGTTTGTTTGTGATTTGGTAATTCTTAGAAAAATTCTTATTTCTGCTTAGCTGAACTCCCATGTCTCAAGAGCTCTCAAACTTATTTGAAAACTAATTTGGAGATGAACTGGAGCATCATTTCTTTCCCCAACAGGTGGACCCAGCTCCTTTCTATGAAGCTTGTGTTCATGATGCCTGCTCTTGTGACAGTGGTGGAGATTGTGAGTGCTTCTGTTCTGCAGTTGCTGCTTATGCCCAAGAATGTACCAAGGCTGAGGCCTGTGTTTTCTGGAGAACTCCTGATATCTGCCGTGAGTAACAGTTAAACACAACTGTATCGTTCTAGCTGCTGTCAGAAAGTCAGTCAAACAAATCATTAATACTGTCACTGCAAGGTCATGCTGCCAATGAAATTTATTTTCACAGCATGTCAGGGACCGAGGAGGACTAGTAAATTTGTATATTTCAATTGTCTTTTATTCAGCCTGGCTTCTTTCCTTTTCTCCTTTTCCCTTTTTCACCTTTCCCCCCTTTTCCCCTTTCTCCTTTCTCCCTTTTCCCCTTTTCTCTTTTTTGTTTTCCTTTCTGTTTCAAGTCATCCTTCCAATTGATAATCGGTGAACTGCAACTTCCGTTATCTTTTTCTTCTCTTATTTCTTTAAATTATTCAGAACTTGATTTTTGCCAAAAGTATGTAGCACTCCTTTGTAGATCAACCTAATCAATGTTGTGTATGTTAATCAGTGTCCATTAGTGGTGTTAATACTCATAACAGTACAGTATAAAATAATGTAACATAGTATTTAAATTAATATTACCCCAAAAGTACTCAAACCAAAATTTTGAGAATGGCAGAAATATAATTTTTTTTTAATTTAAAAAATTCATTCCGTTTCAGAATTAGGACTATTTCTTGTTTGTAAGTGTAAGAAGACAGTGAAAAAAAATTATAAGTTTCAGTCAGCTCTGATATATAAATTAGTAAAAGCTCCCCTGTCCATAGTCACCTAAGCTGAATTTAATCTGTATCCATAATGACTCATATGCTCGCTCTTGGTCTGCTGCAGGCTACTCACAGCCTATGTGATACAGCAAGATAGAACTATTTTGTATATACTGCAGAAATTTTTAGGAGTTTGCTAGTAGAAACCTTGGGCACTGGAGTTTTGATGTACCCTAAGTTTAAGCATAGTAGCAGAAAGTCCAGGTCCTATACCTCAAGAGAAATTTTGCTGGCTTAACATGTAAATTTATTTAGCTTGTGCCTTTGAAGACCTTATCAGGACTGCATTTGGACAATCCTGTTTTTAATTAGCTTCTCTTTTTTTCCCATCAGCAATATTTTGTGACTACTACAACCCTCGCGATGAGTGTGAGTGGCACTATGAGCCTTGTGGCAGTAATATCATGACCTGCAGGATGATTAACAATGTCAGCACCAACTTTTCAGTACCATACCTGGAAGGTAATAAATTCCTTGCCATTTCTGTGTTATGTTTTGTATAACTTTGTGTACCTTTTAATGAATAGGAATAATTAGTCAGCTTGGTGAGATGTTCCTAAATCTGCTATGTTGAACTTGTCTCCAGTCTGACATAAATGTTTCCTATGATGGAATTTATTATTTATTAACATCAATGGGTGATAGTTAAAATGCTGTCAGCTGTCATGCTTTGCTTGGGTAATATCCTCCTGCATGCAAGATCATTACACCACGGTTATTTTGCATCCCTTCCTAAGGTGTTTCAAGGAAGTAAAAATCTTTTATATGGCAAAGAAGCAAGTTACTGATAATGGGGTTTTTTTAACCTTATATATGCATCAATTTATAACCTTATTTATGCATCAGATCATCTTGATTGTACTGGATTAATGTGCAGCATTCTGCTACCTTTACCCTGGAAAATATCTTTGATATCAATCAGGCACACAGATGCTGCTATATATTGGATCCTTAACGGAGATTCTATTTCATTTGTAGATGCCATATTAGTAGGTGAAAGTCCTTGTGCTTGACAACTGAAAAGGAATTTCATGTTACAGTGACCACAGTGATCCAAGAATGTGAATGACTTTACAAATGTCTTCTGTTTTACCACATGGTAAAGCTGGAGAAAACAGTCACATTTTTGGCTACACAGTCTTTTTGGTCTGGACTGGAAGCACTTATCCCCAGTTTAGGGACTGAAAAGAAATGCCACAAGTTTGACTTTGCTTTGAACTGCTGGTAAAAAAATGAAAAGAAAAAAGCCACAAAACAAAACCCAAGGGGAAAAAACCCCACAAACACCAAAAAACCCCCCAAAAATTCTTAACCAAAATATTTTTTTAAAAATCAGCAAACCTCTGTGTTTTAAAATAGATTGTCTTAGATTATTAGAAAGATTTGGAGGGTGTCAGAAGGCAGATTATTATATAGCCAATTATCTTTCTAAATTATTTTTGTTGTTTATCTTCAGTGGAAATGTAGAGCACACCTACTTTTGTTAGGACATCTTTATTACAACTTTGCAGTGTAATGTGACTTTAAGTATCAGTTAATTACACAGTACTTCAGTTCAAAGGCTATTTAGAACTCCAGTGCAGTATAAAGAGCATTTAATGTGAGTTTATTTGGAGGCAGGACACATTAAATAATATTTTTTAAAGTGTATTTACATGAAAAATGCAATGAGAATTGACAGTCAATTAATCCCTTACAGTAGAGTTAGGATGACTGGCCAAGGGTAGGAAAAGTGCAGATAAATTATCAGTTTGAGGTGGAGATAACTGGTCTGTTAAAGGCACATAAACAAGTTCTAGTGTTCCAATAAATGTATTAAAAAATGTGTCTGTTACTGAATTTGCTTCTATATTCCTCACAAAAGTGTTGTTGATGTAGTGATCTATAGAAAAATCAGGATGTTTCTTTGTCTTAAACTTACTAGCTGCCCATAGAAATGAAAATAAATTAGGGGTTTCTCCAAAATGTTGAAATAGGTAGGAAAAAATAACTTCTCTAGTTTTCATTACAGAACTGAATCAATCCTCCTCACCCCTGTATTTTCAATGAAAACTGTTTAAGTCTTTTGTAAAGTTCAAGTATTGATTTGAATTGGTTTAGATTTCTTTCACTATGCTTGATTCAGTGAGAATCATTTACCTGCAGAAGGTAGCCTATCATTGAGTTAACTTTTTATACTTTTTCGTCTTCCTGTATACTGTTCTACTTGTCATCAACAGGCTGCTACCCCAGATGCCCTGAGGACAAGCCTATTTATAATGAAGAGACAAAGGAATGTGTGCCTGAAGATCAATGTTGGTGTTACATCGATGGAATTCAAGTTCCCCCTGGACATGAAATACCCACAGAAGAAAACTGTACAATATGGTATACAAAAATTACAAAAACTCTTGCAGTAATTCAGGAACTAATTTGTATGTGCTAAGTCCCTCATTTACTTTACTGGGCTTCAAGCAAATAGAGATTCAACTTCAGTTGAAGAGCTGGTATATTCTTGCATTTCATAATTTTCCATAATCGTCCAGATTTCTGCTTGGTAGCCTTGTTATAATAAGTGTGTTAGCAAATTCATTATTTATACTCTTTGAAGTGACGTAAATGTCATAATGGCATGAAACCTGGCTGAGTCTCTAGAACAACCTTTTGATTCTCATGGCCCTTTGGGAAGAGAGGGACTACTCTGCTTTGCATTCTCACTTAACACTGGGCTTCCAAAATCACTGTAATCTGAAATACTCTATACTAGCCCTAGTTGTTAGGACTGAGTCCTAACAGCTCAGTCATAGAGCCCTGCTGATGATAGCACTTACACCACTGGCTCCACATGGTGACCCTTATCTAGCTCTAAGTTCACTGCTCTGAAAAACAGTTGTTATTGTACTGTTGCAACTTGAAACACAATGTGTTTCATGATAGTTTTAAAATGTTGTACTTGAAGAATGAAAGTGATGGCCTAGTTTGAATGAAACAATGGTAGACAATACTAGAGAATATTATATCCAGAAAAATATCCAGTAGTGTGAATGAAGATCAAGAGACAAATTTCTGTGTTTCTGTGCTCTTGGCTCTGCTAACAACTGTCATAAAACATCAGCAACATTTCAATTTTTTAAATTTTTTCTTTTAGTGTCTGTGGCCCCTCAGGATCCATACAATGTAAACCGGTTACAGGTAAATAATGTTTGGGGTTTTCTACAAACAGTAATTAAAAAATGCATAGAACTCCTAGGTCTGACTCTACAAAAGACTTAGTATTGATTTAGAATAATTCTCTCCAGTGCCAGTGAAAGTTCTGAACAGAGAAAATGGGGCAGCACTTTTGTTGAATCTTGCTGTTAGTACTTCTTGTTCAACCTTTATCTCATGTTCCTCCATTTTTTTCTCCCCATGTCCTGTATTTAAACTAATGGATTTCACTACAAGAGCTTGCACTTCCTGAATATGTAGTTATTATGGAAAAGTGTCAGATAGTAAATTACAATTATTATTTCTCTCAGAACACTTTAAAACTTTGTTTCTAAGTCAGTTCCTCCAAACGTGATATGCAGGACTTGATTAAATATGTTCTCATGTTGCTTTAAATGTAAAGATAAATTAGCACAATATATTAGATCTCAGCTCCAGGTACAGCCCTGAAAAAGCATGCATAACTCATGTAAATGGTCCCTTTTCCATAAGTATTTTGCCTTTTCCTCTTAGCCGGTAGTAGAAAAATTGCACAGTAAAGCATTTTCTTGCAGGGTGTCCTTGTGTCATCAATGGAACGAGTTATGAAGTGGGTCAGATTGTGGCACAAATACAGGATGGTGACATATGTATAACATACATTTGTGCAGAAAATGGTTCTGTAGTTCCAGATAAAATCTATCCTTGTCCAACATCTTCTTCACCTACAACCATTTCAACCTCATTTCCTACCAGTACACTTACCACCACAGGTAAGTCTTCGTGATTTAAAAATTATTTTCTTTAAGAAAAATATTTTAAATATTGAATGTATAAGTATACGGGCTTACAGATGACACAGATAGAGCAATACAATTTTATCACACTACAGTAAGAAAGATTTTTAACATTTTCAGTTGATTTATAGAAGAAATTGTAACTATAAATGTACAGGGTGCCTTCCTAATTCTGAGAAACATGTTAGCATCTCAATATCCTAATGGGGTAGTAGAAATTTTCTCAGTAGTGTCAGCAAAGAATTATAATTAGGATATTTTAACACACTATTATATTTTTGAAAGCTTGCAAATGATGGAGTTGTCTCTTTTTGTTCTATTTCAGTTACCACTACAAGCCATATGGTGTCTACAAGTAAGTTTTAAAATGTCAAAGTTAAAAAATGTCAAAGAAATACTTAAAGAAAAAGTAAAATAAAGACAATCACCACAGAAAAATATATTTTAAACAAAAATAAATCATTTTTTATAATTCTGAAAGTGTGATTTGTACAGACATAAGAAGAACCTTTAAATGTGTCAGCTTGGTGATTTTATTTTGATGCAAAACTTCCATTGAAAACCCTGGTAATATAGAACCAATTTTAGAACTCTTTTCTTTGGAAAGATGACAAATTGCATTGCATTCCTCTAGTCCTTACTGGAAGAAAATAAAAAATTGATCTTCTCAGAATGTTCTCTGTAAACTCAGATGTGAAATCTCTGTCTTCTCTTGCAGCTCCATGCTTTGGATTAATCTGTGACTGGACTGAGTGGTTTGATGTTAGTAATCCTGAAAAAGATGGTGGTGACTATGAAACATACGATGAAATAAGAAAACATGGACACAAAATATGTGAAGCTCCTGAAAAAATTGAATGCAGGGCAGAGGATAAACCCGATGTGAGCCTAGAGGAACTTGGTCAGAAAGTGCAGTGTAATGTTACATATGGACTAATCTGTATAAATGAGGAACAAGATGTAACTATGTGGCAACTTTGCTATAATTATGAAATCAGGGTAAACTGTTGTGAGTGGCAAGAAACTCCCTGTGAGACTGTACCTACACCTAGTACACCACAAACTGCAACTTCAGCCACCACCAAGACAACAGTACCTCTCACCACTACATCCAGAATTCCAACAGAAATTACCACCTCGCCCACACACATTGCTTCAACCACAAGTGAATTTACATCATCAGTCTCCACTCCAGTAACTTCAACATCTCCAGGTATTTAACAGAAAAATAATCTCTGATGTAACCTTGCCATCAGAGAAATAAAGGCCTGTTGACTACTAAAGCTGTATAACCTTTATAGCATATGTTGAGCTGCAAGGAAGTCTTACGCGGGTTTTGGGGTTCTATACTTCTGCTGGAGACAACATTCCTGGAATGGCCTGTTGTGTGAGATAAGAGTAGGCCATGCTTCAGGCTACCACCACTACAGGCATTATCTGTGTGGGGCTGTGCAGAATTGCTTCATCAGGCTGACATCGCACCACAAGGAAAAGCCATGATAACCAGGCAGGAACATATTCCTGGGTATACTTCCCTCCCTGGCCACAACTTCCCTTCTCAGCTCTTACTCCTTGAGTTAGTAAGGTCTTTATGTAATGAGGCAGATACAGAAAGCCCCATCAAGGTCAAAAGCACTACTCTGCCCAATCTCTTGAATATTTGCTGGTCTTTCAGATTTTCTGAGAAGCACCTTCCAGCACCATCCGTAATCTCTTTGTTACGAGAGGAGGGCCATGACTCTGTCTGTGCAAAGATTTCAAGGAGTCTGCTGACTGGGGCCAGAAAGGAAAGGCTACTGATAGAGACCTTTCATTTGCCAAGTGTGGGCTGACCTTTTTCCATCTGTGGCAGCTGCCTA
>VXAY01000910.1:0-58461 GCA_013399855.1 Oxyruncus cristatus | reverse complement strand
AGAGTCTGAAAGTGTTCAGACCAGTGATTCAGAATGGAGTTTTATCCGTGAGAAGCGTTTGACCATCTGCACTGAGTAAAGGGCTTTGAACCTGGTGTGTAGGTCCATACACTGCTTTCAAGGCCTCATAGAGTCCTCTGTAATCACCCAAATCTGCACATAATTGAATCTTCTAAGATGCTATAATTCTAAAACACTAAAACAAACCGCTCCTAGGCAGAAGCCGCAGGTGAGCCAAGCCCAACACAAAAAGAGTAGTTAGATGTTGAATAGCAAACTGTTGGAAACCAACGCTTTGCAATGGCATTTGTCTGTGTTTATGCTGTCTACAGTGTTTTTGTTACAGGCCTTAAATTTTCTGTTTGTATCTGACCAATCTAGGCTCCAGATGCAACTTCAGATAAAAGTGCTTCTCTCTTCATTACCTACACTGCTGGGTCTGTGCCTGTTTCTCTGATCTACATCACACAAAAAGTTGGAACATTGATCCACAGGTCAAGTGAATTATCTGTGTCTTCTGGGCACCATTCCTAATTTGTTTCCCTGTTTGTTTTGATTTCTTTTACAGGCTTGTTACTATTTACCATGTCACTGCACAAATAGAGAGGTGTCCCCTTATCTTCTTGGCCCGTGGAACTGCAACCACATTACTTCTCTGACCAGTCTGGACACACTCTCTGGCTCTGTCATGAATGGCTCACAGAGAGCTGTGCTGGAGTGTTTGGCAGGCAGAGGTCAGTGCAGATTACTGATGTACTAGGCTGAGTAGAGCCTAACACATTCCCTAGGAGCTGGGGGAAGTAGTTCTTCCTGTTGACAGGCTGCTAGTGAGCTACCTGTATGTTACAGCAAGGAAAAGAAAGTGGTACAAGAGGAGAGACAACGAGGGCATCAGGGCATCTGCACTATACTTGAAGAATTTAAGAAAAGTTAATTTAGGTCTTCACCCTGTACCGTGCTACAGTAAGTATCTGTACTTGAAAGTCTACTCAGAGTTTCCAGGAGTTTTCCCCATCAAGTGCCTCCTTTCTATGTCACGTCCATGGCAATTTCACCTTGAAAGTGGTAATGATGCAAAAATGCCACTATAGTGACCAAAGTGGAAGATAAGACAAAATTTAATCCGAATTTGGATTTTCAAAAGAGTCGAAGAAATACTGCTTGGCACTTCTAAGACCAAATTTGGTGTGTGCAACCACAACTCTGTAGCTAGTTTCTCTAAGTGTCTGTAATAAATAATCCAATTTTAATTAACGTGGGATATAATAACTTTTATTAAATCCAAATTGAATGCATGTTAGGGAACTCAAATTTGTAGCATTGCCCAATACAAACCTCCAGAAGTGGCAGCTTCAATCCCATTACCGCAAGTTTTATCACTACTTTAAAAATGACCTGCTAAATTACTCTCCTGGGTAATGCATAATGCCATAAAAATTAAACACTAATTTATTACTTAAATAAAAGACATCAGAGATAGTCAGGATATTAAACATCAGGGCTGGCTTGTTTTGCAAACCATATTTAATGGCAGACCCAGCTGGTACTCCTTAAATAGAAATCAAATAAACAATTCTTTTTCTAAATGGAAGCAGACAAAAGCAAGGATAGGATATGGGCTCTGAGTTTGGGACTTCAAACCTTTTTTCCAGCATGGATCACGTGTTAGTGGAGCAAGTCTGTCCATCGCTGCTGCTGGTGACTGAAAATATCATATCTTCAGTAAACAAACCCATTATTTATATATATCACCTCCTGGGACCAGAGGTTAAAGAAAACACCCTGTCTGCAGTGTTATTGCTTTCAGTTCATGGTCTGCTGTTCTTTATCACTGCTGCTTTGTGCTAGCTCTGCTAGCCAGATATGAGACTGATAATACCCTTTCTAAAGATTCAATTGCAACTTTCCCATTCATATAAAATGGAGCACAAGCAGGAATGACATTACTTTCTCTTTGATGGCTGTTTTATTTCGTTTCCTCCTCCAAGAGTGTGTGCAGAACTGTGACAGATCAAACATCAGTCCTCCATCAAGTCTGTGTTTCCGCAGGAAGAATAATGCATACGATACATAGCACTGATTTAAAATATACATTTTTCCCTAAGTGCTGGAAGTTAATGATGATTATAAACAATTAGTCTCGGTTTCCAAAAGGATCACAAGGGTGAGGAAGGAGACTGCAGAAATGTTTCAATGTTGAGATTTTATTTCCCTGTATGATCGCTCAACTTCAGCGTTTTGCAGAATTCGTTTTTTCCCTCTGACACCCATATAGGTCTCAGTTAGATTCCATCTCTTTAAAAAAAAAATCCTCCATTAGATGGCAGCAGGGTACAAGCTTTTGTAAAAACGCAATACAGGAGGACAGGCGTTTTGCCTTTGTAACTAAGAGAGTGTCAACAAATAGGTTAGTTTTTTTAGATCCGCTTGTTTTTGTTTGTCCCCCCACCCTGCCTGTTGAAATAGCAGAAGGCCGGGCAATTTACTGTCATCTGACACCAGATCTCCGTGTTTCAACTATCCTGCATCTCCAGTTTCTCAGAGGCTGTAGGTGCCCTGCTTGCTTTGCAGTTCCCGTATTGGTCTTGCATGAGGGGGGCAGCAAGGAAAAACCAGGTGGCTTCTCAAGGAGGCTCAACCTCGTCTCCCTACTGCTTTCTTCGGAGCAGTTCTCCCCTTGCCCATGTGACATTGCCTGCAGTACAGCCTCATCTTCCTCTGCAGTGTGTTTCCATCCTTCCCGAGCCCCTGTGGCCCTTTGGTGAACTGCTTATCATTTTGTCTTTGCACTTTAGAACTGAAATCCTGCATTACCGGGTGTTGCCAGTCAGGCAGCAGCTGCCTTCCAGTTTTTTAAATACAAGAGGCATTCCTTAAAGCTACTAGCTGCTGGCTTTGGAGCTGAGGAATTTGGCACAGTGAGTTCAAAGTCTGCTGAGATGTCTCTTTGACTGTCCAGACACAGATTATCAGAAAGCTGCACTCTTCACCCATGACATCAGTGGGTAATTGGTGTGGCACTGTAATCGACAGGTTGCACTGAACAAATAAAGGCAGAGGGTCTGACCTACAGCACAGGGTGATACCTGCTCTGCCATCATCTCCTGACACTTCTTGCTGTGCCAATAATAGATCCTGACTGTCCACATCCCAGCCCCTGACACACTGACCCATGTTAATGCTGGGACTCAGGACTCAGTCTTCCTTCAATATTTTCTTTCACTCTGCTTTCCTGGTGGCTTCCAGCTGCTGAGTCTAAAATCACATTGTAACTTCTCTTCAATAAAGACTGGCTGCAATCCCTGACAGGTTTGCTTGTTCTTGATGCCCCACAATAACCACAAAACCCAGTAAAAATTGAGAGTTTCTGCTTGCTTTGTAAAATGCATAAATTTGTTTCGTAAACAAGGACAAAATGATCACCTAATACTGTGCAAAAGAAGAACAGGGTCTGTGGCAGGTGGATAGGAGACAGCTGGAATGGAAAGAGGCTGGTTGGAGGCTGTCTGGAGCAGCAGGCCGTATTCTCCTACAGACTGCTCCCTTCCAGGAGCAGAAGGAAGAGCTCCAGGCAGATTTCACCTCTTAGATTCACATTCTGCTTCCTGGGCTTCTCCACTGGTAGAACAGAAGTATTCTGTCTGGAGGATCTCTCTGCATGAGATAGCATGAATGGCAGGGATTTGTCTCCAATGTCACCCGGTGCATGGTGTGCTGGTCTGGTTACATGTGCCAGTCTGACCTGGGAGCAAGAGTCACTCTGATAAATTATACCTGACATAGCACTTCCTCAGATAATAGGAACTGGAAGACCAAAGCTCAAGAGGTCTGTGCATACCACAAGAAGCATCCACAGATAATATACAGCCTTATGGCATTATGGGAGTAGATTACTTGTATAAGCTTGGGTTTCGTAATGCCAACCACAAATAGAATAAAAATCAGCCCTTACATTTTTATCACAACAGTAGTCTACATGACTTTTCTGCGCTGCTTCATTAGTTTTTTCTTTTCTTTAGTGGTCTTCATGTTCTATGCAATTCTTTTTCAATATTCCCCAAGAGGCAAAAATATGGTATAACAAATACTGCAGGAAGAAAAGCTCCAGTCTTTGACAGACATTCAGCTGCACACCTTCTTAGTTGTGCTGAACCCAGGACACCAAATATCCCAGAGAGACTGAGGGACATAGAAAAGAACAGTTCATGCCACTTTTGCTGCTGCTCTTGAATGCCCTAAACAACTTTCTTTCACAACTCTGAAAGTACCTACATATGCAACAAACACTGAAAAAGCAGGAGCAAGAAACATGCAGATCAAATGTTTGATATTTTCATCATTATCCATCAATGATTTAAAATTGAGAGTGCCTGCTTGAAAAGTTTTCTATAAATAGAAAAGAATTTCACAATAAATTAAAAGAAATAGTCTCTCAGTGACTCTAATAGCAATTTTTTATACATGTTTTCTAACACACTTAGTGTATTCACCAACTACAAAGATGGGTGCTATACCTGGTTCTCTCTGAACAGGAGATCAAGAAAAAAAACTGTCAAACCCACAAGCCTGAACATGGTTTCTTAATTCATATCCTTAGATATTTACAGAAGTAGTCAATTCAATAACAATTAATTAAGTGGTGGAAAATACTTCTGAAATATGGGTTTAGTAGTCTGCTATTCCTGGATTTCAACTCCAGTAAACTTGGTGGGTTTTTGTTATGTTCTGTATTAACATGCTGAATTCAAATGAAAATTGTATTGAAAAATTGTATTGAAAAAACAGAGAAGCAAAATTTTTGCACCTCAGAGAGAGATGTATGGAGACCACAATTTTAGCAGACCACAAATCCACAAAACCTCTGAAAATTATATCTTCCCAAATGTGCAGTGTGCAGGAGGAGTTTGTTTCTAGTACTAGCTTTTCTCACACAAAATGGCTTCAGTGTACAGAAGGATATTTCTTTTGTTTGCAGGAAACTTCCTGAATTTCAATGGCACTGAGACAAGGATTAGCAGTTTCCCACTAGAAATGCAGTTCTGCTAATTCTAACAAAATATCCATAATGATCAAAACTCGGAAAGACTTTACTTTGGATTAGTACACAAAAGGCATTATTAATACCTACAACCTTGTAGTCTGCATTTCTGACCATCCCTAATGTGAGAGGAGTAGCCCCACTGTGCATTGTTTATTATGAGCAAAATCAGCACACGTTTACTGTCTTATAAGTACCATAGAAATCATCTGCCCCATTCAAATAATGCTTAAATTAGGGAATTAGCAAGCCAACTCATCTCATTGCAATGAAAGGGCAGAATAAATACCCGGATAGATATTTAGAGAGCTTTCAGGGTGAAAGAAAGCCACGGTCTAAGGAAATAAATATTCATGTCAATTTATAAGCACAAGACAAAAATATCCTTCTACATTTTAAATACAACAAGAAAGTCTGTATTTTCCCTATAGGATTATAGTAAATGTTTCCCCTTCATATATTATTCTTTATCTCTAACCGAGCATTGTGATGTTGGCCACTGGAAGCTGATGGTCTTTGAATGTGTGGGGATCAAACTGGTGCAAAAAAAGATGTGGAGAAAAATACTGCATTATAATATACATATCACAGTGGTGAACACATACGGCCCTGTATCATACTCAAAACTGTTTCAGTTTCATTTTCTTCAATGGCTACCCTAATTTTGCTGTTATTTTTTGATTCAAGGCTTTTAGAGTGAAATGTCAGTTACAAGAAAATCTACACCTATTTTGAGAATAGGTTAAAAAAAATCTTTGATTTTTAACGAAAGAAATCTCCCCTGTAATTATCTTGCCTCTTATTAAAATATCTTCAGTCTTTGGATTAAGCCAGCATCAGTCTAGGTGTCACAGAATTCTCTCTCAGGCCAGAAAAGTACTTAGAAAGATTGGGGCACTAAATTCGTATGTAAGCACTTCAGATCTTTTTTCATTTCAGTGCAATACTCCAAATCAGAGCTCTGCCCACTGCTCACGCTAGATAACAGCCCATGAATTGCTACTAATTTGGATGGATAAAACAGGATATTCTTGAACAGGAATAAATTACTCAAACAGCTCCGTGGCTGTGAGTCATGAGGCAGGACACAGGACTCTTTCAGAAAGTTGGTGCATTCCCAAGGATATGTGCAGATCCTGGTGAGTGCAGGGTACCCATACGGGAGCTACCTGGCTGTTTAGCTGCTCTCCTGTCACTTTCCTTCCCTCCCAGCAGCAAGCTTCCAGCTGCAGGCTGTATTATCTATTCCTCAAAATCTCTCCTGGTGCGTCTGGTTCATCAGCTTCATATCGTGTCCTCCCTTGATTGATTTCCTATCGTTTACACATTGCTTTCAAGTTCTCTTTTCCAGCACCTGATCTTTGTTTTTAAAAACAAGAAACCTCTTGTTCACAGACCATATGTTGCCTGTGATCATTAGCCAGTTCTGGGAGTGCAGCCAGGAAAGCAATAGTGGGACAGGGACTGATGGACTAGCAGGAAATGCCCCTTACTCCCATCCCTGTACATGCACTGGCAAAAGGGGGGCATCAATATCTGAGCTGGAAGAAGGAGTGAGGAAAGGAGGGAGGGAGGATGAACAGCTTACACAAACTTCGAAGCTGATAGGAGAGGAATGTGTTTCATATCAGCCTTTTCAGGAACTGACCATCATCTTAATAGTGGGTTTTACCACACTGGAAGGAGTAATTTCCAGCTCAGATTGCTGATTTCTCCCTGACCACCTATTTTCCTGATGTTATTTTCCAGACTATATTGAATCCTAAGCCTATTTTCATTGCTTCATTTCCTTTTGCTCTCAACATTGTGATCCTTATAATCTCTCTACCTAATCTCTTTACAAAGTCAGGGAGCAGAGTCTCCACTTTTTTTCCAAAGACTCTCCCTAGCCAGTCAGTTGTCAAAAGCGAGCACACCAAACATGAACATTTACAAGATTGATACATTTACAATAAGGGTAAAAATGAATAATAGGGGGAAAGTAACTGTAGTGAGAGACATTTAAAGGAAAGGCAGTTAAAGACATTTAATTACTTCTTTATTGTCTATATTAACATGGTGGCAAGGGTTTCAGCCTATTTTTCTTGAGCTGAGAGACAGTTTGTTATATGCTGTGTCTCCATGAATATCTCCAGCATGCAAATAGAATGCCTTGTAACTGCAAAAGGCAACTACTCTTATAACACGTGCATAATGAAATTTGACTGCATTATCTTTTTGTCCTTAATAAGAACAGTCTACATTTTTGCAATTTGTGACGCATTTTTTTCCTCTAAGATGTGTATTTGCATGGTGCTATTTTTTAAAAAGAGGGAGAAAAAAAAGAGAAGTAATACAGGTCAAGTAGCCCCCCTCAAAATACATATATTCAGAATGGAATTATGGCATTGCTAATTAAGATGAAGACAAAAAGGAAGAAAGCTTTTATACGAGGACATGCCTTCCTCTCTAAACCAAAGAGGAGACAGCTAAAGATGTGGTCAGCTTCTGACACTTCAGGCTAGTGCCAGCTGCCCCCAGAGAACACAGCTGAACGGGCTGAAGCAACACCAAGCACTTGTGCCTATTGTTTGACGGGACTGCCCAACAGAAACATGGTCTGAGCCTGACAGCTTCACTGTCCTGTGCTGATGCCCTGGCTGATTAGGGAGGATCAGTGCAGTCCCCAATAAAATCAGTGGCCTGTAGAAATATTTACTAAACTCTGTAAGTGCGCAAGTGTATCTGTCTGAGCTTCCCATGACCCTCCTTTTCTATAGAATCAAAGGAACAATAAAGTTGGAAAAGACCTCCAAGTTCATCAAGTCCAACATCCGACCTAATATTACAATGCCCACTGAACCGTATCGTGAAGTGCCAGGTCCACTCGGTTTTGAACACTTCCAGGAATGGTGACTCCACCACTTCCCTTTCATCATGACATGCTGTAATGTTTCTGAGATTCTTTTACTGAATACTGTAAATAAGTAAGATTGTGATATTGTACTTGTGTACTGTAGCCCAATAGAGTGGACTTCCCAGAATCCTAGAATGTTTTGGGTTGGAAGGGACCTTAAGGATCATGTAGTTCCAACCCTTTGCCATGAGCAGGGACACCTTCCACTAGACCAGGTTGCTCAGAACAACTGATCCTCGAACACTTCCAGGGATTCAAAACATCTCTGGCAACTTTTTCCAGTGTCTCATCACCCTCACAGAAAAGAAATTTTTCCTTATGTTCCACCTAAATCTACTCTCTTTCAGTTTAAAACTGTTGACTTTTGTCCTATCACTACAGGCCTTGGTAAAAATTCTCCCTCCTTTCTTATAAGGCCCCTTAATATATTTAAAGGTTGTGATGAAGTCTCTCTAAAGCCCTCTCCAGGCTGAACAAACTCAACTCTCTCAACCTGCCTTCAGAGGGGATGTGTTCCAGCCCTCTAACCAATTTCCATGGCCCTTCTCTAGACCCACTCTAATAGGTCCATGTCTTTTTTGTGCTGGGATCCCCAGAGCTGGATGCAGAAGAGGGGAGTAGAGGGGCAGAATTGCATCCCATGACCTTCTGGTTGTGTTTCTTTTATGCAGCCTGAGACACGATTGGCTTTCTAGGCTGTAAGCACAGACTGACATAACAAGTTTTTAATGGGAGTGCTGAATGTTCAGACAGGGTTGTTGATTCAGTTCAACATAAATAATACCTGGGCATCTCTGAACAGACATGAACATGTTAGCTGAAATAATGCATTTTTGTTTGGTCCTAAAGAATTACAGGTATTCAGATAACCTGTTTAATTTAGGTAATTAACAAACTGTCTTTATATGATTAGTTTTAAATGGATGGATAGATGATGGTCTAGCAAAAAACTTTAATCCCAGCAACTAATGCTCATTGTTCCACTGAGTCACATTGAGATCTCTTTCAGTATGTCAGAATGATGGAACATGCAGCCCATCAAGCTGCCAAAAACATGAAGTGTGGAATATAAATAGATGTTTTTAGTGTCACAGGTGCCGCTGAATTGTCTAGAGACATATTATTCAAATTTGCAGGTAATACGTCATCTGTACTACACAGCGATCATGTTCTCCGTTGTTTCTTGAAAGCACTGTCCTGGAAATCAACAATAAGACTAGTTTCTCATGGGAAAAGGCAAGATTGTGCACTCTGTGGTCTCTTTCAAGCCTGCTTATGTAACCCACCTGTAACCAAAAAGAAGAGTTTCATGCTACTAGATTAAATTTTTAGAAAAATAATGTAAAGCAACTGACATCCTCAACAGTCATCCTCAACAGATACTGTGCAAGAAGTAGAGGGATCAGACATGAATTAAATGAAAAAAAAGCAGGCACTTCATTATTATTTTTCTTTTCAAACTGCATGAGAATATACAGTCTTTTCATTACATTGTAATTATTGCAATCATAGTTTTTAAAATGTTGTGTAGTAGTATCTGAAATCTGAAAGTAGAACTGCCAGCAAAGAGAGAGCCTGTATATTACTCATAGAGAATGAAATCAAAGCATAATTAAATGATGGATGGTGGAAAACAGATTGCATTTTGAAAGCTGATGTTGTAGCATTAAGAGTTATTAGTTACAGAAACAAGCACCTTCTAAATAACGCCCTTACCTACAAGTCCAACTCACACAAGCAGATGGTTACACCCACATAGAATATGACTACAGTTTGGATTTTCCAGAGTAAATCTGACTGCAGGACTAGGAGAACTATCAGAAGACACAATTCAACCTGTTACAGTTCACCACGTTTACTTATTTCATCCATATTTTGCTTGTGCCTTTGGGTCCTAACATTTTTGTATCATTTTTTCTGTGTGTTTTGTGGCCATTGTTAAAACCTATGAGTGCTGCTGCAATACCAGCCACCACTCCTACTGAATAACTTTAAATCTTGTTTATATTGCAACTCTGGCATGTGGCGATGTGTGTAAGTAACCTTACTAATAAGGTTAACTAACCTAATATTGCATTAACTTCTTTTGCAATAACATTAGCATGTGCTACATGATCCAAAAGCTCCCAAATGCTGTATTAATAAATATAGCCTGTTATGACATTCTTTTTAAAGATAGATCCTTCCAAATGAAATGTTGGCTCAATGCTCTTTGAACTCTTTGTTTCTCACAGTCTGACTTTACCCTTCCTCTCACAAATTTTAAAGGTAACTTGAGTGACATTGTTGAAATATATGGCTCCTCTGTGATTCCTACACATTAGCATGATTTGGGCAGCTGCAGTTTGGCCTTTACTAACGTAGAATCACAGAATATGCTGGGTTGGAAGAGACTCATCAGATTCATCAAACAAACCAAGAATCACACCATGTGCCTGAGAGCATTGTCTGAATGCTTCTTAAACTCAAACAGGCTTGGTGAGTGACCACTTCCCTGGCCAGCCTGTTCCAGTACTCAACCACCTTCTGGATGAAAAACTTTTTCCTGATATCTAACCTAAACCTCCCCCAATTCAGCTTCATTCTCTTAACCCACAACGGTTTGCACCCCAAGGGAAAAAATATTTTGCAGTTCCTCTGGGACGGTGAAGATCACGTATGCTGCACATTTTCTTACTTAATGGCAATAAAGACTTTAGGTCACATGATCATACAAGGGTTTGAGACCTGCAGTTCCCCAGGACATTCAGTTAAAAGGACACAAGGAGAGAAAAAAGTGTGGAAATTGTAGATGTCGTTCTAGCATCTATATGCCATTAGTCTTTCAATTTCTCAAAATCATTTCATACATTGTTTCCATGGGATTCTTCAGGGATTTAATTTACCCTATGACTATACATACCTGTTCATTTATTTTCCCACAGTTTTCATTAGGGTGTGCTTCCAAACTCAACACTGACTATCAAAATTAAGTGTTTATTTTGTTAACTGAAACAAAAATCCTTTCCTTCCTCTCCTTACCAGTCCTACACCTGTGGCCCAGGGAAACATAGGTAACTCATTTCTCTCTGGCTCAAATTCTATAACCAGCTGTGAAGCCTATGACTGGCTAAAAACTTATCAAAGTTTGATCTGTGTGTCCCTATTTCTATTCATGAAGCTGTTCGGGTATAATTAAGGGCCTATCCATAATTACAGAGTGGCTTTTGTCCCCACAGAATGGGGCACACAGATGGACACTATAATGGAAATTAGTCAGCAGCCTGTCCATGATTGATGAGTCGGTAAAGTGCCCAGCTCTTACCCCCACTGGAGTATAGGTGCTCTTGCAACCAGCCAGCTGAAAAGAGAGCAGACAGCTTCCCAGCGTTCACATTAGCAGGTGGTCCTGAGCAAGCAAATCTCCTGAGTGAAAGATGACATCCCTATATAATCAGTTTTCGCCCAGTATTGTTTCTAGGCAGAAAAATCTCTTCTCTCTGAGAGAAAGATGAAGCAAGAAGCACCGAAGTCCTGCTTTGAGCTCTTTTTTTCCTGCCTCAGTAACATAGAAAAATTCCAGACAAATGAGCCAGTGACAAATGCAGAGAGAGTAGTCTTGTATTTACTTGACTCACATACTAAACATAATTTGGACATGAAATCTGGCCACATTCGTGGTTCACGATCAAAGCCAGCACATAATGCTGAAACTCCTATTAATTCTCCAAGAAAGCAGTCAGGCTCCATTTTGATCACATGCCTAATGAGAAAGGTTTGTCATGCCCTCTGAAAAATACTGGCCAAGCCTTATAGGTTTCTAAAATCTCATTTTCATTCCCTTCCTTTCTGACTTTCTGCTGCAAGGAGCTCAGTGCCTCTGCTCAGAAACAGATGAAAGGGAGACAAAGCGATGCAAGTGTGAGCTGGCTTGAATCAGTGCCTGCTTCACTGAAGCCAGGAGATCAGCATGCAGGAACCATGATTAAACCTGGAAAGTGCAGTCTAAGGCACAGCGTCGAGGGACACCAGGACAGCTGTATTAATGAACCTGCACTGGAAAATTTTTCTTCAAACAGAGAAAGAAACAGAATGGATGAAAATGAGTGGTAAAAAGATGAGGAGAGTAGAAAAATAACTTTTATCAGTCTCCTGAGATCAAGTATGAGAAAAGGAATGCATGTGCTTCACAGATGAGTGTATTTAAAAGTATTCTTTTGTTGTCAATCTCTTATCCTCTGATAGGTATAAAGTTGTAATATTCAGTCTAATCAGTGCAGGCTGAAACCCTTTATTTTCTGAAGTGATGTGCATGTAGTCCTGCTGCACAATAACTAGGGCAGAGAGCTTCTGACAAATGTGTGATCATTTCTTCCTTGTTTGAATGAGACTATCAGGTTTAGTTTCCTTGTGCAGAAAGACTAAACTTTTACTGTTTCCAGCTGTGGGTATCTTATAATTTGTCTTTTGACCGTGTAAAAGATTCAGCTCCTGAAGGTATTTCTACAGAAATACGCAGAAATTTTAGCTTCCCTCAACTGTCCTGCTCACCCCCCCACCTCAAAAAACCCAAACCCTAAGCAAAACCAAAAATCCTCAACCCCCAAATTAAAAAAAGAAAAAAGAAAAAGAAAATGGTCCAAGCTTTAATGATTGCATTGGAAACTTTTTTTTTAAAAAAATGAGATTCATACTCAGAAACTAGAAGGCAGTGAAAGGAACCTACCTTAAAACCCCCACAATCCTATGACATATTATAAATACCTGTAATTGCAACACAGCAACGTGCTAAAATGAATGCCAGATTAAAAGTGTTTATGTCATGTGTGTGCAGAAACAAATGCAGAGAGCACGCTTCCATTTCGCAGCCGTAGATGCTGCATTGTTACGCAACACCAGATCTTTGCGCTCGGGGAACTTTCAGCAGCTTTTCCGAAAGCTGATGGTTATCCCAAAAGGAATGTAATATTTCCTATACATCGAAACTGTAATAGGGTACGTTTGTCCTTGCTGGTGTGAAACTGTCACCAGCACATGCTGCACACAAAGAAACTGTAAACCTATGGCTAATATGCTGCTTAAGGGTGCGAGCACCAATTAGAATGATATTACTACAGCTGCTGCTTCATCTATGTACGATAAATTAATAACTCGCATTAAATATATGCTTTTACAAATTTGGAAATAGCTTACATGATTGCTTTGCTCATAGTTCAAGGCTGTAGAAACCACTAAATTAACTTTTCCCATCTACTAACCTACCTACTACAAAAAGACTGTACAAATCCCCCTGTGTTGCCCAAATCCCTTCCAAAGAATATATGATAAAACGATAAAAATTTTAAGCGAAATGCAGCGCAGCAAGTGATTAACTATGGCTAGCAATTTCTTTAGTAGACTAATCCTATAAAACAAAATTCGTAGAGTTCTTGGTTATTATTTACTTACTCCTATTTATAATCACATAGCAAAAATGAAAGCAAAAATATTGCAGTATTTCAGCAAAGAACAAATAAACTTGTTGAGATTCTGAGATGTGTCCTGTGGTGAGCAGGATAGGTATGGCAAACAGGTTTGAATATCCTCTTCTGTCTTCTGAACACTGGACTGATAGATGGGTTTGTGCATGCAGTATCATAAATTAAAGCAGCTCCGGGGACTGCTGCTCACATCTCCCTATGAAGCTCTTCCAAAGCTCCAGTTAAATCTTCAACTCTGCTTCTGCCAGGCTCATTTGCAGGCTTCAGAGAGAGCAGCAGGAAAGCAATGCAGATCTAATACTTCTGTCCTATGGCCTTTCCCTCAAATCATGGCCCAAAACTAAGATCCTGTTATAAGAAGAAAATGTGAGTTCGCTATACTGAGAAAAGTTAACAAAATCATCATTCTGAGGATAAGGCTAGGATTTACCTGAGCTAGTCCTGAAATGTGGATTTGGTCTAGTTTTATATTGCCCAAATATTCACTTGACACTTTAGAGTAGTATATATCAAAACTTACTTGCATTTCACCTTACATGAACACCATAAGAAATGCAGAATGTTTTGGGATTATATACATAATTTTGTTATTTTCACTCTTACTCTTCTTCAGCTGCATAATGTTCACAGGCTTTTACTCCTTGGAAGTGCTGTAGTTTATGTGACTTACAAGTTACATTAGAATGTAATTTGGACTTGCCCCATTTGAATAATGTTTGAGCAAAAATTCAAAGTGCTTTCCCCTCTGCTCCCCTGAAAAATGATTTTATGAAATAGCAATATGGAGTTTATTTTCTTGAGAATTTCAATATCAAACGTGTGCAGCTGAAGTACATAAGGGCAAAAAAACTCATGGGTTTCTTTCCCAGCTCAAATCCAAACTTGAGAAATAAAGTATCTTTCCTTTGCATCAAAGGAGTAAGGAAGAACATAGAAATTCAGGTGATACTTAACACTGGTGTATTTTCACTGTTTTCCAATGATACTTTCACAGTCATAAAAAAAATCAACAAGATTTTAATTGATTTAGTTGACATTTTTACTTTGCCTGCTTGCAATTGTCTCCATTCCTAATGCTTTGCCAGTACAGAAGTATTTTGGTTCCTATGCAGCAAGCGTTACACACGCTAGCATGATTTAGAAATGAAAACTGGTACTGCCAGCAGTGAAAAGAAAAGAAAGAAGATAAAGACGGGGCATCCCGAAAGTGCAGAAGAGCTTCAACGGACATAGTGTAAAAAGGAAAACCATACTAGGTATACTGTAGAGTTCTAGAAAGCTACTTGTGTTCACAGGCAAAGAAAACTGAAATTTAGGCAAAAAATTTCTAGCTCTTCTCCCGGAGGGATAACCCCCAAATGCTCTGAAAATGAGAAGTTTTCATAGCAGTGAGAAGTGGAAGGCATGTCAGTAGCTTTAGCCTGAAACATATCCATATTTTTATCCGAGAATATTACGGAGGCAGAGTTGATAGGAGCAGATCTGAACATACAATATGTGGACCAACCAGTGGATCACAACTCTTCACTGTTTATGTTGGTAGAGGTACTGTAGATAGCAGTGGACTATCCATTAGGTTCCTCCCCAAGAGAGACAGACAATCTGTCTTCCCTTGTTACACTTCTCAGTACAAACAAATCCTTCAAGCTTGCTAGAGAGCAAAAAACTTGTGTGAAAAATTAAATGTAGTTGATTCTGAAGATGTTGTGTGATCATCAGTTTATAGGGCTTTATTACGTGTATTTATTCTAAATCAGTTTACTGTAACACTTAACTTGAAATTGAATTTATGATATTACTATATATCCAATTTTAAATGTTCTCTAGTAAAAGAAGAAAAGGTATAGCTGTTGAAATATATGACTCTCTAATGCTTTGCCAAAAAATCTTTGAGCTGCATAAGGAACTAAATTATATGGTTCACGTGGTAAATTTGAGCCCCATTAAAATAACTGAGCACTTTGCAGTAGTGTGATCTGATGTTGTGATCCTGAGAAGAGTCCAGCAAATGAAAGCCAGCTCACACTTTCAGAGGGAAGAGGGTCTTCTTTTAGAAATGTTTGCTGCTAAAGCTATGGAGTTGGTATTTATTTGGTATTAGGCATTGTGATAGTTATATCAGCAGTGAACAAATGCTTTAGGACAATTAGAAGGTACAGTTTGTGTTGTTGCCTTTAAAATCAGATTTAATATTAAAGGTTTGGTCCACTGCAATTATCAAGGTTTCTGGAAAAAAATAAATCATATAAGTCTGTAATTAATCCTAGCTCATTCCAGATAAGCATGGGCCCAGAACAGGGTTTTGTGCTTTGATGTAAAACTCCTACAGTATTTTTTAAACACACTCATCTAAAAGAAATGCCAGGAGGAGGAAGCCTGTGTTCTGCCTACTGCTCTTTCCCTCCCTCCATTTTCTAACTTTTTGTGTGGCGCTTACAGTTGAGGGTTAAACCACTCGCAGAGGTTTTTCAAACCAGGTTTGAATACAACAGTGACTCTCCTCCTTCCCTGTGTATTTCCAAGAGTTTGGTGAGGCAGTCTATGACCTTTGTGTCTAATTGGTATTAATGTGTAATTCTCGAGTCTGGGAATCGTAACAAACTCACTAAAAAAGATGAAAACTATTATTACCCAAAATAAGTCTACTATACAATACTTTCAGGGGTGTTTGTGATTCTGATGCCAATATAATCATTCAGCAGGAAGGTGAGGGAAGGAGAGACAGTTTGAACACAGGAACAGAGCCTCAAAATATTCCTGGTAGCACAGAGCTGTGTGGATAGAATTGTTCCATTTCTTACCAGTGTAGTGTTGGGTTTTTTTAAGTGTACCAGGGCCTGAACCCATTTTCTTGCATTTTCTTTAGGGAATACCTTTTACTAATTTTGTTTGCAGTTTTTTGGAGACACTACAAACACTTTCTTATGGTATAGTGGCTTTTATTTTGAACTCTCCACTTGACAGTCTTTAGATACTCTCCTCATATCTGAAAACCAGCAAGGTTTCCATGGATTTTTAGTTCTATCTCTGAAAACTATAGGAAAGCTATACTCTGGTGAAATGAGAAGAGAGCAGTGGGGATGCTCAAAGAAATTATAAAGCTTGCTTCCTCCAGGTGGCCCAAACCAAATGCCAAATGATCTATTTCTTCTCTGCATGTCTGAGCCTGCAACAAATATATAACTTCCTATCTATGAAGTTCTTTGCAATATGTTAAATGAGTTCCCAATCATATTTGATATTCATAAACTTTCACAGACAACTTTCTGTATTTTCCCAAACTGTTTTTTCCCAGAAGCCTTTGATGAGAAAGGTGCTGCTATTTTCTTCATTATAGGGAATTATAAGATTTCACAAATTAGAATTACAATTAGAATTTGTGGTCATTCTTTGTAACGTATGGATTTAAATTATGATGACAACAATATCAAATTCTTTATTGCTGAGGGTGGTAGTTAAGTATATGCCCAAAAGAAATAACATTTAAACATGTTAACAGCCTTAATAACAGCAACTTCACAGTCTGTATTTTGATCTGTTAAGATTAAAATAGCATTCCAAGTTCTAATTTTAAATTTCATTATCTGATTATGCCTAGTTTAGTATTAACATGAGAAAAACAAAGTGCAAATTCCCAAGGCCTTGGTATCTAGAACACGTTCAAGTGTTACTGTCACTACTTCACCCAAAGGCTTTGATGGGGAATTGTGGGGACAGCAGACAGGAACCCCTTGTCCTCAGCCAGGGTGCATCCTTAAACAGATCCCAGAATTCCTAAATCATCAGACATCAGTGTTCACCCAAGAAAACACTGCACCTCTATTCTTTGAAAAAGAGTATCCATTAATTCTTATCATTCTTACATTGCCTCTATTATCCACTCTCAGTTTCTGAAACCAGGGCGTGTATTCTACACTGGCAGTGGCCAGCCAGCTTCTCCATTGCACAGCCATGTCCCGATTATTTTAGCAGTGAGCACTTAGAAAGGACGAAAGAAACCTCCACGCCACCATAGTACAAAAGAAAAAGAATGTTTAAACTTAACTACATGTCACCAAAGAGATGTATAAAATTTAGTGACTGACTGTGCAGGTAGAAAACACCTCATAGGTTATGATGATGGTGACAGAAATGCAAAGTACACTTCTATGATGACATGTAACGGTACACTTCAGAATTCTCCTTTTGAAAGGGCTGTTGTAAACATACAAACTTCCTCCACAAAAAACTACAGAAGCCAAGGAACAGACTCTTCTTCAATTGCAGAGTCAGTCTGTACATGGGTTATATCATGATACCACATGTTGTTGCGCAAAGAACCAACACGATCCACTGAATATCAAAATCTACACTTACGTGCATACATTGTCTTCAGTGGAAAATAGGTACAGCATATCTTCCTACATCTGGCCTTGCTTTCACACCTCAGTTGCAGTGAGCAGGCAATTGAGGAAGCTACATCCTACAACCAGTTATAGGCTTTTGTGCAACATAATCATAATTGAGTAGGGCACCTATTTATTTTGCTTAGAATACCATGAGCTGAGATAGCACTGCCACTCTCCCAAGGGATGCCAATATTTGCACTATCCAAAAATTGCTAAGGAACATTAATTAGTAATTCACAAAGTTGAATTTCAATTATTATTCTTATTGTTATGAAAAAAAGTTTTTCTAGGATCACGGAGTTTCTGGTCATTATCTGACTCAACCAACAGATTTCTCTGGCCGTTGAATAATCTGCTTCACCCCTAGAAGAAGACAAAATCCTTGAACTCTGCAGTAGGAACATCAGAGCAATCAGTGGTGGCTGTGTATGCACAAAGCTCCCTCTTCAGTTATGTCATCTTCTTACAGGTGAATTAAGCATGAGCAAAATATGTTTTAAATACATTGATTTCCTTGAATTTTATCCATTTCTATTAATTGAAAGTGAACAGTTCAATGCTGTTATCCATCATCAGATTACCTTTACATATTGTCTTATGGTGATTAAAAGTATAAATCTTTTAAACTACATTAATAAAAAGTGGGCTTTTCCTTGTCTAGGAGTAATGCAGCTGTCTGTCACTGAGTTTGAATTGAAAAAGAAAATTAGCTTTGTCAGGAGGAACAGCAGGGAAAGGTAGCCTGGTACTTAATTTAGATCAAATATGCATAGCGTGAGGACTAATTAAATTACTCATTTAAACTGTTGCTCTGTTTCTGATAGGCCACTAAAAACTGAAACAGAGATTGATTTATTTTCT
This sequence comes from Oxyruncus cristatus, assembly GCA_013399855.1. Classification (NCBI taxonomy): domain Eukaryota; kingdom Metazoa; phylum Chordata; class Aves; order Passeriformes; family Cotingidae; genus Oxyruncus; species Oxyruncus cristatus. The sequence continues at coordinate 39,819 of VXAY01000910.1, read as the reverse complement.
TTTTCCAGAATAATCTGGAAAATTCCATCATGATCTACCTCATTTCAAACAACTAATATGAAGAGAATATATAAATTCTTTGGCAGCTATGTAAAAAAATACTCCTCCTTTGCAAAGATTCTACTTTTGCATGTATTAGGAGTATCATTAAATGAGCCAAAGAAAAGTTATTGGCACACATGACAAGCACTATATTTTTATTATTCACATAGTACTGGTCCTTTACTAAAAAATAATTAGAATAATATTATTACTACCACTCCACTAAATCATGACATTTCATTTTAGATTATGGCATTTAAACATTTCCTTAATGTTGAAAATGGCTATTAATTGCTCTGCTGTACTGGTTCCAATATTTGAAGTCCCATTACCTTTGAAGTACTTGTCTGGACTGACCTCTCCTGTAAGAATTTAGAAGTAAAAGTTAAAAAGATAAGAATAGCTGCATCTTGTCTCACTAAATGTCCTTCCGTCTTTCTTCTGCCCAGGACAGTGGTGAATGTCTAGGGAAGAGTACAATGCCAGGGCAAGCAGACAGTAATACTCACTGTCAAGATTTTCTGAACTCTCTGTGCCCTGTACCTCAAACAGTTTGTGATACAAAAATGTCAATATATTGAATAACTCTGTGTGTGGTTTCCTCCTTGAATTTGTCAATCCCTTTATGAATGGTAAAAATGGTAAAAAACTAGTATCTCTAATGTCCTGTGACAAGGAGTTCCTATGCCAAATTATTAATTTGTGAAGCAATAGTTTTGCACTTACCTGTGTTAAGGGTGACTGAAAATTAAAAAATTAAAAAAACTAAAATTTCTGTTTCCAGAAAGAGCAGTGTTCATCTGTTGTACAGCTAAAATTTGGGCAGTTGCAACCCAACTTCCTAAATTTTTCTAGAAATTTCATGACATTCATGTGGCTGTAAGTTTTTTATGTGCTGTTGAATACTGTATCCTACAGCACTGTAACTCAGCAATAAGTCAACTTGTTTGTGTTTTTAAAAATAGTTTCAGAGTACCTTGGAATCAAAACTACAAATTAAAAATAAAAACCTGCAGCTATTGTATTGCTAACAGCCTGGAAATCTCATGGGATGCATTATGGTGAATATACAGTAGATTTCTGTCTTGCAATTCATATTGAACTTGAGACTGGAATGTTTCAGGGATTGGTTGTGTATGGAAAAAAAAAAACAACTTATTAATCTACACTTTATACCATGTATGATGAAATTAATATACTACCCTGGAAACACTTTTAGAGTATAAATAGCATTTCATTTAGCATTTAAATTTTTTCCACATTAAAATAAGAATAGACAAATTACATTCTTCTAATTTTTTTCCATATATTCACCAATCCCAAACAACAGCAAAGTAGTAGCATGGCATTCAATGATTTTAATTTTCACTTAAAATTTGAATTCCAATCAGCTTTAGTATAAATTTTTATTTAAAATTTATTGTTAAGCATCAGCAGTGGAAGAAAGGGATTTTGATTCCAAAAGTTCTGTGCACAGCAGGGCTAACACAGCCGTATCCAGACAGCTCATCTCTGATGCCTGATGAACTGAAAGTCGATTTGATGAGGAAATGGTATGGCTAGACTTTGTCTCTCCTGCTGAAAACACGAGAGTTCTGAAGGTGACTCCTCACTGTAAGGGAGAAGCTGAGAACAGGACGAGCTCTGGCACAGTGATATGAACTATGCTTTTGAACCACATGAAGCTGTTCCCTTTCTGCCCTCACGCTGCTTCCAGCTGAGTATTAGTATCTCTGGTAGATACTAACTCTGGGAGAAGAAGAGAGGAAAATTAATTCAGAATACAGAGGATACAAAATCCCCAACAAACAAACAAGCTCCCTAAAAAAACCCCCACAACTCTAAGAGGCCTAAGAAGTAAAGGGTGTGAAAAAAAAAAAGGAAAATCAGTGAAGACAAAAAAAAGCAAAAAAAAATAAAAGAATGTTGAATTTTAAAAGAGCATATCCTTCCTGCAAGGCCTAGTATTCTTCCATGTTGTGCTTGTAAAGTGTTGTGATGGTTTAGCCCCTTGTGCTTTTTGCACAGTGTTACTTAGCCAGAATTTCACTTCTTCCTGCATTTTCTATTTCAAAGGTATAGTGATTTGAGTATTTTGCAGGGGGAGTATTCTCACTGTGGACCCTGACAACAGGGATGCAGCCGAGCCTGAGGGAAGTGTGTTAGCCCTTTAGTGATGCAAATGTAAAATCCTGGCACAGTCAACTGCCAAGAAATGTTGATCTTTTAATGACAGCTACATTGTTTCCTATATACTATTCCTATTTTCTGTATGCTATTTTAACTACTTAAAAAGATTGCAAAGTAGTAGTTCAGGAATTACTAATTCATCAGATGTTACAGCTGGCAGCAGTTCTTGTTGCTACTGTGTCCGTTTGATTTGAATCAAATATCCTTGTGGCCAAAGATTTCTTCAAACATTTTTTTGGAATAGAAGAAGACTTAAAATACTATAAATATGAGCAATGCAAAATGCACTTATTTTTAAAAATAGGAAAAATGCTTCATGGAAATATCAGGTATCTTTTGCAAAAACTAATTTTGCTGGAGCGCATCTTTCTATAAATTGAAGAAGCAGCTGCAGGAAGCAATATAATCAAAAGGTTAAAACCACCTCAAGCAATATACACAACAATACCAATTCTAAATTTACACCTGGCAACCCTAATCTGTCTAAGGGAGTCTGAAATCACTTCTATTTACTGCTATCCAGATCAGCTTAATGCTGAATATTGGGGATACATATGACTTCATAAATGCAGAGGTACAAGGAGTAAGACAGTGTCTTAGTTACTGGCAGCAGAGAAACATCAGGACTTTGTTTCCATAGACTGTTCAAAAGTATTAAATGAAACAAAATAACCCAGAATACAAGCCACCAGAAGCACACCTGCTCAATTGTCAAGTTATTTGTATGACCCCTTCTGGCAATGAGATGGATTTCCTCCATTTCACGGAACCAAGCAAAGTGCAGGATGTCTCTGGAATGCTACTTCAGCTCAGTTTAACCTATGCCGACTCAGGATCCTAGATAGCCTGGAGTAAATTCCTTGGGTAAAAGGACTAGAATAGGTCCAAGTGCCAAACGGAATAACAAAATACCTTGGATCTTTAGCTGCCTGCAGCCACGGAGATTGTGAATTTCACTGGAAAAGGCTTCCAGAAATGTCAAAGACAGTAGCTACAAGGGTCTCAATGGTATCTGTAAGCCAAGAAGATGGTTATTAGTGCAGCCAGCTCTCTAAACTACTAATTAGATCCCTCCACCTCTCTGTCCCTTATAAATTTCACAGGGGTCTTCACACTCCGAAGAAAATTGAAAGTCCAGGTATCTATGAGCACAGAAATACAGACTGAGACAGGTTAAACTATATAACTGACTCCCCTTCCTCCTGACCTCATCCATGAAAATCAAGAATATGTAAGCTGTATTTCCTATACGAGCCACACCATCATCATAGATGATTGGATATAATAGAAATGTTTAGTAATCTTTACCACCAATGGCTAGGATGTTAAGATTTGTCATCACACTGAGGCTTTCAGAACTGTGCATTGAACTTTCAGTTTGATGATAAGCTTTAGCAAACTTAACTTGAGCTTAATATTGTTTTTCATCTAGTAAATGGTTATTTGAGTTCCCCTAGGAGCTCCTCTCTATCTGTGTTTTCAAAGCTCATATCTCTTTTGGCTGCCTTTGTGTCATGAAAAATGTTTTCTCTGCTCATTTACAGACTGCTGTGCAAAAAGCAGCCTCTGGAAATGGCTGGTGTGCATCATACCATAGTCTACAAATCTGATACAAAAAGACAGCATTAACCCTTAAAAAAGCTACAGGCATCCCTGGCTATCTGAGTCTTCTCCTTGCAGAAACATTTTGATACTCTTCAAACGGAGAAGTTAGAGGTCTGCAGTGCTATCTGATGTCAATGGGCAGATATTTCCCGTCACCTCTTTGGTTACCCTAGGCAGGTACTCCCTGGCACCAGCATGTGGAGTACCAGGAGTTCTACACTGATGACCACCCCCACAAGTATCACCAGGGAAGAGGCAAAGAGGGTGGTGGGTAAGGGACTGGAGCACATAAAGAAAACATCATTTAAAGCCTCTTGCTCACAGGGTCAAACAGGTCTATGCTTATGGTCAGAGAATGCAGGATGCACTCCGCAGGCTTTGGCCTGCTTTTACTGTGTGAGAGCTGCGTGCAGCACAGACCCTTGTGGCAGCAGGACACTGCCTGAGGGCTGGAGAGCTGCAAAAACACCACTGCAGGGGCTGCATTTGCTGATCCTGCTGCCTGCTGTCCCACCCTCAAGGATGGTCTGCACTTAGAAGCTGCAGGAGAGCTCTTACTGTCCAATTTATTTCAGTATATGGGATAATTTCGTTTCCCGTCAAATATAACACATATTTGTCCTAGCTATTTCTACCTACACAATGTGTGTTTATTCATTACCCACTCAGCTATCTGTCTTTAATTAGTTCCTCAGCTGAGTACTTCAAGCTGTGCTGTGCAAGTCTGGAATATTTCTTGTTTTTCTAATGAATTTAGTTTCCTTGATCATAGCTCAGTCACTATGAACTACTGACTCTTTATGTGTAAATAAGAGGGAGGAGTTGTGGAGGGCCCCAGGATTGCTTTCTGTGATGAGTGATGATGTTTAGTTGCCTAAGTCTCTTCAAGAGTGTGAGTACAACTAGGAAAGAAGGGACAAGGAACAAGGTGAGGGAGACATCTACAGCATAACCCACCACTTCTCTAAAGATCTCAAGCAAAAGGTCAAGTCTAATAGTTGTTCCTACAATGCATATTCAATACATTATACAGAATTCAGAATCTGTGCAGCCCAGAAAATTAAAATTTACAGGTGGACTCTGTAAACACTGGAATACTATCTAAGAACAATTTTGGTTTTTTCAACTTGAGCTCACAGAGAAAAAAATTTTGTGTGGTAAGTCATGGCATATTTTCTCTATTTTCAGGCATGGAATTGCACAGAATGTGGCTGATATGGATTGAGCCTGATAGCCTTACATGCTATATTTTCTTTCAACATCAGAAAGCATTTTTTTGAAGGTAGGACACTATCTTGCTTTGTCCTGGTAAATCACTAAGCATATATGCAATTTCCTATTGGTTTGGGATCTTTCTTGGTTTGAAATTTTGCTCATTTATTTTTGATGTGAGTGGAGATTACCAGTGTGAGCTAGTAACCTAGGGATTGTTAGGATTTTGGCAAGTTTATGGAAGTGATTCCAGGAGAACTGGTGGAGATAGGCAATGCAGCTCCTGATATATATTCTTGGGTCTCTAGCTTGTTAGGATATCCACCAGCCTGAAGGTCATGAAGGAACTTCGGTGTTTACATTCCCTTCCAATGAACACTGTATATTTGTGATTGCTGGACAGACACAAAGGAATCATGCTGAGGTCTCTCAGCTGCTTGGCTGTACGGGTAGTAGCAGTTAGAGAGAACTGACACATGTGGAAGGACATCTTGCACATGTTGGCTGAGCTACTGCATCAGTAGTAACTATCTATTAGCAGGACTGTCCTGTAAAACCCAAGAGAAGGGAAGGTCTGACTTAAAGATCTTGACTCATGAAAATGGTCAGCTTGCAATCTCTGCCTTTTTCCTGGTTCACAAGGTATCATATATTTAACAAGTATTAAAGGACTGAAACGTGAAGTGTGAGGAGAGTCTGAGGGAACTGGGTTTGCTTATCCCAAGAGAGGCTTGGAGGGGTGCTAATTGTTGCTTTCACTGCCTGATGGATAGTTCTAGGGAAGAGATATCCAACTTATTCTCAGAGGTGTTAAGCAAAAGATTCAGAGAAAAAAAGTTACAAATTGCAACAAAGAAAATCCCCACCGGATATAAAAGCTTTCACGGGTGGAGTGGTTAAGCACTGGAACAGGTTGCCCAGAGAGATGGCACCCTTAGAAATGTCCGTAAAATGAATTGAAAAAGCTCTAAGTAACTTGATTTGTGTTTGGCGTTAGTCCTGCTTTGAGCAGGAGATTGGACTGAATGACCTCCATAGGTCCCTTCCAACCTAAATTACTTTATTATTCTAAGCCCTATTCTTTCAGCTGAGCTCAGAAGTAGTTTCCAAATATATTTTGTGATCTTTAAGATTTTAATGTCTTGCTCTTTCTTGTTAGAAAGATGTAAAGCAATTTACATGGAGTATTTTGTTCTTGAAATATTTTGTTATTGTTGTATTTGATGTTTTTGGCTTCTATATGTGCTTTTCAAAAACCTGTTCGTTTTTCCCTACCTCTCTTTGGAAAACATTTTCAGTACAGTGCAAATGTACTTTGTCAGATAAAGCCTAAAAAAAGAAAGAACTAAAATAATGAAAGTCTCCATGTTTACATTATTTAAAGGTTCCAACAGTTCATGGATGGAAGCAAAAGCTCAACAAAACACCATTCCTTTCATGTTGCCACAGGAAGCTGTTATCAAACTGCTAACAATGATGTTCCTATGTCTTGAACTTACACCTTCAGGTGCTGGTTTCTGTTTTTCTCAGATCCTGTCTATTGCTTTAACCATCTTAATTTTATTTGATTGTATCTTGGACTAGACTACTACAGATTATCTGAGGCTGGGATAGCTGCAATGCTCTATATGATAATAACATTTTTATTTAATGACTGGCTGTCCTTATGGGATCTCAAAGTTGCCTAATGGTATTACGGACAACAGTCAGATTAGCCACCTGAAATACAGCGTGTGCACAGCAAATAGGAAAGAGCTCTCTCTGTATGGTGCCATACAGAGACAAACTTCATAATAAGGATAGGTAAAATATCAGTTAATCACACTATAATTTAAGCAGGACTGAAGCTACTGCAAGAATGTTTACTTTAGGTTTACAAAAACGAAATGTAACTACACCACTATTGAGGTGGTTGCTTTGAAAAGTTTACTCTTTTTTGGACATTTTAAACAGCCTTTTAGTTCAAAACTTCATTTATGAAATATAGTTAAACAATGATGAAAAAGCTCTTTTGTAAAATGTTGAAAGTAAAGTCAAAATGATGTCCTTCTATCAATGGAAAATGGACTGGATAACCGACTTGTTCTCTTTCAAATAACTTCTTATGTTCTTCAGAGTTTATATGGTAAGAGTTTCTGAGAATTTTCTCTCTTTTTTGGTTGGGAACTTAAACTAATTCCTGGGAAAATCCCTTTTCTCGTACATTTTTGGTAGCATCTTAACTTTCCTGGAAGATATTCTGCCAACTATGGATCAAATTTACTTCTGCCTGCATTTGAAATACAAAGACACAATAACAGTTCATAACAATACATTCTTTTAAATTTAACCTTATAATAGCAAACCTAAAATAAATGATAATGAATGGAACACAGATACATGAACAGTGTTCTGTGTATAATCATTGATTTGCACTGATTTAGTTCCTCAGTTTTCAAAAGCAGAACTATTTGCAGTGATAAGGCAAAAGTTTTCCATCAGCAGGAGCTCATGAAACCAGGGGTAAATAACAAAATATAGATACATTGTGCATGTTGGAAATTGATTAGCTAAAGAAAAGGCTGAAAAGAAGATTTTGAAACCATAAGTCACTGTTGGCTTTCTTTCCATAACTACTTCTTTGAAAGCTCTTCTCATGAAAAATATTGCTCCTCTGAATTAGACTAAATCAGATGTAGAGGTGATTCTTCACAAATGAGAGTTGAAATACAGGCTTGTAAAAATGTTAAGAGTTTGCTGCTTAATATTGTAAAGTTGAAAGCTTCATGATTCTGCAAGCTTAGCTAATACCTTCGAAGTACAGATTACTGTAAGCTTTTAACAGCAAAAGGATAGAACTGATCTGAATTGCTTTAATAAGGAAAAAAAATTACAATTTTGTAAAGTAAAGGATTTCCCCATCATCTCTTTTTAATTCTATCTGAGCTGATTCAAAATTAAAACCTTGACAAATTATCAGCATTTTCAAATTTCTTCTTTGTTTGCCTTGAAGAACCAAATCAGCACCTCACAAAAGGTAAGTTTTAAACAGAGAAAGGAGGAAGAAGGAAGAGGAATTGCAACCTTTCCTCTGAAACCTGCTCTCTAAATACTGAATTTATGGCACAACACAAGTTGCAACCCTAATTTGGAACGCAGCATATTCAAACTCAGAAATTTAATAGGGGAAGTTATCCATGGTATTATCACTGGAAAAGGGAGTAAGTAGGCAATTCTTCATATTTCTCTTATGGTTTTCTAGCCCTTTCCACACCACATTTGCAAGTTTTTCCATAGAAGACAAAGGTCAAAAAAACTACATTAAAAAATAGATCAGAGAAAAGAAATGGGAGGTTAATTTTTCATATAACTATTCTACTTCTCTCAAGCTATTGCTATATTCCCTTTCACCAGTTCAGAGCCAAAAATGCACAATTTTGCAATCCTGTGTCAATATGTATTAAAGTTGATCCTTTGGGAACACCATCACAGGTCTACATAAAAATTGAGAATGACCTGCTTCATTGAGAGAGAAGGATCAGGTTACATTCCTTCAAAAATCCTGGTAAGAACGGAGTGGAACATGATATAAATATCAAATACTGAATATATAAATATGATATGACTTGATGATGGGAAACTTTTGAACAAAAGCTGTCAGAATTCAGCCCTAAAATTAAAGGATGGAATGAGAAATTGTTGTGAAGAGCAGCAGTGACTGTGAAATACATCCCTGACCTTCCTTTTTATCCAATCATAGGTGAGAAGAGATTCAACTATTGTATATGCTTGTATTGAGACATAATTAGAGTTAGCTTGGCTCCCTGGTACAGAGATCAATGGTGTAAGTTTAACGAGCATCAAAGGTCTCTAACTTTTTCTTATTAGTTTCTCCATCTTGGTGGTTGAATATTTTTTAGTGTTACTGAGATACTTTGTGTCGTGTGGCAGGTATTGGGTGCTGCGAGGTTAGACAAGCACCCTTATAACTGGATATCCTCCATCCTACTGCCACTTACTGACCTATGTCTAAATGAGAGTGAATTTGCATAACTTACGCACAGCAATGAATGAGGCTGACCTCACTCTACCTCACCTTCAATCATTTTTTTTGCCTTTTTCTGTTCTTTCTGCTCTTTAAATGTCAGTCAGTGCTGCAGGAATATGCAGGCCAAAAGAATTAAAGTGAGAAAGAGTTCAATCGAAAAAATGAATATAGATAATTCTGCCCATACTGTACCTAATTTCTAAGATTACTCAGATTTATGGGGTGAAATTTAAAGGTGGCTGTAAATTCGTACATGTAATTGATAGGATTCCAGCAACTTCTCAATCCCCAGTTTAGTCACAGGTTCTCCTAATTCCTTATTGCTTTACTGACATCTCCTTCTCACCACTTCTCTCTACCCTGTGAGAATTCTTGAATCTTTTCATTCTTGGATTTTGTACCCTGCACAATTGCTTTTCTTACTTGGCTATAGGTAAGAAGTGATAACATAGTAATATGCATTACAGGCACAAAGATCATAAAATGTTTGAAATTGTAATTAAAGCATAACTTTAAGAGGATTTGAGTTTAATATGAACAGCTACTGTATGTCATCTATCAGACTAACGACTCTTGCTTAAATTCCCCAGGAATCAAGAGACAATACTTTACGTGGAATGCTTCAGATACTTCTTTTTTTCATTAAAGAAGGTAGAATTAACTGTGATATAATCATAATGATGAGGAGAATTTGAATAGAATTAGCTCCTAATTGCATTTGAGTTCTGTATCTCTGAAACATAAAGCTCATAACTCCCCTATGGAATTTCACCATTTTTTTATTTTATTATCAGTTGGAGAATTGACCATGGGCATCAATTGCCATATGTTTTCATTACTATAGCAAATATGTAAATGAGTAAAATTTATTAGCTCATTGCTATTTCAAAGAACTATCTTCTGTAGTTTATACCAACATATACATTTAGGTAGAATTGAATGCATATGAGAATTAATTAATAATAGACAAGTCTATTCCTATCTTAAACTGGGTTTACTGTCTGGTTTACACTTGATGAATCTGGAAAGTGCGGAGAAATAAATTGTGGAATCTTGTTATTCCTCCTACCTCAATTCAATATACGTGTGAAACAGATGTTACTTTCATTTTAAAAGACAGTAGAGGGCACACAGTAAAAATGTAAAGTACACAGCAAAAATGAACAGGCTGAAATGCACTTCCCCTCAAAACAGATACTCAGACCATACTGCCTTCATGACCTTAAGGAAAAATCTCCAGAAATGTAAATTGCATTCATAATGAAAATACACCCTGAATGACAGTGTAATCTATAACACTTTCATACACTACCAGGTACTAGGCAAAAGTGTCATAAATCTCATTCTTCTGAACCAAGCATCCAGACTCTACCAGATCTTGGCAAGGATGGAAAAGGATTGAAAACAAAGGGGTCAAACTGCATCAAGAACCAACGCTTGCAGTTAAAATAATCTCTCTTCCATATATTCTAACAATGTCAGGCCCATAGAAAGGCTTTTTTTGTTTCTTTTCTTCTTTTTACCTTGGGTTACTGATGTGCGTATGGTACAAACTGTAAGGGACACAGTTTTTTCCTAATGTGCCAACATCATATTTTGATTCTACTTTTCCTTTTTTCTTTTGCACCATTTGCAGGTATCCTGTTGCTTCAGCCAGACATAAAAAGGTATGTCCAATAGGACAATGGCTAAATTGTATGTGATCTATACTTCTTCCTGCTCTGTGAGAGGAGTAGGGTTTGCTTTCAGAGAGGAAACAGAACGAAACCTGACAATGAGTGGGATACATTAGAAAATATTCATATATGACTTATGAGTCAATATGATTCTATGTTAAAACTGTGTCACTTTACAAGTATTTCTGCCAGAAATAGACTTGTATGCAAAGTTTGAACTAAAAGAGAATTTTGTGGCCATGTTATAAACCTCAGAAAAAGGCAACCCACTGTAGAAGTCTTAGCAGCTTATAAATCATTAATCTTACCAATTCCTTGTGGGTTTTTGAGATAATATAAAAGAAACTCTACATTCAGGGTGGCATGTAGAAAGAGCTCTCAATGAATCTTACAGTGCTCTAGAGACTAATTTCTCCCAAATATGTAGGCCAAAATGTCTTCTGTTGTGCAAATAGAAAGGAGTAGGAGAAAATCATCTAGAATGATTAGCCAAGATTAAGTATTATCACAAAATAAGAAAATATTTTTGGAACTTAAATAATTCCAACCATAAAGCTTTGAATGCTGTTAGAACTGCCTACCACTCCCCTACCATCCCCCAAACCTCAAGACAATTCCAAGCTGATTTGCAATTCCCGAGGCATTAGATCTTCTCATTTTGGTACTGTCCACCACAGATCATCTAAGGCATAGCTTATCTTGTTGAAAACTTACATAACAGTAAGTTATACGTTATACTCAAAGATTTTTGATATCTGATATCAGACAGTCATTTTTGAGTGTAATTATAGGGCTTCTGAGAATTGATTGCAAATTAAAAAGGATGACAAAGCTACCAGCCAAAGACCAGCACTTGGAGCACTTTGCTGCTTAGGAAGGATATGAGAACACATGGAAAAGAAGCCACAAGAGGACATACTTTATCCTGTATCCATCTTTAAATTCCTTGGCATATTTCATCATGACAGAGAAATGCCCTAAATTCATATGAACAATGGAGCTTTTCCAGCTCCTATTTTCAGAACAGGCAGAGTTTTATTCACATGGCCAGAAACAGCCTATGCTTGAATGAGACACTCAACCACAGTCTGTTTTCCTGGGAGGTGAGAAAATAGAGTTCTCTAAGAAACATAAAGACTCTGCAGGAGGGCATTCAAGCACTGCTTGCAGGTGAAAACATTTCTGCACAAAAACAAAGATAAACTCTCACTAAACTTCACAGTAAAAGTTAATTATGTAGCATCAAATAGGGTTAAAGGTGAAGGGAAAGCGATAGTCTTAAGAAAGGGAAATGACATTATTTAAATCAGATATCGATCAACTGTAAAAGAGTGGACTTGTTTACTTAGAAAATTGTAGAAAAATGACCTAGTGGGTCATTTTTTTTCTCTTGGGTTTCTGAGGAAGACAATTGCATATGAAGAAAAATTACAGTGGTTTGATTAACTGAAGTGGATGATCCCTACCTGAATCCTAAGTGAAGACTGTTGTTTTATCACCTTCAACAAAATCCACTGAAAAAATCAAATCAGTCTGAAATAGTACTTCCTGGTTGGCAGAGTGCTTTTATTGAAAGGAAACTTTTCTCTCTCCTCTTTTGCTGGTAGCATTGAAATGAATGACTGTGATAAGCAGTGAGCACAATATCTTGATGTTCTTTGGATGAATCTGTATTCCACTTGAATTGCACAATGTACAATCCAGTGCAGCACATAAAAGACATGTTGGGGTAATAGATGTGGAAATTCAGCAGACAAATATTCATGTGTACTCAAGGCAGCTACAGTTACTGGGGGAAAAAATTAAACTTTCACATCAATCAAGTTATGATCTGTATTTACCCTAATGAACTGATCACAATTGATTTGAAAGCCATAAGAAATTAAAAACGTAAAAGTGTATCGATATATGTAGCAATGCAAGCAAAAAATTAGGGAAATGTAGAAAAATGCAACCATTTTAATTGGTTTTCTAACCTGAGTGGCAGAGAAGCAATTAACATCTCAAACAGGAATTACCTAGATTTCAGATATGGGGATTTTGGTAGGGGGTTTCACTAATGTTACCTTTCATTTGATACAGTGTTTTCGCTTCCATTAACCTGTAAGTTGAGTCACTATATTACTAGAATGTTGTCTAAGATACAGTAGGAGTAAATAGCTTCTATTGAAACTCTAGCTGGATCTTCTAATAATTCAAATAGGTTGGGGGTTTTTTGTTTGTTTTCTGGAATACTCTCCAGCTTACCTTACCTATGTATGTAACAGTAACATCACCGCAGATCTGACCGAGTCAACGCATTTGCATATCCTACTAGAGAATTGACCTTGTTCATAGGTTTAATGTGTTACTGAATATTGCACTGTAAGGCTATGCTATTTTTTCCTGAAACTCAGGTGCTACCATTGAAAAACAAGCTCAGGATGTTGAAAGTGTCCTTAATTTACAATATAGTGAAAACTGACTAAGCATGCACATGAAACAGTCAATTTATTTTCACTACAAGTAACAACTGAGTCACCAACCTTCAGGTCTGATCCATAAGAAATATTTAAGGAATACAAAAACACACCTTACCAAGGATACCTGCCTGTAAGCGCTGACCCTGGCAGTGGCTGTCTGGATTAGATAACTAGAGAGTGGTTTTAATACAAACCCAGAGTCACAAAAAATGCTCAGGTGTGAACCACTGTCCGAATAAATAAACCAACTCAAATGGAACATTCTAAAAGGAAGTACAAGAGTAAAGCCAGAAGTGATATTTAGAAGTAAAAGAAACAGAGCACCAAGCAGTAATGATGAGCCATGGTCAAAATCACTGAATGAAAAAACTTGAGGTATATTTGGGGTAAGAACACAAACACACAGTCACAGGCACACATGCACAAACAAAATCCATGCACTTATGTAAGAACGGAGTTTTGATTTGTTCCTGAATTTCTGTCATCTGTCAGACGTTTTTTGTCTGTCACTGAAGATTCTACATGAGCACTGCTGATACCGGTCTTCATGAAAACCTAGCTTAGAAAGAACCAGAGTCAATGCAGTGCTTCTTCCTCCACATTTTGAAGATTAAAGATAATAGAAGTGAAACACAAAAAATGATTCATGGCTCAGAAAGTCTTACTGGGAGGATAAAAAATGTACAGCAGAGGAGATGGAAAAAAACCATAAATCTGAGCTGTGTAAAAGACATCTCCCCCTCAAATTCTGTCTTTGTTATAGTGGAAATGGGACAAAAGGAAAATAGACTCAAGGAGAAAAGAAAATCTAGAGCAGAATAGTCAGTCTATTCCCCTCCGGGCTTATAAAGAGCAGACTCGAATCAAAATCCTTGGAAGTCCTTGGAAAAAGGATACTCTTAGCAGGTTACAAATATAGGAGCTTTGTGAACACTGCTATTTTCCTACGGGGAATGAAAAAAATCTTGAGAAGGTGCCAGAAGCCACAAAAGTAATTTTGATTCAATATGATTATTGATGAAATCTCTGTAACAATAGCCCAAGCATAGTAAGCTAAGCTCTTTAGTTTGGTTTCAAAAGAAATTACCAGATCCATTTTTGCAGCCTGCATCTACCACCTCAGGCTGAGCTTAGACAGGAAAAAAACCCTCAACATACTTGTGTCTTTCTCTAAAGGGAGAAGGCTCAAGGTGCCCCTTTGCATGACAGTGGAATAGCATAAAGAGATGGACAAGGTCTTTCTATTACTGGTTGGCCAAGGCTAAGTGCAGTGGGGCTGAGGAGTCCAGGTCCTGTTGTATAGGTATTAGTACAACTGTAATAGGTCTGAAAAGACACTGATTTTAATCAGTGTCTCTAAGTTACATGAAGAGTAAAGATGATTAATTAGTGGTACTATGTTGGCCTTTTTTTCCTAGATCCTACGCAGAACACATTCACTTGAGGGAAAACAAGAGTAGCTCCCTTCCTTATCCAACATTATGGTGGAGTCTCAGGACTGATCCTTGCTGTTTACACTTTTAATTCCAGTTCCAGTTTAGAGCATCTTGTGACTCTGCTGATGAAGTGCCACTGCCATTCTGTAAGTACAATGCTCACACAGCAGTGGTCAGGAAGGACAGCTTTGATTTAAGTCTGGGTAGACTCGACATTTGCTCAAAGTCCCTGCTTGATCTTTGGATCATTGCAATACAGTGCCAAAAACCCCCACTAAATTCATATCCTGGTTATGCACCTGTTCTTCATAGATCCTGGTAGATCACTACTTAGAAAAATCATTAGATACTTAGAAAGCATTCCTCAGCACTAAAACAGCAAATGGGAAAGAGACATCTTGGACGTTTCATCCAAGGCCCCACTTACTGTGATACAAGTTGTCACAGTACTGGCAGATTCTGTGACCACAATGAGAAATTGTTCAAAATAGGTAAATTTTTGTTTGACTGGTTAGGCACTCTTACCTTTTCCATCTGCCTTCCAAGCAGACTGAAAATCTGCATTTCTTTGCCAGTCTTCATTACTGTAACTGAATTTCATCCACACATGCAACTGAACTGAACATATGAACTGTGACAAGACTCAACATCTCTAGTACTAAAAACGTTGCTTTTGATGCATGTAATACATGAAAAAATGAATCAATTGGTTTGTGGTGTTTGGTTGGTTTTGTGTTGGTTTTTTGTTGTGTGGGTTTTTTGTTTGTTTGTTTGTTTGTTTGTTTTTAAATCCTTTCCCAGAAATTAAGCACTTTGGATCTTTCTTCCAGTTTAGAACAAATGTACAGGTTTTGGAAATTTTGGAAATTTCCCCAGGGCAAAAACCTTGTTTTCCAAAAGGTGAGACAGTAGTAGTTAGGGGTACAGGAGCTGTTGTATATTTTCAAGACAGAATACTTAGTAAATGCACTGGGAATATAAAATGGGAGTTTTTACTTACTGCAAAGGACTGGGGTTTATATTATCTCCTGTGAGAAAAATTATACCAGCTTTTTGACAATAATATATGGTCATGGAAGTAAATTAGAATTTATTCATAGGTAAAGTTTTTTTTTAAACTAGAAATCATTTCTGTAAAGTTCATAGAGAAAACGAAATTAATCCAGATGTTAGGAATACACCCCTTCAAGTTTCCCAAATGGCTGTGTCACATAGTCACACTCTAATAAAGGCTATTGCCCGCTCAAATGAGGTTTCATTTATACTAATATTTAGAAATGGCTCACAATTTAGACACTGATATTTCTGAAAGCACTCAGATTCAGAATATGACGAATACAGGTGCAAGAAAGATGCTATTTGTTATTTTTTTGTCACCAGTTGTAAGAGCCTATGTTTATCAAACACAAACTGACCTGTGATTAGTCAAATACCTTAAATAACAAGCAACAAATAGATGATATGAAAGCTTGCAAACATCCTATGATATTTGTTTCTGCTTATTAGGCATCAGATTCATAAACAAAAGCTGGAGGGATCATTTGCACAGCCCATAAAGACCACAAACAGAACAAGAGGCAAAGCACATTCAGTTCTATCACTGAGCAATGGCGAAAGGTTTTGAGGCACTGGACTGGGACACAGAAAGCTCTCGTTTGTACTTGTCCTGCTGGATGACTCTGAGTATGTGATTTCCTCTCAGTTGGGATTAATTACTTTAGCTTAAGGCAGAGATGATGATACTGACCTCCTTTGCAAAGTACTTAGAAACCTGCAGATAGAAAACATGTAGCTGTAAAAGGGCAGAAGAGGAGGGACAACCATACTCATCCCTGTCGAGCAGTGTTAGACGCTGCTTGGAGCCAGGTTGTTCTGACCAACCTGCAGGTATTATGCCAACCCATCCAATATTTCCATCACTGCAGTCTTATAGGCTGATTTATAGTACTCTTTACCAGCATCTGCAGATGGGTTTTGTATTCTTTATAGACCATGCAAATATTAGTTATTTTAAATTAAATCAGGCAACTTTCCTTTCTGCACCTCCTGTAATAGAATGACCTTCAAACACAGAGGACAATTATAACACATGTGCCAATTGCACAGAGGTTAAACTTTTGAAGTGTGATTCAGAACGGCCTTAAGCTGTTGCTCTGCCTTCAGTAGTGAATTTCACCTCCTGAAATATAAAACAGATTCAAGGAAAAGTACAATCCTTCTAACTGCTTCTCAACCTTTTTTTTTTTTGTGTGAAGTGGAAATTTATCCATTATACTGATTTACTTTATTACCTGCTGATCAGACTGGAGAATATGCATCTCCTATCAGCACTCAACCTGGAAATCAGAGGCTCCTACAAAAATATAAATATTTCCAATGCAAAGATAAGCCGTTATATGTGTATTTTCCTTGACAACATTTCTCAAATCACATCATGTTTTCATAGAAAAAGGTCTCCTGAGTAGAGAGCCACCTCTCTAAATTCACATAGGGTGTCTGTAAAGCTACCACTGTTCAAATTAGTTTCTACCCAGGAGTAAGTGGAAGAAAACCAGACGACTTACGATCTCCTTGGCAGCGCACGGGACCCACAGACACCTTGGCTTCAGACCCAGGTCGGTCAACGTCTCCAACCACTACCTGACTCACTGGTAGGTGCTCTTTGTATGACAACATCCCAGTGTCTTTTCTCCTGAATTACACAGAGAGAAAAATAAAGCCAATTAAATTTATTTTCCTTGATCATTATTATTGTTCACCAGTCTAAGCTCCAAAAGATTAGGTACACAGCAATTACATTAGTACACTGTTACATCAGTTTGACCACTGCCTGCTCACTGGAAAAAAGATGGATAGCAGCTACCAGGAACACATTAAAAGTAGCTGCTTGCTTTCTGGCCAATCTTGGACCCAGCTGGGCCGGGTTGAGTACTTGATCACTTTGCTACAGATCTCCTTGACTTGTGAGAGGGAGAAAAATCCTTATGCATCCTAGAAGTGTATCTGCTCTAATCTAGTTTTTGCCAGTTACTATCCTAACAATACAACCTCTGCATATCAAGCAAACAGTGCTTCCTTTATATTTAACATTTCTACTATTATGTTAAAAAAAGAGAAATTAAAGACTAATTGTCTCAAAAGGCTTCTTATCTAGGTCCTGTCATTTCTAACAGGAAGTGCCCAAATTAAAAAAATCTAAACTTGTGAATCTAACTGTGAGTATACAGCTCAAACCCCATTTTAGTTAGCAAGATTACCAAAATTCAATTTATAGTCATGTCTTAAAGCTGCTCATTTCAACTGCAGCAAGTAACCTAGTGTCTTTCCATGCTTAGACCAAATCACTATTCACAGTTATAACATTTTTCCTTTATTATTTCAAGAGCTGAATCCAGCTGGCTTGCTGAGTGTTGTTTTTTCCTAACAGAAAATGAAATAAACCAAATTTAATTAGGTACTTTATTTCTCAGCTGCTTGTTTTGGTTTGGTTTTTTTTTTTTTTTTTTCTTTTTCTCCTTGTTGGTTTTTGGGTTTTGTTTTGTTTTGTTTGGGCTGGTTTTTGGTTTTTTTTTTTTTTTTTGGTTTTGCTTTTTTGATAAAAACACACATGGGAAGCTAAACTATCCACACAGGAAAAAAAGCCCCATACATAGTGTTAGGACTATACTTTTTGACACAAAAAAAAACAAGAGGGAAAAAAAGAAATCCATCTATTTTTCTCCTTCCCTCCACTCCCTCTTTCTTTTTAGCTCTATCCTGCCATGTAATTGAGTATCTAAAGTAAGCAACTTTTTCATCTAAAAAAATCAATTCCTTTGTTCAAAAATACCATAAGATGAGGGATGAATTCAGGATCCGGAAAAGCTAACTGAATCACACAGCATGACTATAACCAGGAACTTGTAATGATTTCAGGAAAATGAAAGTCTTTTTCATCTCTATCCTGGATGACTCCAAGATCTGACTCATTATATTGCTAATAATGGGCAGCACAGCAGGGATCTGCGTGATCTGGGGTAATGCTCAGAGACTTCCAGTAACACAGTAGTGTTTTCCTGTAGTGTCTCCAGTCATCATCCTTACTGGATCCATCTGAAGGGATGGAAGGCACAACATTCTTTTAAAAAGAAGCACAAATAAAGTAATTAAGAAAACAACCATCACATTTTCAAACAGCAGTTCATCGGAACTCGTGTTCCCTGTGATGAAGAGAGTAATTAGACATTTAATTACTGGAGTTTTTCAAACAGCAGACGACTGTTTTCCTTCATCTGTATATTCTTCCCCTTCAGAGAATCTGCCTTTCTCCTTTGTATTATTATGACCCTTTGCATTGCTGGGGTCATTAACCCTCTTTGGTTGGACACAGCTATACCAGGCGCTATTGTGATGAGGTTGCTACAGGAGCTTGCCAGAATGGAAGGAAAATGGAGAGGAGCAGCCTCAGCAGGCTGCTCCTGCAGATTATGCTAGCTTGTAGCACAGTGCTTTTCATCCACAGATTGCCATGCCCTTTACAAAGGTATCCTTTTCATCAATTCGGAGACAAGCAATGTAAGAAAAGAAAGATTAAAGGACTTTCCATTTAGGAAAGAAAAAAGTGAATAACAAAGCCAGGTATGTAGACCTAATCTTCATCGCTGTTAAAGATTGTATCCATGGGACCCACTCCCTCCTAATAGAGGATAAATGTAGGTCATCACTTTACTCTTTCTGAGGTTCTCCTCTGAGACTGGCTTTCTCTACTGATTTTTACTCTTTCAGAAAATGCTTTAGAGTTGGACACATCTGTTTAAAATAAGGAATTCTTCAAAGAACGGTAAAAAGAAAACTATTGGCATTTCTCTTCCTTCTTTCCTTTCTCACAAAAAGAGTTAATATTTCAGCTCCAAATAAGGATGTTAAAGGGCAGCACTTTTCCTGTCACCAATAGCTTTAACCTTCTTTGGAGAAAAAAAAAAAAAAGGAGCAGTAACAATTTTCTCCCTCTATACCAAACATGTTTCTACTAATTTTAATATTTTATTTATGCACTTAGTGATATGGTCACTTTAAAACAGTTGCCATGACAATAAAACTAAATGTCAGAGTTCTTCTAAGAAATAGCCTTATTTTCTGGAAATTCCTTACTTGTCTCATCATTGTAGTGAATGTATTCTACCCTGCACTGAAACTATTGGCTGATGGGATACTGGACTAAGAGTTGAGAGAAATGGGTTTTCTTTTCTCCAGCAGCACCTTCTTTCCCTCTTAACAAAAGTGGGACAGTGATAATTTTTGGCCCACACATGCACCAATAAGACAAATAGATTTGGAGACTGAATGGCTCTGTTATGCTTTTCTAAGGTACCTGTAGTTCCTCTGGACATACTAATCAATGCTCACAAAGTCAAAAAAGTTTCAAACCAAAGACTGGTTAATATGCTTGACTTTGTACTACACACTTAGAAATAATCACAGCTGGAACACTCAATTCCTGCAAGTGATAATGCTTCTGCCGGTATTTAAAGACTTTGCACATTAAGAGGGTGGAGAAAGTCTCTGAAGTTTTTCCTCACCAAAGAAAATCCCCTCAAGAGAATAAAGATTGAATTCAGAGTGTGTCATATTCCTATTAATAGCCAAATGGGAGATGAATGAATCTGATCAAATCCTGTAATTATTACCAGGAGATATTGATGAAATCTCAGTGTAATTTTCTCTTCCTAATTTCTTTTCCTATATATAACAGTCTGCAAAGTGCTTCAGGGTGCCTTTGAATGAAAGTAGCAGATATTACTGGGAGATTTATCATTGTTTTGATTATGATCATCTACTTACTCTTTATAAGCAATCTCTGGTATGTAAAAAAGGAATACATTATGCATATATCAGCAAATGACATATTCAAGGTAATGATAAGATTCTGTATCGCTATTAATTTGTTTATATAACGATTTAATACAACCAGACTTCTGATACTGGAGTAATTAGTTTTCTCTGATTTTGTTAGGCATCATTTAATTATCAGTCCAGTCCTACAAAGAACAAATAAAGAACATACTACAGGTAGGAATGGACTTAGTTTTAAAAGATATGGTTTTGTGAGTTGAGGAACCGAAATCGTTTTGGGAATGCAAATAAAACACCTACTGGATTGAAACTGTGGTGTTAAACACATACTATTTAGTCATTCACAGAGGTCTGAAGAACTCAAACTCCCAAGCATGCCCATTTCAAAAGTATACAATTGTCCACCTCTCACAAGACCCAGCTTTTTACTACCCAAGCACCTCTGTGGTAATCCCTGCATTTCCATAATCTGAATAAGGCATGAAGGAGCTGATCCAGCTACTATCTGCAAATGAATGCCTGTAAAAAACACTCTGAAGGACACAGATGTGACAAGTATTGGTATTTTTTCTCTTCCAAAAATATCTGGCAAGAATTTTATTTATATTAAAACTGCTAAGAAGAACTAATATTACAGAGAATTTTATGAACAATGCAAGTTTGGCATCAGACGTAATAACCTGGAATTGAGTTGCTTGGAAATATGCAAGATCTAATTAACAGGATTAAAAACAGGGCAAAAAAAGCTAGGATTAAAGCAGAACTCTTGCAAGGTTTTGATAAAATAAAACTTAACTTTTTAATGTACATACTGTACAGCATAAAAGCCATACTTTTAGATTCACCCTGTACCCAGGGCTGTGCTCTTTGGAATTATAAACTGCCAGCCATATACTCTAGGCCACAAGTTTTTAATTCCACTTGATTTTGCTGTTCTCAGGGATTCTTACAGTTCCCTTGTCCCTTTCTCATGTCTTGTCACCTCAGCTACCCTTACAGGTTAAGTTGGAGCTAATGACTCACCCTTGATTTGTCTGACAAGGGGTGTTATGGAAAATTTCTCATTACTATACAGGGTCATAAAAACTGAAAGAGGGTCATAACTCAGTGTAAGTCTATTTTGTTGGTTTTGTTTGTTTGGTGTTTTGTTTTGTTTTTTTTTTTTTTTAACACACTGGCATTGGACAGGATAAGATCCTATGAAATATGTTGTTTCTAACAGCAAAAGGAGAAACTCTTACACTTAAGGCTGATCATAAGGACTTAAACTTCTTGTCTAGCACACAAAAATTTTTTTTCCTTGTGAGAGCACTCATCTCCTGAAAATCTAAACAATTTAATGAAAGAACATCTAATCCCAGCACCCAGATTACTAACATAAATCCATACTTTGAATTCTATTAGTAAAGATTAATTATACCAAAGATATAAGGCTGACGGTGCAGCATTCATAAGTAATCTCTGTTTAGAAATTACAAAGAATTGAATAGACTAGATAAAATTAATTTAATAAACAAGCACCATATTCACCAATAATCCCACCAGAAGAATGATGAACAAATTTAAGACATCCTCAGTGACAATGGACAAAATATTTGTCTTTAGAATGAGTGGCTTAAGTTACTTTATGAACTCCAAAACTTGTTTAAAGAACTAACCAGTTTAAATTAGTCATTTGAAGACATGTTAAATTCACACTTCTTGGTATTGAGACTTAGATCTCCTTTTTTACTTTACACAGTCTATCCCTTCCCTGACCTCTAATACGAATAAACTTTAAAATTTAAAACATTAGGAAATAAATTTGCTCCTTTGTACACCTCTCAAATCTCATAAACCCATAACACAAACCCTCATAATTAAATGGACATTAATTTAAATAGCTATAAACATTATATGTGGATTATATGCTTTAACAGTGATTAAATAATACTTTGTAAGGCATACAGTCTATAATTCAAAAACTTGCTAATGTCTATTTTAAAAAAGTTAATAACACCTTGATTTTTTTAAACAAAAACCTTAAAACACCCCAAGTCTTCTAAACTCAGTGTCTAAAAACCACTGTCCAGCATGACCAGGCTTGTGGGTCTGAACTGAACAATTTAAGGTGCCTGAAGCTGAAACTGCATCCCCATGAAATTTGTGCAAGCAGTTTGATGAGCGTTTCTGAGTCAAGAAGTGGACAGGAAGTCTGCTCCATTTCTTCCCTTTTCTCTGTTCGGCAAGAGATGAGACACAGAAACCTCTCGGGAAGGAACCTTGAGGCCCAGAAGATATGCCAATGCTAACATGGCACTCCCCACTTCCATGGGTACCAGGGATATGCAGTGAGATACAGTGAGAAATTCGTGAGAAATGTGTCCCATTTAAAAAATCCATCAGGAAGGAGACTGAGATAACTGAAACTGGCTCTATGGGTTCTCTTGTCTGAAACGGCTTCTTGACTTTCCTCTCAAATAGGAGTTTGGAAGAAACTGAATAACCACAGCAAAAGGTGAATAATGGGCATACCAAATGGAGCTCTGCTTTCTTTTGAACAATAGGGATCAATTTCAGGGGAAAATCTGCCTTTTCTGAGTATTTGCTCATATTCTCCTTCCAACAAAACGGTGGAGACAGAAAGTATCTCCTTCAAGCAGAGCCATTCCTCCTACAAACCTCATTTCTGTAGTGCTCTTTCCAAGAAATAGAAGAAATCTAGGGATTTCTTGAGGTCCAGCAACTCCTCTGGCTTGATTGTTAATTTTTCTTATTTCTATATCAAGATATTTTAAGAATGAAGTCTAGGAATCTTACCACGCTATAATTGATCTTTGCATCTGTCAGCATTTTCATCAATTTTCTGTCTAATTTTCAATTTTTTTAAAGTTAGCCGGGGACATATGTAACATTTCCTTTAGAAGAAAGGCTGAATTGGGATGTCCCTTTCACCTTGTGTGATTACAGAGACAAGATTACTTAGAATTCAGCTGAAGCCAAGTAAAGAAAGATCTCCGGTGAATGTAGAGCTGAAAACAGATGATATGGAAATTTTTTAAGGAAAATTGACATTGGAAAGGGCAGATAGCTTGCTCAAACAAATTTTTTTTTTTGTTAGTTCAATTTTATTTATCATTTTAAATCACTATGATGCTTTGATCTCAAAATATTTCAAAATTTGAAAGTTCTTTTGAAAAATAATTATTTATAAAAGTATTAAAAATAATCCACAATTAACAATGCCAAAAAAAGCTTTCGAGTCATCCTTTCAAGTTTTTTTGGTTTTTTTTTTTTCCATACAAAAATGAGAAAACTCTGTTCTGAACAGGTGTAATCCATTGACGGACAGTAAAGTAAATGTGCTATTCCACATGGCCCAGAAAGTTAAATGTCTGTTTTCCTATATCACTTTGTCAAAGAGAAACCTGCATTTATTCCATGATGCATTCACAGATGCTGAACCTTCCCATAAAACAGCAAACTATCTTAGCTCTCAGGGAAGAAAATCATGAAGGACTGTACTGAGTAATTATGACCTGCTTCAAAAATTATCTAATTTAAAACACCAAGCGTTTTAATCATACTTTTGTACATGTCGTGGTTTAGCCCAATCCCCCAGTATTGCAGTAAAAAATGGTTAACTCCAGGTGAAATTCCAGCTAAGTAGCCAATCAAAGACTTTTCTGACGTCTCTACGAATGATATATTTAACAAACCAGAAAAGAAGAGGAGTTGGGCAGAAGAAATTCCAGCCCACAGGAGAGCGGCAGAGAACACGAGATAGCAGTGTAGCCTCCAAGGTCAGCGTAGCAGGAGCGGGGAGAAGAGGCCTGGGGGGGCCCCCTCTCCCCCTCCAGCATGGGAAAAGACTTAAAACCTAAAACCCTGCCACCTGTGGAAGATTATTTGGAGTGAGGAAACCTTCGTGCAGGCCCAGGGAAGGCAGGAGATGGCTGGAGGCCAAGACTGAATTATGTGGAGGCCTCACGCAACAAACTGCAGAGGAATTGCAGCCACGGAATGATGGAGGAGCCAGTGAACTCTCCATTGAGGGGCCGAGCCCCCTCATGACCTTGGGACTTTGTCCAAAAACTGAGCCTAACACTAAGCCAGGGGCCCNACCTTGGGACTTTGTCCAAAATCTGAGCCTAACACTAAGCCAGGGGCCCAGTGCAATTTTGGGCCAGGTGTGATGGCAGGATGACCCCTTTCACTGCAAGTGGTGGAGCAGTGGTGACTTGGAGTAGTCGACCGTGGCCGAGAGCCAAGATTGGGCGTCTGGCCAAAAGTAGAAATTCAGAAGAATTCTAGAGACTGAGAGAAGAGGCTACTAAGAGCAGCAGAGTATAGCACTGGAGAGTATTCTTGGGTACGGACTGAGCAAAAAAAAACCAACCCAGAACCCCTGTGACCCGGGGAGGGGTGGTGACTCTTAGGAAACTCTCCCGAAACTCCTCGTGGAGGGAACCTTCACGGAGTCCTATACTCCATGGTGATGACATGGTGATACGAGTGCTCCCTCAAAGCCCATGGTAAACCCTCAGTAGCCGTAGACAAGAGGCTAGAGGTAGGAAGCAGACTCCCTTGCATTCCAATGGAGAGAGAGAGAGAGATTTTCGAGCTGTGGTGATTTGGAACTATTACCTTAAAGATTTTTCTTCTCCTTCTTCCTCTATACTGTTTTTGAAGAAAAGAAGGAGGGGTGGTATTTGTAAATATATGTTTGTTATTATAAGGATAACTGGTTAAAGTTGTTGTGTATATAAGTATTCCCTTAGTTCTTATCGTGTAGCAATAAATTTTAATATTAATCCCCATGTCAAGGAGATCTGTTTTGTCTATGTGAACTCTTCTTACTTATTAGTAAAATTTATGGGTTGATAAAAACAGTGCAAAAATCACATGGCTAAACCTTTGACATCATTTTTTTTTGGTGTAGAATGTGAGCAAAGGCTAAACCCTTGACAGTACATCTGAATGCACTATAGTAATGGTAACATTTTACTGTGTGCACACTAGAAGCAGTTATCTAACTAAATGTGTGTTTTTAATACCTACACTTCTGAATATAATGTTGCAAGATCTATGCAGCTAAATCATTAATTTTTTGCAGTTATCTCTTCTACTGACTAGCCACAAGCCTTTGGATCACATCCTATCAACTATCAGAACAAATATATTTCTGGCAGGATTTTTAAGGCACAAGGATCTGTATTGGAAGCAATATTAAAAATCTCAGAGCAGCAGCCTGGAGGCTTCATTTCTTGGAGTTCTTGACAACTTTGACAGTTTTATTTTGTATGACTGAAAGAGCTAAATAAAAATAATTGACTATGGCATGACAGAATAACAGACGACTATAATTAATTCTGACTTCAGCCCCTATATGCCTCTTGAGTTCAACATGGAACTGAAGTGCACGACTTCGCGTTGAATTTGGTCCAGAAAACTGAAAGAAACATGGGAATTACTGCATCTGGAAAATTCCAGTAAAACCCAACTGTATAAATATCTCTCATTACTCCTACCCTTTCATTAGCACTTCCTGTGGTGTTTATCTTTACATCACCTCTATGCACATACCTTATACAACACAGAAACCAATCTATGCCTCACATACAGGCACCGTGGGGAACATTAGGGTCCCGTGATTTAGCTCATGTCTTCAGCTGCTTGTATAGCTTTGACACCAAATATTCTGGGAAAAGATTTATGTTGATCACACCTTGGAGAAGCAGAGGGAGCTGGGGGTGTCTAGCCTGGAGAAAAAGAGACTTGAGGAGACTTTATCACTTTCTAGAACTATTTGAAAGGAGGTTGTAGTAAGGCGGGTGTAGGTTTCTTCTTCTAAGTAATAAGCTTTAGAAGAAAAGAAAATGGACTCAAATTACATCAGAGGAGGTTTAGGTTGGAGACCAGGAAAAATTTATTCACAAAAAGCATTGCCAAACATCGTAACAGGCTGCCCAGGGAAGTGGTGGAGTCACCATACCTGAAGGTATATGAAAGACATGTACCTTTGTAGATGTGATGCTTAGGGACACAGTCTAGGAGTGGACTTGGCAGTGTGAGGTTAATGGTTGGACTTGATGATGTTAAAGGTCTTTTCTAACCTAAAGAATTCTATGATTCTACAAGTAGGTTAGTTCTACCTTTCAAGTTGTAAGCATTTTTGATAAGCGTTTTTCATGCTTATTCTCCCTTTTGTCTTTTAATGTCAAAATATTTTTTATTTTGAGCTTGTTTATTCTTAATAAAGATTATATCTGAGCCCTTTTAGTCTTACTTTTGGGCTTCTGTATAATAATTTGTTAGTAAACTTCAAGCTGTCTTACATGAAAAATGTTGTATTCGGGTGTGTTGGATTCTTCTCTGGGTAAAAAATTACACTTATCCTATTTCTGTATCACAGGTGACATTTTAGATGAGGCAGAAAAATTAAGTTACTTGCTAGATATCACATAGAATAAAAGCATGCTAGTACCCTTCTTCTAAATAATAAACTATCTAAGTAGCTCATAAAAAGACAAAATATGGGAAAAGAAGTAATGTCACATACTATTAAAATTCCAAGTTACTATCTGTCTATTTATTTCCTCTCTGTAAAAAGCATATAAATACTGATTTTTTGAAAAACTTAGATATTTGAGCCTGTTTTTCAGTATGCTCTCTCTATTCTGTCTGACCTCAATGTTTAATTGTACCAACCACAATATATCTTACTTTCTGTACCTATAATCACTTCGCATTCTTGAAATACGGTATTTTTTTTGGTATTACACATAATCTGCTAACTGCGCCCCTTCAGAAGACCTCAGTTTCAGTCCTTGGAGGACTAAACTGTAGTACAACTATCACATTATACTTTAATTTTGTCTCTAACCTGAGCCCCAGAAGATTGTTTCCCATTTTACTTTTGTGGGTGTGTGGAAGAAGGCAAATCCCCAACAGTGGTCCTTCTCTCAAAGTGGCACTTACCCCATCAGCTCAGATGACTAGTTTTATTAAGCCTTTCTTACGTACCACGTAGCTTGTATTTCTTACAAGGATTTCTTAACCTACTGCTGTTTGAAGCTGGAATCAATGGCCTTACAAATTATTATTCTTTCTTTCTGCTTATCTAATATATGGAAAAGTTATTTCTAACTGGAAAATTATTAGTAAAAGTAGTCTAAAAATGAATTCTGCATCAGGTTCATGGTTTTTTGATGCTGTTCTCATCATTTGGTAGACCCTATAAATGATCCTGGAAATGGTAAGTAGATGGTGACTGAACAGCTATTTCAAACATCAAACCATGCCAAAGACAAATGGAAGAAGAAATTTGTAACAACCATTGCTAAAAAACCCCAAGCAAAACCAAAACAAAACCTTAAAGGATTATCTACAGAGTGTACTATAAACACAATGAAGGATGTTTCTACATCTACTAAGGAAGGAAAGTGGGGCCTATTATCGTGAAAGTCGTCTAGTTAGAAGAAGAATTAAATATCCCAGTACAAAACATTTTAAATGTACCCCCATTCATCAGAAATAATTATCTGAAACTGAATGCTCCAAGATACTCAAGCACATTTAAAGCAATGGTGCAGCATAGAGGTAATTAACAGATGTCTTTATTCATTATGTAAACACTTTGCTGTCAAGCACAAGCAAAACATGGATATTTTCCCTCTGCTTGTGAACACACAGATATGTATTTCTCAGAATTAATTAGGCTTCTTTTTTAGTGCTTTTTCTAAAAAGACAGATGACCTTTTTGCAAGGATATGTAAATTTACCCAGAGATTAATTTCTTTATGACCTTTTTGTGTTTTTTATGATACCATTACATTTTGTCTGTCTGTGTGTATATCCACACCTACTTATTACAGTACAGTAACAGGGAAAATGAGAAAGGATACTACACAAGGTACTTACTGAAGTTTTTAAAAAAAATTTGTAATTCCTGTCATGGGTTTGGGTTTTTGGTGTGAAGGGGGCCATAGGGGTGAGTTTAGTTAGAGTTCAGTTAGAAGCTGCTAGAAGCTTTCACTGTCCTATGAAAAGCCAATGATAGCCAGCTCCAGGAGGGAATTTCCTGATCCTGGCCAAGACTGAGCCAATGAAAATGCGCTTCTGTGATAACATATTTAAGAATAGAGGAAGAGAAGGCTGTAGCGTAGAAGAAATTCCAGCCCAGGAAGAGAGGAGTAGAACATGGGATAATAAGCAGACTTCAAGGTCAGTGCAGCAGAGAGGGAGGGGAGGAGGGGCCCAAGGGCCCCCTCTTCCCCTCCAGCAAGGGAAAGACTGAGAGCCAAGACCCCTGCCACTGGTGGAAGACCATTGGGGTGCAGAGACCTCCCTACAGCTCATGGAAGAGCCCATGCTGAAACAGGTGGTTGCATGGAGGAAGCTGTGACCCTCTGTGGAGATCCAAGATGAAGAGAAGTCCTGCTGGAGACCTGTGGCTGGTGGCCAGCGGAGAGAAAAACCCCTGTAGACTGCGGTGAAGACTGTGGTGAAGCAAGTTGCCCCCTTGCAGCCCATAGAGGACCATCAGGGTGCAGAGCCCCTGGCACCCCCATGGAGGAGTAACCCACAGGACAGCAGAACGGGAAGAGCTGCTGTTCAAGAGATGGAAAGAAGCAACAACTGGCTGTGTATCCCCCTTTCCCCGTCCCGGGAGGAAGAGGGAGAACATGGAGGAATGGTGGCAGGGGGGAAGGTGTTGTGTTTTAAGACTGTTTTATTCTTTTACTCTTTAGTTTTTATCCCGTTAGCAATAAATTTAAGTTCTACCCCAATGTGAGTCTCCCAGTTCTTATCTCTACTCAGGAATCCTCAGCGTTTTTTTTTTCTCCTCTGTGGAGTTGCAGAGGGAGGTGGAATGTAGCAGTTTTTAGTGGGTATTTGAAATCCAGCCAGGGTCAAAACCACTACATCAGGTTTCAGTAAAGGTAACTGTATAACTTAAGCAACAGCTCCAAGTCATAACCCAAGAAAGATTTTGTTTGCCTCAATCTACATTTAACATAATCTCGTAAACAACTTCCGCTTGACCAAAAGGTGAAGCAAAGCACAGCACTTGTGAGAAAGGAATACACCTTATTAGCTGTCCTGAGATATTGCTTTAGATAGAACCATTTCTTCTCAGTAAGACATTTCTTCTTCAGCAAAATATGAAAAAAAAAGCCTCTGAACTCCATGAGGAACCTTACTCATATAGTCACACTTCAAGTGCAAAGAATCCATGTAGCATTTTAATTTCAATTTAAAGACTGTTAGAAGCAATTTGAGATAAAAATGCAACAAATTACTTTGGACCTGATTTACAAAGTCTCCATTGCATACTCAGACAGCTCTTAGAGACTTTGCAGGGTCTCCAGGGATCTTTTTTCCTACATGTAGCAATTTTCATAAGTATAGTATTCTGCATGTGAACTGGTGTCAGGGGAAAGAAAAATAGCTGGAGAATGGGGCAGGGGGAAGGGGAGGGCATGTGGGGAAAGTTGCAGCTGGGACAAAATGTCTAGCCATGATTAATTACAGACAAGTAGTAATTTGGAAAGCTTGGGGCATTCCTTCATTATATACCACACACATACAAATCCCAAACCAGGAGGGAAACATGAATAGTAACTGAGATAAACCCACACCTGGTGCACGATATTAAAACAATTTATAGAATTTGAGCATCTTTTACAAACCTAACTACAGGAAAAAAAAAATAAATGCAGTCTCCCTTTTCTCTAGATATTAGAACCATTGCCTTTTTGCTGTATTTTCAGAATTTATGTATGAAAGGTTATTTGATTGCTTTGAGTGTTTATCACAGTTAGTGCAAGCAATCTTCCTCTTGACAGTAAAATAATGCACTATACATAGAACAGTGGTTCCCAAGCAAACATAATACTGCAAGTGAGTCTTGCTTATTGTTTTTTCTTCTTTTTCTTTATCAGTTTTTTGCAGTGCTAAGAATCTGCTATTGGGCAAAAGAGAAAAGGACAAAGAATGATTCTTCCTTCAAATGCTGAAATTTTGCTACTACCTTGGTGATGAACTGACAAGATATTTTGATCAGTCACTCTGAAGAAAATATCCTCATCAAGTTTGGGACCTAATACAAAAAATATATCTTACAGGCTTCCGTCTCTTCCCCAAAACCCTCCCACTCTCCCCCCCATATGATTATTTCCACTCTTCCCCTTATAAATACATATGTCCTGGTACACCAAAGAACAAAGTGAAAACAGATAAAGAGATACAATTTTTGTTTACACTAGAGACTTAACACCTTCAACTTGATGGACTGCCTTGTGACTGTTGCCTTAAACCTTGATAGTTTATTTTGTAGTCTTCTAATTTTGTAAGCTTTATAAGTTTTATAAGTAGTAGAAATAGTTTTATAAAATAGCAATCCTTATTCCCTTATCCCATAGTAAATTCCTAACCCTTTTACCCCGTTCTATGCTCCCCATATCAAATCTACCCCTGGAGTCAGTAGAAAATGTTTAGTCTCATGTTAAAGCAAGGCCTGAATTGTTTGGGAACACCAGGATTAGAGCCTGAACAACAAAACAGGGTCAAAGACTGGGTAATTGTGTACCCTTTGTGCTCTGAGGATGATGAAGATGATGAAGGGGTGGTCCCAAAATGCCCCCAGACCCAATTCTTGGGGGTGGATCAGAGGGTGGACCAGAGCAAAAGTTAAAAGGCGGATACATTTAGGATTGGTCAATAAGTATTATAAAAGATGTAACACAGCTGTACTCGGGCACGTGCGTGTCTGGTAATATCCTTTGCCTTGGCACAGTAAAATCCTTTCCTTATCCCACCCTGATTAACTGCTCCTGAGTTTTTCTTTAAGTCCAGGTGCTAGCAGGCATCAGACTGTTTCAGTTAAAATACGACTGCTAATAGTAATAACAGCCAAGTATGCGCTTCAGTCTTCATCGACCCTACAACACAGGTTGTCATGGATTTTAGATGTCTTCTACATGTGACTGCACTGATTCAGAAATAAAAAAGTCATGGGAGGCCTACAATTTAGGAAGAAAAGAAAAGCACTCTCTTCGAGACCTAAGCAGTGTCAGGTACTGAGTGAAATACATTGTGCTGGTCAGCACTGGGGTGATTTCATCTTCATAGCATGGCACTGAGGGCAGAGTAATTACTCTTTAAGTTGGGCCAGAAATAAAAGGAGGAGGAAAAGGAGAAAATAATTGGCAGCTGAAAGTTCTGCAGTGCACAGTGCTCACTGTACTCTGCCCTTATCTGACAAGCTGTGGCAGTAAGGTCATTTCCTTTAAAGCTAAGACCGAAAGCTTTTCCTTCAAACTAAAAACTCTGCATCTTTCTAGGTAAGACATTTTTGTTCTTGCTCGCTCGACTTGTCACTGACACTAATCATGAAGTTTAATAACAAAAAGAATACATATATGCTGGAAATAATATTCAAATCATCTCTATGGTAGAATTAAAAATCACATATCTGCATTTTCACCTGCTAATTCATAAGCCTCTCAGAAATTTCTTAGAATTCTCCAAAAAAGATGTTTCTAACAATAGCAAGAATATGCCAGAGAATAGTAATTACAGATACCTAATTCTGATAAATTTTGTTCACTGTCACTGTTGAGTGATTCTCTAACTTAAAAAGATCTGAATGAGACCATCTGTCTGTGACTGGTTGGAACTGAAGTCAGCTGAACACAAGAAAGCCTGAACAGCAACACTCAGAAGTGACATTGGCAGCAGTACGAACACTCACTTTTTGTCTCATAGAGATTTACAGAGCAAATTAATAAAAAGGATATCATCTTTTCATCTCTCTCCCCTTTAGGTTAATTCACTACTGCTAGCAATGAATGATGAATGAACCCGAAATCAAATGGGAATCATCTTCATCCTTAGCAGGTTGCTAGAGCTTGACCATTTTCACATTTACAGCAAGGTAAAAGACTCTACCCATGGTGCGTGAAGCAGTACAGATTCCTGTTTCCTCATTCTTACCTATGCTAGTTTTGTATTGATTGCAGGATAAAAAAATCATAGTAACTGCACGACGAGTTCACAGGACTGAATAAATAACACTGAGTAAGAGGGGAACATTTTAACAAAGACAAGGCACATTGCCAAAAAGTTATTTCACTTCACATAAATGTCCACTTTTTCCCACATATTTTCAGTTTTGCAGAAAGTTACAACTTTGTTCCTCAGATGTCTGGTCACTGCCATGAGCCATAAGCATTAAGGGAGATGCTTTTGTTACTGCCAGTGAGTGGGATGACAGCTAAACTCCAAGTGGTACCAGCTTGTTGTAAACAGGGCCAGAATGAAGCCTTTAAGATGAATAATACAAAAGGGAAAAGGGAGAAAACACAAGTCAAATCTGCATGTTTCATGATTCATTTCAATGAATGAGTTTCATGATTCACTGAATCCTGAAACTTCTAATCCCATCATGTATTAGTACAGGTTGCCAGTCTGTCAGTTCCTATGAGCTACATACATACAGGTGGTGTCAGTTCTTGCATGGAACATCTCTAAATGAGAAAGAGCAATCTAGGTGATCCTAGGTTTGCATGGATCTTGGACTAGAGCTGCCAGCCATTAGAAATACAGCACAAACATTAGGGGCACCTCTAGGCAGCAGATATTGTCTGTCCTTTGAAGTCTACATAAAAGCAGTAGCCTCAACACTTATTATACAAGAGTTGCTGTGTCCTTCATCTGCCCTTAAATTAACTTTTAGATCACTCAAACTAGTCTTATGTGCACATTTACAGTAGTAAATGTACAGCACTGAGGAAAAAACCAGTCCTTTTGTGTTTGTAGACAACCTTGTCTGATAGAGCCCTGGCCTGTGTCTAAGAGTCCTAATTTGGTACTGAGGCACAAGCAAAGAAGAATTTGAAAGGCACTACTTAGCACATCTGTAGCATGGCCAAGTGCTCCACTTTAAAATTTCCGTCTCCCAAACTTTTGATCTCTTGTTATCAGCAACAAAACAAGGCTTTTCTTGTCGAAGAAGCAAAAAGGAGGAATGCATAAAGGACAAACAAGGTATATATAGTTTCTCTAAGTGGAAACACAGAACAGGTTATAAAAATAAGAGGACAGATTTCACTTAATGTTCAGCATGCAACCTCTCTTTCAGTATTGCACACCAGTTACATTTGATGAGCACAGCTGAGAAACGCAGAACAGACAGCAGCCTATTTAATACACAGTCACTTGCTCCTTTTCTCTACCAGAGTAGTTTTAATGGCCAAGGTATAACTAGAAGGAAAGAACTTCCTGGCTTCTGGCTGTCTGTTTTTCTGTTAGTGAAAGTTTCAGTTCAAATCTACCAATCATTTGGAACAGTATTGCTACCAGCTGTGTTAAACCTAACATGTCCTAAGGTCTGAATGCTTGACTTTCTGTCTTTAGTGTCCCTCTTCATGCAGATTTTTATTCTTTGCCATTACGTACTGTCACACTGCTAAATTTTGAATGACTGGAAATATATTAACATTATTTGCTGCCATCAATGTACAAAGGAATTCTGCAAGGTAACCCTGAAAAACCTACAAAAGGCTGTCTGGATTTGTAGAAGTACAAGAAAAACAACCATATGAAGTACTGCAACTTGTCTGCTAAGCTTCCCTGCCTCCATCCATAAAAATATGCCTTACATGCATTAAATGCTGCTTTTAGGGCTAGAGCTTTTGCTTGTGTTTACCTGATAGTATATTAATTAGACTGTTTCCTAGCAGAGCTTGT
Organism: Oxyruncus cristatus; assembly: GCA_013399855.1. Classification (NCBI taxonomy): domain Eukaryota; kingdom Metazoa; phylum Chordata; class Aves; order Passeriformes; family Cotingidae; genus Oxyruncus; species Oxyruncus cristatus. Next base: position 5,603 of record VXAY01000910.1, on the reverse strand, counting down.
GCTTGCTTAGTATTTGTATCAGTAGATTGCTTTAAACATATTTTTGCAGTAGATACTATCACCGACAACCTTCGAACCTTATTAATCTGTCACAATTTGTATCAATAAAAAGTGTTATTCTGTAAACTGTAAAGTGAGTCCTCGCAGTTGCCGGCGGCTGACAACATCTTGGCAGGACCTGCTGAGGGGCCCTGGCTCTGTCGAGTTCCCCCTAACAAGGGAGGGGGAGGTACCCTCTGATCTGAATCTGTCGGTGAAGGGTCTCCTCACGAGGCACTGACAGACTGTCAGACACCAGTCTCAACTTCCCCGGGGGACTGACAGGCAAAAATCTGAACTCCCACCTTTCACATGACAACACCTCACAAAAATAAAGCAATTTTGTAGGCTCTGCAGAAAGAAACTTTAATATTCAAGCTGTGACAGAGTATAGACAAGAAAATGAGGCTTCCTCCTCCTGTTTTTATTGCTCATTTGCTCCATTTGTCCAAACCACTGTTATATCTAATTCTCCTTAGTCCCTTTTGATCATCTTTAGGGCCACTAAATAGTTCTTGAAAGATTAGCAGCCACATCAATAATCAGCAGTGAAGTCCATGACCGACTTTGTAACCTGAAGTGCATTCACATCAGGAAGCGTTAAATGAGAAAGATTCTTATGTCACTTTTTCTAAGTAAATCCTTGAACAGCACAATATTATGTCTTCAGACCTACTGTGATTGCTATATAATAAAAGGTAAGGAGCCTGTGGTATAGAAACTTTGGCCAATCTGAGTGTTTGACTGACTTTAGGGTCAAAGGAGATCAGGAATCAAAATTGCTTTGCAGATCTTTACATTTGCTACTTAACCGGTACTGCCTGTCTCTACAATGACAGCCATATTTTTAAGTAATTGTCTAAATTATAATAATAATAATATTTTTATTCAAATAAACCTTTGTTTTTTTTCAAAAAGCCCTACATTTTACCTAAAGTTACTCATCTGATTATGATTTTGTTTAACAGCAACCCAGCAAAATTCTTGTTACTAATAACAGCTGTTTTAGGAGATTTTATTCTCTCAAGATTGAGGCAATCTTTGAATGTTGACCACACACTCTTTAAAAAATGATCTTTGTTAGGAAGCAAAAACTAACCTTTTGTATAATCTGAAACATTTAACTCTGAGTCAATTTCATTTTGGACACAAGTCATGGATAATTTGGGACTAAGGATCATTTTGGCAAGATTATTCTAGTTGAAGCTCTTCCCACCTGTGTTTTTGTTTCTTTATCATGACAAAAATGATTCCTTAATACTTACACTGCAGTAGTAACATGGGTTTCTTTTAAGAATAAGGTTCTATTTTAGATGATGTGTGCAAATACACATAAATTTGAATTACATATTCAAATTCACTGACAATATATACCATTTGGTTTATATACCATCCAGGCAGGTTAATCAACACATTAGACATGTGCTAAATAGTTCTACAACTATTTTATTCAAATAGACAAGTGTTAAGTTGCTCAGTGAAATTTTAAAAAACATTAATAGAAAAACTGTCCAGATGTAAGGTTTATCAAGCCTGTGGTGTGTGCTAATGCCTGGGAAAAGTTCCACTGTAATTGAGTCCATTATTAACACAGCTGGTTCTATACTTATGCAAAATTACTCACATACTTGATCAAAAAACCCAAATCAAACCAAACACAAAATGTAGGAAAAAGAAGCACTTCAGCCTGCCTAAAGAGCTTTAATTTGTATCCTGTACCTTTCACCATGATATAGTCCTTGGCTGGTCACTGATTATTATTTATTCCTGAGGGCTCCAGTATTGTTCAGTATAGGAGGCAGACAATACTCATTTAGTAAAACACTACTTGCTCTCTAAATTTATTCTCATGCTTCAAAATGTAGATCCCATTTTATGTCTAATGTGTTATTTCAAATCTTTCTAGAAAGACTGCATTTTCCCTTTGGATTTTTTATAGTGCTCATTAGTGCAGTAGATGATTGCTTCATATATCTACCTATCTTTGCAATACCTCCGTGGGCTAGTATCTGGTATGGTTTCCATTGCACAGATTGGATGTTGAATCTGAAAACAAATACTTAGTGTTCAATCTGAGATTCCTACAGGCTTTTTTTTTTTTTTTTTTTTTGAAGGACAGCATTAGATACATTGAGAGAGAATGATCCCTTATTCTGGTTGCAGCTGTGAATGTTTGGTATTTCCACAAAGCAGACCTCTGGGTTTCCAGTTAGATCCCCAGAAAATGAGGATTAAACTACTGACTGTTCTGCGAAGAAATGGCTTATGAAACTTCAGCAGCATCATGCCAGAATGTGGTTCCAGAGGCAGGGTTAGAATCCAGTTCTCCAGGGGAACATTCTCCTGGGTTTGCTATGAGATGATTCACCAAATTGTAATTCCTTTCTTCATTTCTAACACAATTTCTAATTTCTAGAATAAAAGTTGTGGACAAAATTCTACTTACACTACATCATTCTGATTCAGCCTGAGCCACTTTTCAGTGGCTCCCCAGTCTCCTTTAAAAATCTCTGTGCTGAATCTCACTCTTCACTTTTCATTTTCACAATTTTCATGCAGCAGACTTCTTTTCCCATTTTATTTCTTTACCTTTTCTGATATATTTTCTGCTGTGGCTACTGACTTCTCCCCACTCTGTCTTCCCCCTGCAAACCCAAAAAAACCCGAAACAACTTCTCCCACATTACCTGGGCAGGAGCAGAACATCACTGGGGGCACACTACAGTCTAATGCCGTGCTCCCAGCTATGGATAAGACATGCAATTGAGGCAAAAGTCCCACCTGGTCTCTTAGCCCCATTTCAGCCTTTACTCAACCCTTCTGTTTTTGAGGACTGGAAGTTTTTCTAAAATTAGGTGTGCTGATGAGCTACGGTGACAGCCGTGGCTAGCTGCTTTGTCAATCTGTGAACTGAAACCTGTCTGCTCATCATAAACTGTTGCAGATTCTGTGGTGTACACCTGGAGTTGTTTTTCTGTCACCAGAATTGAGTACAGCCATGTTGGAGGCCCTGGTTAAATTCTGGCCCTGATGCTTGAAGTCATTAAGGCCTCCTCTGCTCTGAAGAACACTTGCTTTTTAGATGTTGATCAACCTGGCTAGATAAAATTCCTAACTAGGACTCCTCAAAGTAACTCTCAAACCTGAGAGATATGGCTATGGAAAGGACTAGATTTTGCCAAAACCAAACTGAAATTCTGAATTTTGAACAAAATGTCTGTAAAGACTATAATAAGGCATTTGTTTCTTCCTGTGATTGACACACACCACCGATTAGAATATAATACCCAGCTGTATAATTATGTTTCATGAACAGTCCTGTAATAAACAGTAGTTGTCCTTAAAAAATTTTGATACGTATCTAGAGAAATACTGTATAAATATATTGTTGCATGAATTCTGGGTAAGAAGTTGAATATCTTTTATGATCATCCTATTTTAGACTTTAATATCTATACGATCTATTTATTAGTAGAACACAGATAATCTTGGTGTATATGGGGGTGTAGAGGTTACAGAAAAGGATTATTTAGTGAACACTGCTTATTAAATTATAATTTGTGATTCTTCGAGAATCTTCAAGAAGAGATCAAAAGTCAGTGCTGTTTCCCCTACACATTTCCCTTAGTGTAAAAGAAAACACTCAACATATGGTGCAGAGACTATTATTCATGGGTATGCATCCAGTGCCTCAGGCAATGAAAACTGTAAGTGCTCCTAATTCTATCATTATTGTAATTATTATTACAGTATTTTCCTTTTATTGTTACCATTTTGACACAGAACCAAACCTCCCTCCCTCCTGCCACGTTGCTCTAGTGCCTATACTTGAGTTGGAGTCCTCTGACTTTATATTCCTCACTCTGTATATAGTTCTATTGCCACACTTTGACAGCATATTTGATTCCCCTGTCTCTAACATTGACTTCTCTATCTCTGTGGTGTTCTAATTCTTTTATTACTCTAATTTTGTATTTTTATACTTTCTTGTAGACCCCACCAAACTGGTAACAGTGGCTGATATGTCAGAGGGTCGTGTTGCCATCTGAAGGCATCTTCACAAGCTGGAGAAACAGGTACAACAGAAATACCACGAAGTTCAACACCAAGAGTGCAAAGCCTTGCACCTGGGGAAAAACAACCCCCTACACCAGCATATGTTGGGAGCCACCCAGCTGGGAAGCAGCTTGACAGAAAAGGCCCTGAGGGTCCTGGTGGACACCAGGTTGAACGTGAGCCAAACAATGTGTGTTTGAGGCCAAGAAGGCCAATGGTAACCTGGGGTGTCTTAGGCAAAGTATTGCCAGTAGGTCAAGGGAGGTTATCCTTCTCTGCTCAGTTCTGGTGAGCCCACACTTGGAGTGCTGAGTCCAGTTCTGGGCTCCCCAGTACAAAAGTCCAATAGCTTCCTTTGAAATACAGAGCCTTGTTCTATAATACACATTAAATCTAGTTCTTAACACATTTTTCTCATGAAAGATGGATAATGGGGGTGAGAGGCAATAGATGAGCGATTTCAATTCATCTCTGTCACATTCAGATACAGCAACAACACCATAAAAAGGAGAAATTCTAGGGGAAAAAAAGAAGTTGTAGAGATAAAATTAATACTAATTATTATATTGTATAATAAATACTGTAATAATTGTCATATAACTGAATCTGATGGAGGCAAAGTTGCATTGGCAGCCAAAATGTTGGCCTTTCCTTTGAGAAATTGCCTTTGCAATTTTAGCATTCTTTTCTATAGCTCAGTGGGCTTGAAAACATAAATATAGTCCTTATATTTGGCAGTCACAGATACTGTGAATAAAATGGAAATGAAGATATGGATAGATAACATTGCAGAAGGGATCACAAATATTTTTGCCTTTGTTCTTCGGTAAGACAGGAAATACAGAAAAAACCCAGATATTCAAAGTAATGACAGTGCTGTAAAAGTTAAGAGATTTGGTCATTCTCATCCTACCTTTTTGTGAACCACTTACCATTGCTTATAATCAGCATCACAGTTGCAGTAGTACTTGGGGTCGGTACAGTTGCGTTCGATGCCACAGGCACATTTTTGAATGCCAGGTCCTGATCCACCCCAGTAGTAGTGCTTCTCATTGGCTTTTCCAACCCACCAGGTGTATGGATTCCCTTCTGCAAGGAATGAAAATGCACGGTCATGATGCATCAAAGAGATAGAGCTCAGTAATGCATTGACTGAGCTTAGCTGTTTATTATGCAAATGCTAACAGCACATAACTGGAGCCACCCCATATTTCGGGCAAACAAAGGCATTAATCATTGCTGAGCAATTCAAAGGATCTCACCGGGTAAACAGACCACATTTTCTTTTCTTGCAATTCACGCAATTTATAATGATTGGAATTAATTATTTTTTTATCTTATATGCTCTTTGTTTAACTTTTTAATTGCTCTCTGTTTATATAATGAAAATATGTGGGATTCCATAATTATTTTCAATTAATGTCAAACTTACATAGTAAGCTATCAGATGGATTATTTCAATATTTGAACACAAATGCTGGATGGAAAGACACATTTATTTTATTATT
>VXAY01000906.1:97789-110066 GCA_013399855.1 Oxyruncus cristatus | reverse complement strand
AAAATACAACACAGGGCAGCGTTCCGGGGAAAGGGGGGGGGGGGGGAAAGAGGGGGAGTTTGGGTCCAAAGTGGGCATTTCAAAGAAAATAAATCTTATTTATTCCTTGTTTTTGCAAGTTAAGCCGTAACTGAACACAAAGTCCCTGTGTTTGTGTCCCTCCCCGGAGCACTTTGCCCTGCAGAGGCAGCGAGTGGTGCCGGCTCGGAGCACACAAGGAGATTTATTCCCCCGAAGTAGGTGTCGATGCACCATTTCCAGCTGATTTCAGGCAAATCTGGGTCCACTGGGCTCCTCACGACTCTTCCAGGGGCTGCCTGTCCCACCACTGTGTCCCTGGGGAACCTCTCCATGTGTCCCATTAAAGGACAATCGGAGGAAAGCGGAATAATGGAAATTCCCCCTGCTGTTTTGGAGGCTTTTTGGCATCACGCAGCCTCTCCTCTTCCTTCTCCTCCGGGCACGGGCTCCACGTCCGTTTGCTCCCAGTGCCCGGGGAGGGTGTTGAGGGAACCTCCTGCCACCGGGATGAGGGTGTTTGGAGCCGAGTGTCACAGGAGGTGGCACTTCGGGGGAGGCATAAACTGCTCCAAAGCCTTGGCTCCGGCCCAGTGGAAAATCCCAGAGCTGCCAGGTATTTGCTGATGAAATGGGGCGATTTTCTGCAGCTTTAACCCACCCCAGAGGCTGCTCCAAGTGCAAAGTTCCCTTTTTTGGAGGCGCTGGCTGAGGCAGTGGCTGTTGTCCCTTTTGGGGTGCTTTGGGCCTCGGTTGGTGTCACCACTGCCTTTTGCCACCTCCTCCGAGGTGATTATTATTTATTAGGGTTATAAATAATTATTTATTACAATATATAACAAGTACAGTAATCATTTATTAGGATTAATAATGCAGGATACCGTAACTCCACTTTGAAGGGTGGTCCCCTCCTCCTGAGCCCCGACGAGCTCATTGCACCCCAGCCCCTGCGGTGTGCGACCTGGGGCACCCACTCGGCGTGCTCCCACGGCGCTAATGAGCACTAATTAGGTGCTAATTAGCCCCAGCGGTTGCAGGTCAGCGCCCTGCCAGCGTGCACGGCTCGTGCCCTGCGTGTTTCCTCTGCGAAGGATGATTGCAAACATCCATCCCCTGCAAACCTGGGGCGGGGCTCTGGTGTTAATTACTCTGCCGTTAATTAGGCCGTGTTAATTAGGGAACGTGCTGATGGGGGTATTGGGGTGCTGGGCACCAATGAGGGACGAAATGGGGTTTCATCAGGGCTGAAAAAAGGGTCGGGAGCTGGGCTTGTTTTCCACGGGGCATCATCATCATCCCTCCGGGCTCCTTGGCACTCGTGAATGCTGGGGATGTGGGAATTGCGTCCCCCCGGGATTCGCAGGTGAGCAGGAGGCACCTGGGACGCAGCTCCCCGCAGCCTTTGGGACCCCAGATCCACGGAATTGCTTGGGTTTGTTTTCCCTGTCGCTCAAAGGAGCTTCAGCAAATAACTGGTTGGGTGGGAGGTGGTGGAGAGAGCCCCTGAGGAGCTGGAATTAGCCTTTGGGAGGGGCTGGGCTGGATCCTGGCGCGTCCCTGCAGCACCTCCTTCGCTCTTGGGGGTGTTGGAACTGTGGGGGTTCCTCACTGGGAAGAACCCCCTGGAGTTTGGGAGTGTTCGGAGTCACGTCCCTCAGTGCTGGAATGGGGGTGACGCAGCTGTTTCTCCCTCTTTGCCCTCTCTGCTTTGATTGGGATTAATTAATGCCCGCTCCCCATGCCCAGGACCTGGCACTGTCCCCAAACGTCCCACCAGAGACGTCCTTAAAGCCACTGCTGGGGATCCCCAGGAATGTTTGTGTGGCAGTGGGAAGAGGCTCTCCGTGCTGGCGGGATCGTTGCACCCTGCTCCTTCCAGGGTGGGAACAGGTCCTGGCTGTGGGATATCCCAAATCACATCCCAAATCCCTTCATTTTCCACAGCAAGAGCTCTTTGAACACCCAGCGAGAGGCTGGAAGAGGAGGAGGAGGAGGGTGGGAGGGGAGGCTCCTGTTGTTACAGAGGAAAAGAGAGGGATTGTGTGGGCAGGAATTGCTCAGGGCATCATCCCTGGCAGGGATATCCCGATATCCATAGGGACTCCACAGCCTGACCCGAGAGGAAGTTGGCGTTACAGGAGCTGGAAAGGGGTGGCTGGGGCTGCAGGAAGCAAGAGCTCCATGTTCTGCCTCCCTCCCACCAGAGCAGCAACAGTTTGGGTGCACACAGTGACTTCTGGGGGCTGTCTCCTCACGGTGCTTCCTTCCAGCCCTCCAGCATTTGGGATTTATGCTGGGAAGGGACTTGGGAAGAACAGCCCTGTGCGCTCTTCAGTTCAGACTCCCAACATGAGGTTTTTATTTCTGTGGGGGTTTTTTTTGTGCTGTTCGTTTTTTCCCGAGGAGCTTTTTGGCTGCTGGTGCCACCAGCCTGGTGTGAGACTGAGGAGTCTGGCTGAGGATCCTCTGGCAAAGCATCCATAGGGTCCCAGGACCCCAAATGCAGGGGTTTGGGCTCTGATCCAGCCCAGGCTGCAGGCTGATTCCCTGCAGCATCCCTGCAGGTGCTGTAAGCCCTGGATAAGTGACATCCTTAAGCCCATGTCACCAAATTCCTGCTGCTGCTGATGCCAGGGATGCCAGACAGGGAAGGGAGCAGGACTGGGGTGCAGAGCCGCCCTCTCCCAGCCTCCATCCCCCATGCCAGGAAATTCCAGCCAGGAATGCCCCTCCCCGTTCCTGTCCCCCCTTATTTCCCTTCCTGCAGCCAGAGTGTTCTCCCTGATGGGTGGATTAAATCGGGATGTGGGAAGGCCAAGCAGGAGTGGGGGAGGGGCTGAGGGGTGTGGAGAAGGGACCGTTTCATCCCTCCTGCTCCACTTGGGATGCTCCAAGCAGGCAAGGGAAGAGCTTCCCGTCCCCTGGGAAATGCTCTTGGTGAAGTGTCTTGTGTGCCTGGGGATTTTTTTTTGGGGTAGGAGCCACAGACCAGCAGCAGGGCTGTTCCTGAGCCCTTCAGCTCTGCACCTCATCCTCTTTGCTCTGGATTAGGCCTTAAAACTCGCAAATCTCTCCCCAAAACCCCCCAGCAGGTGAGATTCCCATGAATCTTCTCCCCCGGAGGCGCAGGCACCAGTGGGTTTGGGGCCAATCCTGGCTGCCAGGTGGGGGGATGTCACCCCAACACCCACTCCCCTGCTGCAGGCTCGGCCTGATCCACCTGATCCAGCCGTTCCCAGGGCAATTCCAGCTGCTCCCAGCCAGCACAGTTGGAGTTTGCCTCCAGCTATAAATATCTCGGAGCTCAGCAAAGCCCCCCCAGGGGTTTGGGCACTAAATATAGTTTTCTGCAGCAGAAAGACATATTGCATGGAGGCTGGGCAGTGGGATCTCCTTCTAGGAATGGCGAGGAGGGGGTGTGATGGTGGCTTTCCGTGTGGATAGAGGGCTGGATTCTCCCCCTGCAGCCCGTGTCCTGGTCCCACCGTGCCCTGGCAGCTGCCCCGCTCCGGGTCTGGCTGCTCTTGAGCCCCAGCAGAAGTTGCTGCCTGAGCGTGGAGGGAAAAGGGGACATAAAACATTCACAGCCCTTGAAAATCGTCCAAGAAATGTCTGTCTCCTGTTCAAACAGCAGGAGCGATTAGAGGAGGGGGAGGAAAAGCAAAACCCAGCAGCAGGGCTCGTGTGTTATCCCAGCTCTTTTCCGGGTGCTTCCCGCCCTCAGCTCCCTGCCTTGGGCTCCCCCATCCCGGCAGCTCGGAGTGGGGAACAAGGGCTGACCCCCCACCCATCCCAGGAGGAGCAAACCAGTCCGAAAACCCCATCTCGGGGCTCTCCAGCCACGTTCAGCCCTGAATCCTGACCTCAGATCAGAGAAGTTCATGGGGTTCCTTCTGCTTTTGGGTGTTTGCAGCGGGGCCGGAGCGGGGTCGCCGCTTCCTGAGCGGGGTCTGGGCGCTGTGAATGGGGGAAACCCCAAACCTCAACTTCCCCAGACCGGCTGGAGAGGGATTTATCCAGTGCGGGTGGATCCTTCCCCCCCATTTGGAACGAGGATGGGAAAAGAGGCACTCCCAAACAAGCCAAATCCCACGGATAAGGGGAATTTCGATGCTCCTTCGTTTGACCCAGTGTCTTCCAGAGGGGGGGGGATAAACAAAAAAAAAAATCCCTGTTTCTGCAGCGGGGCACAAGGGTCGCTCTTGCTTGCCCAAGCTTTGCACTTCCCTGCCTAAAAATCAATGGTTTAGTGGGTTCCATCTTTTTTTTTTCCCCCTCTTTTGCAAAGGTTTTAGCCTGGCTGAGGGGCAGAGCTGCTTCTCCTGGAGGGGGAGAAGGAGGGTTTCAGGATCCGCCGTGGCTGCGGGCCAGGACTGGCCATGGCTTGGGGCTTTTCCCGTTCCAGTGGCCAGTATTGTGGCATTCAGAGTTTCTGGGGAGCAGGGCTTGTCTTGGCCAAGAGCTCCAGGGCTTTGCTCACCCCCTCTGGGTGGCTCCTGGCACAGCTTTGACCTCACTGGAGGGAGGAAGAGGAAGGAAAACGCCAGGAGGGGAAATCCGGGGAGGAGGAAGAGCAGGGCTGGGGGAAGCAGCCAGGAGGGTGCTGGGCAACCGAAACGGGTCCTGCCTGTGCCGGAGGGGGGACACGGGGACCTGGAGGGGCACGTTTTCCTGGGGTTGGTGGTCCTGCTGAAGTGTAGGAGGGGTAACTAACGGGGTGTGAACGCCAAGGGACCTGCTTCGAGTGGAAAATGAGGGGTCAGCTGGTGTTCCAGGCTAGCCAGTGTCTTGGCTTTGTTGATTCTTGCAACGGCATCCCGTCCCCGTGGGATCACACCACCCAAAACACCCGCGGGAAGGTCTCCCCGGGTTGTGAAATCAAAACTTAGGGCCTGTTTCCTGCCCCCTGCCCCGGGGCTGTGAGAGGTTCTGGGCTCCTGGTCTCAAAGGTCTCAAATCCAGCTGAGGATTTGGGGAGAACAGGGCGTGTGGAGGGAAGTGCTTGCTCGTGGAGAGGTTCCTCCTTGCTCTGTACAGGGGCCTGAGACATCTCCCTGGGGGAACAAGCTGAGCACGGGGTGGAAAAGCCCCTCGCAAAAAACTGCCGGGGTGTCCTGGTGCCCTGGGAACAGGTTCTCGTGGAGTTTTCTCCCTGCTGGCATTTTCCTCCTGCTCTGCTGGCTTCTGGGTGGGGGGTGAGGAGAGCTGTGGGGCTCGAAATGGGGCCTGGGTGTAGCTGGGTGGTGTTTGCCTGGGGATGCTGGTGCCCATTCCCATGTGGAGATGGTGGTGCCCATTCCCATGTGGAGATGCTGGTGCCCATTCCCATGATTCTGGAATATTTGCTGCTTTACCCACAGGGATACTGGTACCTCTGAGAGCCCTGCCATGGGGATGCTGGTACCTGTCCCCCTCCATGGGGGTCCTACTGTGTTTGGCCACCCACCATCAGAAGAAAGAGGTTTCTCCTCTTTCTTTCTTCCCCTCTCAGCCCTCCCTGGCCGGGCAGAACGTTTCTCTCCTTCCTTTTGCCTCTTCCTCTCGTTCTTCCAGCTGTTTGGCACTAAAACAAACCACTTTAGATGAAAAAAGAGGCTTAAGGTGCAGTGAAACCCCCTCCTCTTGTGCTGGTGTTTTGTCCCTCACCTGCTTCCAGACCATATCCAGGAGCTGCTGGAGCTGGTTTTGACTTTCCCTCTACAGCAATATTTTGATTTTTCCCTCTACAAGACTAAGTTCTTCCACCACAGCGGTTCTGGAAGTGCTGAACAGCCCTAAACAAGTGACACAAAATGTGTCAGGAAGGGGCATTTCCGCCACAAGGCTCAGGCTGCTTTGAGTCTTCGCTGCTGTGGAAAGACAGGAGCAGAAACCTCCTCCCACCTGGATTTTTTTTTTATTTTTTTTTTTTTGCTTCGGGAAAACAACAGGTTGTGAAATAACTATCGGCATTTCTCGCCTCGGGGGAATTCCCGGTGCCGTCCCCAATCCAGCCCTGCAGGTGGACGCTGCCAAATGCCTGCGAGTGGGAAGATGCTCAGCAGTGGCAGGTTTTTTTTGCTTTTTTTTTTCCTTAATGGGAAAGAAAAGCCCGCGCTCCTTACGGAGTCTCCCGTGGGTTCGTGTGGTCCTGAAGGGAAGGAGCATCCCAGAGGCACCGGGAGAAGCTTTTGGCTTTGTGAAAAATGGAGCACGGAAGGAGCGGCTTTGGAGCAGGTGCCTCTCCTTGGAAGAGCTGCGGGCTCTGGAATGGCAGCGAGGGCTGGGAGAAGGAGGTGGGAGAAGGGGGTCCTGAGCTGGTTGGAGTCACAGCGAGCGTGTGGTTCAAGCCGACAGATGCTCCGGTCCCGAAGCGCTCCCTTCCCGCTGGGATCGGCGCTTTGGGAACGCGAGCATCCCGCGGGAGCGGCTGCGCTGGGTGTGAAAACGCGGGGATGCGTCACGAGCGGGGACTCCCGGCCTGGTTCTGCCCACGGAGACGGGGTTGGGCTGGGGAAGGGGCTTAGCTGAGCCCGGCCCAGCCCCCGAGCCCGGCCCACGTCCCGCCGCGCCGGTGGAAAGTAGGTCGTGGCCGTGCTGCCGTGGCCGCTCCGTCCTACATATGGAAATCGGGGCTATTTCTGGCCGCTCCTGTGACGGGCTGAGCCCCTCCCGGCCCCTCCGCGTGGCACTGCCCTGCTCCAGCCCTGCTCCAACCTCGGGGGATGCTCCTGGCTCGGCACCGCTGGGATGAAGCTTTGGGATTGCCTCCCAGTGCAGCCCGGCGGGAGGAGGGAGGTGGAAGCTCTGCCCTAGTCCTGATGTGGGTGGTGGGATCCCTGCCTTCCTCCCGGCCTGGGGATCCCACCCTGGCTCCCTGCCTTCCTCCCGGCCTGGGGATCCCACCCTGGCTCCCTGCCTTCCTCCCGGCCTGGGGATCCCACCCTGGCTCCCTGCCTTCATCCCAGCCTGGGGATCCCACCCTGGCTCCCTGCCTTCATCCCAGCCTGGGGATCCCACCCTGGCTCCCTGCCTTCATCCCAGCCTGTGGATCCCACCCTGGCTTCCCAGTGTTTGGGGGTTTAATTCCTCATAGTGGGGAAGCTATCCCTTGTAGATAGGTCAGAAAACACGTTTAAAGCTGCGTTTTTTACAGCCTGACTCCCGTCTGGGTGGACTCGGGGCATTGCTCCTCTCTCCATCCCGTCTGCAGGTTGGGTTTCCTTCCATCACTTCCCCTTGCGCCCGGGGCTGGATTTCTCCAGCTGATCTCCCCCTCCAGGCTGCAATCCCGCGGCAAATTGTGGCACGTTTGTATTTAGCAGCTGCTTAATCACCACCCGTTCCAATTGCCATGACGACTCCGAGGAAGGTGGGCAGGAATTCGCTCCTGTTGGACACACACAAGCTTGGAAACACCCCGTCCTGCTGCCGGGGCTGGTGGTCAGTAAAAAAGGATTGGTTAATCCTAATTAAATGCCAGAAGGAAAAGGAAAAGGGCTCCTTGGTTTTTTTCAGTTCTGTGTCCTGCCCGTGGGGGAGAGTCGGTGTTAATCTGCAGCTGCCTCCAAAGAGGCTGTAATACATTCCTGATTAATTATTATTATGAGGAGGTTCGTTAGCTGTGGCTCGCCAGGAGAGCAGGTTGGGAGGGGCTCCAGGAACTGAACTGTCACCGGTCGGGGGCAGACGGGTGATGGTTGTCACGGGTCAGTCCCTTCCCTGCCACCAAACGCGGCATCAACAGCAACCCCACCCCACCGCCAGGGTTTAATGCGTTTACGAGGAGCTGCTGAGGGAGCTGGGGGGGCTCGGCGTGGAGAAAAGGAGGCTCAGAGGGGGGACCTTCTGGCTCTGCAACTCCCTGACAGGAGGGGGGAGCCGGGGGGGGGTCGGGCTCTGCTCCCAGGGAAAAAGGGACAGGAGGAGGGGGAACTCAAGTCTTACCAGCCGAGGTTAAGTTGGATATTAGGAAAAATTTCTTCGTGGATAAAAAAAGGTGGTCCAGCCCTCCAGTGGTGGAGTCCCCATCCCTTGGAGTATTTAAAGGATGTGTGGATGTGGCGCTTGGCGACGGGGGTTGGTGGTGAACACAAGGACACCGGGTTAATGGTTGGACCCGATGGGCTGACAGGGCTTTTCCAGCAGTAATGATTCCATGGGTTTGTGGCCATTTTCATGGACCTGGTGCTTCCTCTCAGAATGGGACTGAGAGGGCTCCCGTGGCTGGGGGTGATGACTTTGGGTGGGGTCCCTGCATCCCAGGAAGGAGGGGACTGCGGGAATTCCGTCAGTGCCACAGGCTAGTCCATCGGGAGCAGCTTCGGGATGTGGGTTCCCACGTGCTGTGCTGGTGGGATCTGCACGAAACACTCGAAAATCTGTTAAAGCAGAGGGGTCCCTCCAGCTCTGTGTGTCCTGCTGCCCATCCTCAGCCCGGGGGCAGGATGTGGCCCCTCCACAGCCTTCTCTTCTCCAGGGGAACCCCCCCAGCTCTCCCAGCCTGGCTCCAGAGCAGAGGGGCTCCAGCCCTTGGAGCATCTCCGGGGCCTCCTCTGGCCCCTCCAGCTGCTCCAGAACCCCTTCTCCGTGTTACTGCCCTGATGCGCTTGGAAACGCAGGAAAAAGTCCCTCCTGATGGTGACAATTTCTCGGGGAAAATCCTTCTTGATGGTGACAGCTTCCCTGGGGAAAATCCCCCTTAACGGCGGCAGTTCCTTGGGGGAAATTCCGTTTTAACGGTGGCAGTTTCTTGGCTCTGGGAGCTCGGGGCGGTCTTGAATCCCACCAAGGTGCAGCACAGGGAGGACCCTCTGTGAGCCCTCAGTTATGGGATGGGGAAGCTGAAGGAGAGGAGCTGCCAGGGTTTGGAGGAAAGGGAGCGGAGCGGTTATGTAGGGCTGGAAGATCTTCCTTGTAAGAGATTCCTCCCCCCAGCGCATCCCCTCGGGGGCTCAGTGTTCCCCTGGCCACCTTAATGACCGCAATTAAGGCGATCCCAGCAAATGAAGTGGCGTTTAAAGAGCGAGTTAAAATGAAGAACTCCCACAACTGCTTTCTGTGGTCGTTAAGAGGCTTTTTTCCCTGCTGCAGCTGCCTCTGCTGCGGTTCCACTGGAGCATCCCCTGGCACGGTGACAGCCCCCTGGCTCACTGGAGCCATCCCCAGCTCCCCGGGGGGGCTCCTTTGGGGGCGATCCGGGTTTTTCTTTAGTCTCCTTAAGGGGGGAAAAAGTTCTGGTGCATCCAATCTCCCCCACAGTGGGACAGGTCGCTCCTTGGAGCGTCCCCGTGGTCAGAGGTGACACGAGGGGTGGCTTCGTGCCCGTGGAAGGAGGTGACCCAACGGTGGCCTCAGCCCAGGGGGATTTCTGGCCCCTGAGTCACCGTCTGGGAAGGGCATGACGTGCCCAAAAGCAGAAGAGGTCTCAGCCTGGCTCGTGGCCCCTGGGATGTGTCCCCGCGTTCCCGAAGAACCGTGCTGGGATCATCCCGTCCCTGCCAGGCGCGGGGAGGGCTGAGCTGAGCCCTCGCTGCTCCCCACGGGAAACCACGGGAAAAGGGACCTGAGGCGTGGCACGGCCTGTTCCCTGTCCCGCCTCCATCAGGGGGTGATTTCCTTGGCACTCAGGCGTTTCCAGCTGAAACCTTTCCTTCCCCGAGCAGCCATGGGATCGGGTTTTATCGCCCGCAGCACAATGGAGCATTGTCCTCCCCTGTGCCACCGCCAGCTAAAGGGGGGATATGAGCTAAAAAACACTGGGATCCCCTTCCCAGCGTGCAGGGAGCTCCACAAGCATCCCCAGAGCCTTTCCCCTGCTGCGGGGAAGGGGGTTGCCCCGGCAGAGGGTGGGATCTGCGGGGCCGTGGGGACCGAAGCACCGCAGGAATCTCGGCGCGGGGAGCGGGAGGCGCTGGGAGGGTTGTGGGAGGGTTGGGGCCCCGCTTGGCTGGCTTTAAAAAAGGGTAATTGCTCTTTTCCTCGCCTTTTCATTGTTTGGCAGAGGGCTGTTATCTGAGGCGGCGGGAACGGCCGGCTGGCAGCGCTGGGAATGGCTGGGAATGCTGGGGGGAGCCTTGGGACGAGCCTGGCTGGAGTGAGGCATCTGGTCAGAGGTTTGGGGGACAAAAAATGACATCCCTTGGTTTTAGTGGAGCTGTGGAATGATGGAATCATAGAATGGTTTGACTTTTAAAAGTCATCTCTTTCCTGCCACGGGCAGGGACACCTTCCACTAGCTCAGATTGCTCCAGCCTGGCCTTGGACACTTCCAGGGATTCCAGGGGCAGCCACAGCTTCTCTGGGCAACCTGTGCCAGGGCCTCCCCACCCTCACAGCCAACAATCCCTTCCCAATATCCCATCTCTCCCTGCCCTCTGGCACTGGGAAGCCATTCCCTGTGTCCTGTCCCTCCCTCCCTTGTCCCCAGTCCCTCTCCAGCTCTCCTGGAGCCCCTTTAGGCCCTGCAAGGGGCTCTCAGCTCTCCCTGGGGCCTTCTCTTCTCCAGGGGAACCCCCCCAGCTCTCCCAGCCTGGCTCCAGAGCAGAGGGGCTCCAGCCCTGCAGCATCTCCAAGGCCTCCTCTGGACTCTCTCCAGCAGCTCCACGTCCAGGTAGAGGGAGGAAAATTTTTGCCCTGAGGGTGGTGGAACACTGGAATGAGTTTCACAGAGAAGCTGTGGCTGCCCCTGGATCCCTGGAAGTGTCCAAGGCCAGGTTGGAGCAACCTGGGCTAGTGGAAGGTGTCCCTGCCCGTGGCAGGGAGTGGGACTGGATGGGCTTTAAGACCCATTCCAACCCAAACCATTCTCTGATTCCATGATCCCAAGGTGCAGGTGGGGTATTCCTTGGCTGGTAGGTATTAAATTTAGAATGGACCATGTAATCATCAGATCAGAGGTTTTCCTGCAGCTCCTGCAGGCTTGGAGGCTGTTTTTCCTTCTGTGTGGCCAGAGCCTGCTGTGGCCTCAGCTCCCTGCACTGAAAATGCATCCAGGGCAGCGGGGTGGGGGGGTCACACCCGGTTCTCCTGAGGACCTTCCTTTGGCTTTCGTGTATCTTCCCCAAGGAGGGGATTAACTCCCTAAGAGCATCCCAGAGCTGTGGGCAGCCCCCAGCCCATCATCCTCCCCCCTCTGCAGTGTTTCAGGGCTGTCCCCTGCTTTGGGACCCTCCTACCCCCCCTTTCTCCACAAGCTGCTTGCCCGGAGGTCCCAGAGCCCTCCTCGCCCACACAGGCAGGATTAGGCTCCCCTGAGCCATCTGGTCCCTGCAGGAGCAGCCCCTGGCTCAGTCCCTGGAGCCTGGAACGGACCCTGCAGCCCCGTATCCATGGTGGGAAGAGCATCCATCCCGGGGACACCCCAGTGAGGGGCTCACCCACACAGGGACAGTCCCCCTTCTGTAGCTCCCCGTGAAGGTGTCACCCACCCCTGCCACCCCAGCACCCCAAAACAAGGGGGTTCCCCCAGGCCAGAGGTGCAGAGGGTCTGGCTGTGCCTGGACTGGGGGAAGCCCCTGGTTCTGGGATTTCTGGGGTGGCAGGGATGGGCGATTCCTGCAGGGGGCCGGGTTTGGAGCCGGACTTACACGCCCATGGAAACAGGGAAAACACCCCATGAGCATTTCCCACCTGTGCTTAGGGAAGGTTCGGGCCAGGCCAAGCACCTGCCATGGCTGGGAGGAATGAAGAAGCACGGAATGGTTTGGGTTGGAGGGATCTTGAAGCCCATCTTGTTCCACGGGCGGGGACACCTCCCACCAGCCCAGGTTGCTCCAACCTGGCCTTGGACACTCCCAGGGATCCAGGGGCAGCCACAGCTTCTCTGGGCAACCTGTGCCAGGGCCTCCCCACCCTCCCAGGGAAGGATTCCTTCCCAGTATCCCATCCAACCCTGCCCTGTTTAGGTTCAAAGCCATTCCCTCTCTCTCCCCGGAGGCTCAAGGGTCCCGTCTCTGCACCCGGAGCTCCGGGGAGGACGCTCCTGTCCGGGGATCCCTCTCAGGTGGCAACCTTGGCTCCTGCCTTGCTCTGTCTCGCTGCCAGTCCCTTTAAGCAGTGTGTCCATAATTCCCTGTAATCCCTGGAGGCAGCTCCTGCCTCACCTGGCGCCCGGAGGTTCACCGGGGGCGGCCCCAGCGCCGCCGGCAATCGGCTTAAGGGAGATCAACCCCGGGGTGGGGGGGACAGGAGGGACACAGGGGGGCCTGGGGGGGGTCTTGGGAGGTGGGAAAGGTGCCCCTGGGGGGGTCTTGCAGTTAGTGGTTGGGGTGGTGTCACC
>VXAY01000906.1:73960-88366 GCA_013399855.1 Oxyruncus cristatus | reverse complement strand
TATATAAAGTCGAATTTTGCAGCTCTTTGGAGTCTCAGGGAGGCGAGGGAGCTCTGGAACGAGCCTTTGTGGAAGGTGAGAAAAGCTCGAGACAGTTTTGCACGTTAAGCTGCAAGAGGATTACGGAGCAGAGCAAATTAAATCAATTCCCTAATGACGGGGGGAGCTCCTGCTGGAGACGGCGGCTCCCACTCCCCGGCGGGGGGAAGGACCCACCCTGAGCATCCCTGGCTGCCCACAGAGCCCAGAGCAGCAGCCAGGGAGGGCAGGATTTTCCAGGGAACGCCTGCGTCTCCATGGCAATGTGCAACCCCTCGGGAATGAACGAGGCTGGGAGAGCATCCTTGGGGTGGAAGAGAGCCGGGCCTGGCCAGGTGGGGCAGGGCAGGGGGTGCAGGTGCCCCGTCTGCCGAGCTCTGCCCGTGCCGTGGGTTTGCCCTTTCCCAGGCGGGCTGTTCCCGTTGCCCCCGTGGATTAGTGGGATGCTCTGGGCAGGAGGATGAGGGGCACTGTGGGTTTGGGGTGCTTTGGTGAGTGGGTACCGTGGTGCTGCAGGCACAGGGTACCCAGGGGGGTCTGTGGAGCCCTTTTCCCTCTCCCGTCTCAGCCAGACTTCGGGAAACCTCCTGCTCCCTTCCCACCTCCACCAGCCTCATCCAGGGCTCCGCCAGCTCTGGCCAAACCCACAGCTGTGGGGTGAAGTGCCACGTTTTGAGCCGCTGTGGATGCACAGGAGCCAAACACGGGCGTCCTTGGGGTACTTTTAGGGCCTGGGGGGGCCCTGCCACCTCAGGAGAACCCCGAGGAGCCCCCCTGGGCTCGGCTGTGCCTCTTCTTTCCAGGCAGCAGGAGGTGAGGACTTGTGTTTGTGTGTTTGGGTTTCGCTGCTGTGTCTCCCGGAGGTGGGAGGCGGAGTGAGATGCCGGGAGAGGTGTGAGATACAATTCACGTCGGGAGATTCGCTGCTGCTCGTGCCAGCCCCGGCTCAGGGATATTTATTGTGCTGTGGGGTAAGATCTGGCACTAATCCATGGAAGAACTGGGATAAAAAAATGACAGTGGAGACAGGCAAAACCAAGGAGGAGGAGGAGGAGATGCTGTTTGAAGAGCTGAGCCTGATCCAGGGCACCTGGACTCGCTGCTTCTTCATACTCCCTGAGGGATATTGAACGCTCGGGAGTGTCTGTGTCCATTTTTGGGATGTTCCCACATCCAGCCCGGCTCCGTTCTCCTCCCGTTCTCCCTGTTGGCAGCGGGGAGTCGATACAAAGCCAGAATAGTTGCTGCTCCTCGCTAAACGCTAATGATTATTTTACTTGCATGAAATAAGCGGCCTATTAAATCCAAAATACGCCGGGGTTTGGGCAGCTGTTAGCCAGGGGCTTAATTAAGATGAGGAACAATGAACTTACACAAAACAACTGGCTGGTGCTCGCATCACGTCCCGGGAGTGGGATCTCCAGGGGTGTGAGCAGCCACCCCCCATTTCCAGCGGTATCACACAACCAGCCAGGTTGGGAAACCCTCTGGGATCGTCGAGTCCAACCTGGGACCCAACCCCACCTTGTCACCCAGCCCATGGCCCCGAGTGACACGTCCAGTCTGTCCTTAAACACCCCCAGGGACGGTGACTCCACCCCCTCCCTGGGCAGCCCCTTCCAGGGTCTGATCCCTCTCTCTGTGAAGAACTTCTTCTGCACCCCCAAACTCCATCCATGTCGTGGCACTGCCTTTTCCAGCTCAGCCTCCTTGGCTTTCCTTGGGAATCTCCACCTCGGGCAGCTTTGCTGGTCTCTGGCACCACTCCTTGGGCAGAAAACTGCCCCGGGCTGGATCCCCCTGGGGGTGTTTAAGGACAGACTGGACGTGTCACTCAGGGCCATGGGCTGGGTGACAGGGTGGGGTTGGGTCCCAGGTTGGACTCGATGATCCCAGAGGTCTTTTCCAGCCTGGCTGGTTGTGTGATCCTGTGTATGGTGGGACATGGAGGTGTTTTCCCGAAGCAGCAGCTCCTGGTGACACCACTTTGCTGCCTGGAGCAGCTTTCCAACAGATCTATTTTTAGCTCCCAGCCTTGGATGGAAGAGTGGAAATTCAGCAGTGTTTTGTAGTGGGGAAAAAGAATTGTGGAGTCCTTTAAGGTTCAGAAACGATGTTTTCATTCCAGCTTCATGTGAGAGTTAATATTATTTCAGCTGTTTACAGTGTCCCTAAGTCACGTGTTGGGATGAGTTATTAAGGTTTTCTATATAAAACACCAGAAAAGGGCTTTCAAGGGGTGATTAATTGAAAATATCTCATGGAAAATATTGAAATAAGCAACACTTTTCCCGTGATGTGCTCTCAGTATAAACGTGTTTTCCTGCAGAACGAGGCTTTGGGTCCCTGATGGATTGCTGACCCTGGCTGTGTCCTTCCAGGCTTTCCAGTATGGTCAGATCCAGCATCAGCCTCTAGGGACACAGCCCAGGGTGCTGTTTTTGCTGCCCACTGGCATCCCTCCATCCTGGCAGGACCAGTCCCATGCCCGTCTTGTCCCCCTCCCCGTGCCCCTGTGGCACCCAGGGCTGAGGGGCTGCTCTGGGAGCAGGGATTTGGGCTTCCCAGAGCTGGGAATCCAAACAGACTTTGGGGCTTTGGTTTTTTGGTTCTGCTGTGGGTTTGGAACCAGGATGGGAAAGGTTTGAGAGGCAGAAACAAGAACCTGTGCTTGGCACCAAGGGGTGGGGAGAGATCAAGCTGGTGGGAACCCCCCCAGCTTGTGGGGACATCAGGCTGGTCCCTGTGCTCTCCTGCACAACCTTGTCCTGTTCTCCAGGTGCTTTCACACTGGTTCCATCCCCCTTTCCCTCTTCCCCTACCCCGCTGTTGGCATGTGGAGCACCCCCTGTGTCCCTGCTGTTGCTCTCCACACCCGTCCTTTCCCCTGCCTTGGCCCCATCTCGTGCCCCAGATGTGCCAGGGGCTGCTGGATGGGCACAGACATCCATATCATGGGATAAAACCCCTCCATCCCCAGCCTGCCATGCCAGGCCTTCTCCCAGCAGGAGCCCTCTCGTCTCCAACCCCACGTGTGGTGCAGGAAGAGGTCCGTGGGCTCCTCGGGATGCGATGCTGGACCGGGAGGGAGGAGGGGTGTGTGCTCCTTGGAATGCTGTGCTTTCCTGGGGTTCATCCCTCTGGAATGGCTCATCTCTGCTCTCTGTGGATGCTGCCACATGTGCCAGGGAAAGGACTTGGCCGCCTCACTTTGTCCCCACCAGGCACGAGCCAAACCCGTGTCCCGGCGGCCTCAGGGAGCACCAGATTTCACGTCGCATTTTCATTTCCTCTCTCGTTCCCTCGGGGAAAACTGCTGAGCTTCCATCCCCAGCCAGGAGGGCTGGGAACACCCCCAGCCTGGGGCGGACCCCTCCTGGTCTGCTGGGACACACGGGGTGATGCTCCCACCCTGCACACAGTCCCCCAGACAGCGGATTCCCAGACTTCAGTCAGGATTCTCCCCCCGCCCCGAACCGCTCCCTCGGGAGCTGCTCCGTGGTTTCGGACATCTCCCTGTCTCCCCCCCGTATCCCACCCCATGAGGCCATTTAATTCCAGCCCTCAGGAAGCAGCCCCCAGCCCCCGGCTGAGGTGGAAGCAGCCCCCAGCCCCGGCTCGGGTGGATGTGCTGGAGGACACCACCCATCCGCGCTCCATCGGGATGCGTCGCCATGGAGGAGGTGGTTGCCATGGCGACCGTTACCATGCCGATGGCTACCGGCTGAAGGGCCTGGGAGCATCCCAGGGAGGTTCCCCAGCCTCTCCCGGTGCTTAAAGATGGATTGATTTACCTCCCTGCCGGGCTGAAACGCTCTGCACTCCACGGCGCTTCTGCCACGGCAGCACATTCTGGGTTCCACGTCTGGGGAATTTTAAGGGTCTGCAAAAGCCCTTCCGAGGAGTGGGAACACCCTAAAAAATGTAACACCCTCAAAAATGTGACACCCTGATATCCTCCCTGCCCGGAGAAAGGGGAGGGGAGGGAGTTTAGGGGGAACTGGGAATTTAGGAAGCCCCAAACCAGCCCCCCCGCCCGGGACAAGTACAAAGACACAGAGGGCTCTGGAGGAGTATCTTTGTGACACCCATGAAGGTGGTGGGAGGGTCCCTCCTGTACCCTGTTCCTGTGCCCATCTTTTCCTCCCAAATTCCCTGGTGTTCATGGGCAGCTGCTCGTGGGGGGGCTGAGGGAGACTCCTTACCCCAAATTTACGGGTTTTTTTCACCTGTAAAATGGTGTCTCACCCTCCTTGACAACGGGAGAGAAGAGGGAGGGCAGGGGCACCTGCTGTGCTGGGTGGGTGAGGTGTGTGTGGACACTGGAGAGGGACTGAAGCCTCTCTAGTCCCCCTGCTTGGCTCTGATGCTCCAAGCCAGAGGGTCCCAGCTCTCTCTTGCTTTCCAAGGCTCTTAGGGCAGGATCTGGGTGTGATTTAGGCTGTTGAGGCCCCTTGACTGTTGCTCCTGGCCGGTCCAGCCAGGCTGGGGAGCAGAGGGGAAGGGGGCAGTGAGTGGTGGGTGGGCATCATCACCTGCTGATCCCGCTCAGCCCTGCAAAGGGCTAAAAAAGGGTCCTTTGGGGTGGAGTGGGGGATGTGGTTTTTTTTATCCAAGCTCGCTGTAGTGGCCACGTCACTGCTGAGATCCAAATCCTTTGTGTCTGGCGTTTATTTTGGGTCATTTAGGGCACTGAAGGAACGTTCATTGAAATGTGACTTCCTGGCCCTGCCCTGTGGGGTCTGCTGTGCATCAAGGCTTGCTTTTACAGCAGCAGGTCTGTGACCTTTCTGGACGCTGGATGAGCGGGATCAGGGCAGTTGGTTGGGGTCTGGACGGTGCCAGAGCCAGATCTGTCCCCGTGGCACAGCAGTGGTGGCTCGTGGGGCACAGGGACGTGACAGGAGCAGTTCTCTGTCTGCAGGACAGTCCTGGTGCTGAGCCAGCGCCTCGCGGGGTACATTTGAACCTTCCCACTCCTTTTCACCTCTCGTGGACTCGGACATCCCCAAAAGCGATGCAACCCCCCCAGCCCATTGTCATCCCGGTGCCTCCAGCGGCTTTGCCTCGAGCCCTGGTTTAATTTCCCTAATGACGGCGGGCGGGGGAGGCAGCGCTGAGCTGGTTAGAGAACCCCTGCCAAGAGCCATTAGCTGGGAAGTTGTAATTGTAGGGATGGAGCTGCTGGCCCTTGGCTCAGAGCTGGCTAATAAACGGCCCTCGGCAGGGCCGGGCAGGACAGGGGGTGGGGGAGAGGGAACGGGGCCAGGATGGGCATCACACTGGGGTTTGCTCCCTGCCCCGAGCATTCTTTACCGGCCTGGCTCGGTTTTGGACGCTCGGAGAGGCTGCTCAGAGGACCTGGAGTGCTGGAGCGTGTCCCTCATCCCAGACATGGGAGGAGGCTGAGCCAGATGTGGATGTGGCTTTGTGACCCCCAGACAGACATAAAATGTGGTCGTGGCTCGTGTGACCCCCAGCCCTAGACAGGCGTAAAATCCATAAAATGCCCTGGAAAACCTTCCCTTGGGGTCCTGCAGCACTCGCCGGGGCAGCAGCTCCATCCCTCCTGCAGGACAATCCCTGGCACCATCCCGGGGGACTGGGGGCTGCAGGGGGATGGATCCAGCACGCCCGGGGCTTTGCTCGGACCCCGTGGAGCCTGCTGGGTCAGGGACAAAGTCTGGATGAAGTTTCTCTTTTGGGACAAATCCAGGCAGCTGCGGCTTTGCTGCCATGGGGGATGTGAGGGGTGGGGAGGGGGAGCTGTGACGGATCCCGAGGCGGGCTGTGATGGATGGGGAGGCAGCCCCAGGTCGGGAGGTGGGAGCTGCCGTCCTGAGTGATTTGTGGTTTCCCGGGCCGGCGGACTCACCATTCCCCTCCCCTGCATCCCAGCCAGGCGAGGGGGAGCAGCCCCTCATTGCCGGGGGCAGGGAAAAGGGACCGTGAACGGCTCGGGGCAGGCGGAGCATGAACGATCTCAGCGGCGGTAAATCCAAATAAACACCGGCTGCTCCCAAGATTTATTGCACGAGCCTGGCCCGACACCATCCGGGCCGGGGCTGGGAGCAGAGTTACCTCAGCACCTCGGGACGGAGCGACACGGGGGCTTCTTTGGGAACAGCCGCGTCCCAACGCCCCCGTCGGCACCGGCAACACCTGGAGATGGTTCCCGAGGCGTCCCAAACCCGGTCTTGGTGCAGCTTGGCTGGGGCTGTGCTTGCTGCAGTCGGGGTCCCCCCCTCCCCGTGCCTGCTCCTGGCAGGTGAAATCCTGGGATGAAGGATGCCGGGAGGAGCCAAGGGCTGCTCAGCACCCGTCGCTGCTTGCCCTGGGTTTGCATCCGGCTGCCCCGGGACACAGGAGCGGCTGAGGAGCAGCCTGGGAGATGTGGGGACAAGCAAGAGCAGGGAAGCTCTGCCCTCCCGCGTTTCACCTGCCCTGAGCAGCGGGAATGCTGCAGCCCCGTGAATATTGCAGCGTGGGGCCTGGTCCCTGGTGTTACATGCACTGAGCTGGCCGGGCAGCAGCTGGGGCTGGCCCTGTGCCACCTCCCTGCTCGGTGGGAACCTCCAGGCCTCTGGAATCCGCGTAGGACGGCCCTGGCTGAGAAGAGCTCTGCCCTCCTGCAGGCTGGCTGGGAGGGGCAGCGCGGGAGGGACGTCCCTCACCTCGGGGGGAGCTGTCGCGGCCCTGGGAGGAGTTTTATTGCTGTGAAGCTGCTCCTGCTGCCGTCGGTGGATCCCTGCGGGGCTGTGGGACGGATCCTGCTCCCTGCGTGTTCGCTCGGTGTGGATCTGGGAGCAGACACAGCCAGAGGGAAGGCTCCCAGCTCCAGACACGTCGGGAGCAGAGGATCCATCGGTGTTCTCCTCGTGGGCTGGTTCACGTTTGGATTTGGGGCTGGGCAGTTCTCCGAGCCATCGGAACATTGTCCCTCATGGCATCGCTCGGGGCTCCGCTCCCAGGAAAGCACATCCGGGACAGGCACTGGAGGGATGGAGGGATGGAGATGGATGGATGGATGGATGGATAGGTGGATGGATGAATGGAAAGCTGGGGGATGGATGTGGGATGAATGGGGGATGGATGGGTGGATGGGGCATGAGGATGGATGGAAGGATGGATGGATGGGTGCATGGATGGATGGAGAGATGGATAAGGAACGGAAATGAATGTGGGCTGCCTGGATGGAAGGGTGGACAGGTGGATGGATAAGGGGATGGATTGATGGATAAATGGGGGATGGATGGATGAACAGGTGGATGGAAGAATGGATGAAAGGAAGGATGGATGGAAGGGTGGATGGATGAATGAAAGGAAGGATGAATGGATAGGTGGATGGATGGAAGGATAGATGGGAATGGAAGTATGGAAGGATGGATGGATGGATGGATGGATGTGGGATGGATGGATGGATGGATGGATGTGGGATGGATGGATGGATGGATGGATGTGGGATGGATGGATGGATGGATGGATGTGGGATGGATGGATGGATGGATGGATGTGGGATGGATGGATGGATGGATGGATGTGGGATGGATGGATGGATGGATGGATGTGGGATGGATGGATGGATGGATGGATGAGGAGGTGGGTGGGAGCTGCTGTGACTTGCTGGTGCTCCCACTCTCGTTCCCTGGTCCCAGCATGGGGAGCTGGTGGCTGGAACTGCCCCGTCTGGTCCCAGTTGAAGGGAGGGAGAGGCCTGATGGATCCATGTGGCTCCCATGACAGCAGGGCTTTTTTGAGGTCACACAGGGGGAACCCGCCCTGGGGGAGCTCTCTGGAGGTGAGGGGTGGTCTGGGGGGCTCCTGCACTGAGGTCTCCTCATTTCTGGGTGAGCCACAATATTTTTGGTGTAAAAACATCCAAAGGCAAATAAGAGCAGCTCCAAACGTTTCTTCCTCCTGCCCCTCAATCGTTGACTTCTTTTCCTTGAGTTTTCCCCACCGGTTTTGGTGGCCTCTCTCTTATTTATGGGCTCCTTTGGGTGGTGCTCCCCCCGGTAACCTTCAAAACTGAGCCACCCCCAGCCTTGTGCTGCAGTGGGGTTGGGGACTGGCAGGACACAACCAGGGGATGCAGGGGCAGGGGAGAGCTGGAAGAGATCCAACCAGGAAAAGCTCAGCAGCACTTCCAGGAGAGACAGGCACTGAAAAGCCCAAGCTCCCTTTGACCTTCCCGAGAGCTCTGTGTCCCCAGGAATGTTCTCACGCTGTCGCCGCGAGTGTGTGACACGAGGGGCACCTCTGCAGGACCCCCGGGCAGGGTTGGGCCAGCAGACACCTCCTTGGGCGCCGTGAGATCAGCTCACAGCCCCCGGGGCTTGTCCTCCCACCTCCCACCTCAGCACGGGATTCTCCCTCCCTTGCTGTCTGACGGGGCTCCAGGAGAAGGGGTGATGTGGGCAAAACACGAGTCACGTCCTAAATTTCCATGTTATGAGACCTCCTGACTTTTCGAAACTCCTTTTCGTTCCAACCTGGCATGAAAACAAAGAAACTCCGAGCTGTTTTTAGGAGGCAAAACGCTCTAAAAGGCGGAGGGGACCCTTCAACCCCCTCGTTTTAAATTGAAGCACTAACCTGGCTCGTTACATCTTGAAACATCTGATGCGATCTCGCAGATCAAAGCCGCCTTGTTTGGCTCGTAATGAAGTGTCAAACCATTTCCTCGCAACACAAACAGGAGACACTTTGATCTGCGAAACAAGACGTTTAAGAGCCCTGCTAGCGAGGGCTCGCCGTGTTTTAGCGGCGCTGCAAAGCGGGGGGATATTTGAAGTCTGATACTGTTTCACATCCAGACTTTTCCCGAGCTGTGGCAGCTGATGGTGTGTGTTCTGTCACACCGGAGCCCGGACGCCTGAAAATCACCGAGAACTAAACAGCAGCCAGCTGGGGAACCCAACTGATCATTTCACTGGCAGTTTCCAAAAGCACCTCCTGGGTTTTTTTGCCCCCCTTTTCCATTCCAGAGGAGCTTTTGTTTTTGTTTTTTTTTTTTCTTCCCGATGGGAAATGTTACCGGAGTCGGTGTGAGCTCGCCACAAAATGTCTGCTGGGAGGTTTTTTTGGGGGGGAGAAACACGATTCTGGAGATTGTCTGTGCCCCTGCTCCCTTGGTCTTGCTTTTCCCTGGTGCATTTAACCCGTGCCTTGTCCCACGAGGTGTCACTGGTGCTGGTTTTGTGGGGCTGGAACTGTGTCTGGGGTGTCACTGACCCTGCTTTGGTGTCACTGGCCCTGCTTTGGTGTCACTGGCTCTGACTTGGTGGGGCTGGAGCTGTTTCTGGGGTGACACTGGCCCTGCTTTGGTGTCACTGGCCCTGCTTTGGTGTCATTGGCTCTGATTTGGTGGGGCTGGAACTGTGTCTGGGGTGTCACTGGCCTTGCTTTGGTGTCACTGACCCTGATTTGGTGGGGCTGGAGCTGTGTCTGGAGTGTTACTGGCATTGCTTTGGTGTCACTGGCCCTGCTTTGGTGTCACTGGCCCCGATTTGGTGGGGTTAGAGCTGTGTCTGGGGTGTCACTGGCCCTGCTTTGGTGTCACTGGCTCTGATTTGGTGAGGTTGGAGCTGTGTCTGGGGTGTCACTGGCCTTGGTTTGGTGTCACTGGCCCTGCTTTGGTGGGGTTAGAGCTGTGTCTGTGGTGTCACTGGCTCTGCTTTGGTGGGGCTGGAGCCATGTCTGCGGTGTCACTGGCCTTAGTTTGGTGGGGCTGGAGCTGCTCACTGTGTCTCCCTCTTGGCCACAGGCTCAGCGCTGGCGCAATGAGAACTACGAGAGGCCCGTGGACCTGGAGGGCTCCGGGGACGATGATCCCTTTGGGGATGATGAGCTGGACGATGTCTACTCCGGCTCGGGCTCGGGCTGTAAGTACCCGTGGGGCTCCTGGGAGGGGTCCCTGGCCGTGGGGATGGTGGGACTGGAGAGGTTCTTGCCGTGGGATGTGAGGGAGGGGATTGCCCTTCATCCATCTCCACCTCCCGCCCTCTCCCGGACAAAAGCAAAGGGAGCTGTGCCAGAGGCTGGGCTCCAGTGCCTCTGTGTGCCACGGACACTGGAAGGGGCTGCCCAGGGAGGGGCTGGAGTCACCGTCCCTGGGGGGGTTTAAAGACAGACTGGATGTGTCACTCAGGGCCATGGGCCGGGTGACAGGGTGGGGTTGGGTCACAGGTTGGACTCGATGACCTCAGGGGTCTGTTCCAACCTGGCTGATCCTGTGATTCTGTCATTTTGGTCTCTGGCCCTGCTGGGCAGGATTAGCCCTTGAGCAGGAGCTCTACGACAGGAGCACACGTTGTAGAGCTTTCACAGACCCCAGAGAGGGGCTCTGGCCACCACGGGGGGATTTGCAGCCCTTGGTTTAGCTGGGCCTGGGACCAATCTGTGCGCTGCTTTTGGGGGATGAGGCCAGGAACAGGTCAGCCCTGGGAAATTCCGGGGCGGCAGTGGCTTGACTTTTCTCTCTCGTCCCCCTGTTTCAGACTTTGAGCAGGAGCTGGGGCTGGAGACAGCCATGAGCCTCCCCACGGACACGCCGGTGCCGCCGCCCACCACGGCGGCCGCGCTGCCCGTCACCGCCGTGCAGCCCGTGGCCCCCCCCTTTGAGCCGTCCCCCGCCCAGGACACCACCCCAGGGCAGACCACGAGCGTCCTCTACATCCCCAGGACCACGGACACACCAGTGATCCCCAGCTGGAAAGNGCCAGGTAGCCCACATAACCAGTTTACCTTCAGACCCCTCCCACCACCACCAGCACCACTCCCAGCGCCCCCCCGCCCACCACGGCGACCACCACGACCACCACGGCAGCCGCCACGACCACCGCCGAGCCCAGCACCAGCACCAGCACCAGCACCAGCACCGCCGTGGCCACGGCCAAGCCCACCACCATCAGGAGGTTCCTGCCCCCGCTTGCCACCAAGGCAGCCACCCCCCGGGCCACCACCCTGGAGAGTCCCACCACGGCCGCCCCCCAGACCACCACGCCCGCGGAGGTGGCCACGTCGCGCCTTGTCCCCTCCAGCACGGCCAGGCCCAGGTCCCTGCCACAGCCCACCAGCTCCAGGACTGCGGAGCTCACAGAAAAAAGCACTGCCTTGCCACCCGCTCCTGCCACGCTGCCGCCCACAGAAGCCCCCCAGGTAGGAGGCAGGACCCTTCTCACCTGCTGGGGGGCTCGTGGGCCACGTGTGGAGCCAAGAGGTGGTGACGGGGAAGCCTTTGGGGTTGAGTTGTCCTGGGCCAGCTGCTCGGAGGGAGGTCAAGCCAGGTTGGGCTCTTCCAGCTCTGCAGAGAGCGGAACGTTGGGGTTTTCGGGGGGAATTAAAGGGTGGGGGGTTTAGCATGGGCAGGGCATGGTGATGGGGCTGGGGCAGAGCTGGTGGGGGGCACCCAGGGGTGTGACACGTGTCCTGGTGGCCCCAGTGCTACCTCGCCCAGGTGCTCCAGAGCAGCTTCCCCGGGGCAGGAGGGGTGCGGGGCTGGGGGCACCACATCCCACGGGGACAGAGCGTCTTTCCTGGGGGTTTGGTGATGTCCGGGCTCATCCCACCATTTCCCGACTCCCAGCTCCCAGTGGGAGGCCCAAACGCTCCTCCCAAATGCTCCTCAATTACGGCCTGATGGTGCATTTCCTGCCCGTCGGGTGTCCTGAGCAGGGGGTTTAATCTACTGATCCGTCTCGCATTCAGAGCCCCTCGGGGGCCCTTTGCAAAGGCTTTGACTGAAAGGTGGAGTGATTTGTCTGAACTAGTCCCTCTTTTCTGCGCACAAACACGGACGGGGAGCGCTCTGGGCTCTCGCTGACCTTCAATTAATCTCTGTCACACAAACGGCTGCTTGTGGGAAGCACTGAGCCATGTGCTGCCCCCGGGGGGAGAGGACATGGAGAAGGGCCCCCACTCACCCACCGCCTGCTCTGCTCATCCCGATTTGTGCCGAGGCAGCCGGGGAAGGAGCCGTTTTCCCCTCAAAGGAGGGATCCCGGGGAACTTTGGCTCAGGGATGCTCGGTGTGGTCCAGCTCAGCAGGGACAAGGGGGAAGGTCAGCGGGGATTTGGCCCTGGGGCCGTGCAGGAGGCAGTGAACAGGGATGGAGGGGTTGGAGTGGCTCATCTGCCCAGCCCGTGTTTGCTCTCCGGGCTGGGTTCCCCTCCTGGTTCCCCTCCTTGGTCAGGGACTGCGGGGATCTGGACTGGCTCCGTGCCCTGGGCGGGAAGGATCTTCCTGCTCTTGCCCTGTGCACAGGGCTGCAGCCACCAGAGCAGGTGCAAGGGAGAAAAGGGAGCGGGAAGGGACCCCCTGGTGCTCATCCAGTGGTACCTGATCCTTATGTTGCTGTGGGGCGAATTCTTGTGCCGTTTGTGTGTAGGAAGGAGGCACCTGTGAGCTGTGTCATCCACCCGTGGGGCTGGGCACAGACAGCCCAAAGGAGGGCCTGGGCTGTGGGGTGTCTTTAAGGGAAGCTACAGGAAACAGGTGAGAGTTTGTGCATGTTGGGGGCAGCCCAGAGCGATCCAGCTCAGCCCTGTGTCGAGCCCCAAGGAGTGCGGCTGTGTCGCTGCTGCAGTGGAATTGTCCAACTCGGGGGCACAGGGAAGGGACACCCCGGTGTTATCCCTACTGAGAGGGACACCCTGTCCTCGCTACCGTGATGTCCTTCCTCTGGACACACCGGCGCTGCTGGAGGCAGGAGCCACCCTCGGGTCCCTGTCCCCTGCTCCACCTTGTCCTCTCCCCCAGATGGAACCAGGGGAGGTGACGACGGCCCTGGACAGCGAGCCGGAGGTCCCGGTGAGCAGCGGCCCCAGCGGGGACTTTGAGATCCGGGAGGAGGAGGAGACGACCCGTCCCGACCTCGGGAACGAGGTGCTGGCCGTGGTGACAGCCCCGGCGGGCCCCGGGCCCGGCAGGAACGCGGACACGGGGCTGGTCGACAACACCATAGACTCGGGCAACTCTGCTGCACAGCTGCCCCAGAAAAACATCCTGGAGAGGAAAGAGGTGCTGATAGGTGAGACCAGGGGCCTGGGCTGGGGGGTTTGGGGGGCAGAGAGCTGGTCGGTCTTTGGCAGGGCATTGGGGTAGGGTCGGGCTTGGGATAACACACACTCGCCTGCCAAAATGGGCATCCAAGGGCTCCTCATTCTTTGTTGGAGAGTTTGGGGCATCCAAGGGCTCCTTGTTCTTTGGTGGAGACTTTGGAGCATCCCAGGGCTCCTCATTCTTTTCCAGGAGAGTCCGGAGCATCCCAGGGCTCCCTATTCTTTGCCTTGGGAGTTCAGAGTATCCCAGGGCTCCTCATTCTTCACTGGGAGAGTTTGGAGCATCCCAGGGCTCCTCATTTTTTGCTGGGGCAGCACAGAGCTGTGCACAACTTGCTCCTGGTGAGCTGTGTTTCCAGGAAAAATTCAGGGTGTCAGTGGAGTAACACCCAGTGAGTAACACCCAGTGAGTAACACCCAGTGAGTAACACCCAGCCACCTCTGATTGATGGAGGGGAGGAGGGAGATGCCCTGGGGGGGCCACTTGTCCCAGCCAGAGGGGCATCACAGATGGGGCAGTGGTGCCAGTGTCCCACCAGCAGCTGAGGGGAGCTGGACAGGATGGCACGGAGGGGCTGCCAAAGCTCTGGGGGTCAGAGATGATGGCACAGCGAGGCAGCCAAAGCTCTGGGGGGTCTTCAGCTGAGGGTAGAACCCAAATGAGCAGCTCCTGGGGGCCCTTCGTAGACCCTCCTCACATGAGGTTACAGCCTGTGCAGGGGCTGCCTCGTGCTGGTGCATCACCCACTGAGGTGCAGCCGAGAGTAGAAGCCTTCGGGTGCCACCACCCCTCGGCATCACTCCCTGGGGAGCTGTTGAACCTTTAGCCCCCCGCCCCCGCTTCCCTCTCAGCTTTCCCAGCCATAGATCTGAGGAGAACAGCTACTCCCAAACCTGCCCAGCACAACCCCGAGCTGCAGTCCAAAATGGGCCCTCCCCGGGTGGTCTGTGCTGGGGCTGAGGGTGGCACTGACGTGGTACTGACGGCTGTGGCACTGACGGCCGTGCCCCTTGTTGCGTTGCAGCGGTGATCGTGGGCGGCGTGGTGGGAGCTCTCTTCGCTGCCTTCCTGGTCATGCTGCTCATCTACCGGATGAAGAAGAAGGACGAGGGCAGTTATACCCTGGAGGAGCCCAAACAAGCCAACGTGACCTACCAGAAGCCCGACAAGCAGGAGGAGTTCTACGCGTAGAAGGAGAGCCGGCGTGCCTCGCCCTCCCTCCCTCCCCACCCCAAACTTGCCCTCCTCCTACTTCATCCAGTCTCTTCTCTTCCCCTCTCTCTTTCCCTCTCTCTCTCTTTTTT
>VXAY01000906.1:48740-68315 GCA_013399855.1 Oxyruncus cristatus | reverse complement strand
AAAAAAAAAAAAATCTGTTGATATACATCCGAAAAATATAAAAATAAAAATATCCCTTTCCAGAAGATTTCAGGGATTCAAAGGAAAGCCCAACAAGTGACCCCACTTCACTCTTTTCTTTGGAGCTGATTTACAACCCCAACAGGAGAAAACAAAAAGATCTTGAACACTCCCGAGTGTTGTACCTTTCAAGGAACATGGGAGGGGGGAAAAAAAAAATGCATGTAAATATTTTTAATAGGAAACATATCTTAAACAGAACTTTTTTTTTGTATGTACATAACTCTTCTAGAGTTTAGTACCTAAAATTGCTTCATAGTGTCTGTTTAAAAAAAACGAAAAATAAAACGTTTGTT
Organism: Oxyruncus cristatus; assembly: GCA_013399855.1. Taxonomy (NCBI): domain Eukaryota; kingdom Metazoa; phylum Chordata; class Aves; order Passeriformes; family Cotingidae; genus Oxyruncus; species Oxyruncus cristatus. The sequence goes on along the minus strand of VXAY01000906.1, from coordinate 67,959 downwards.
AATTGTTTTTGTTCTTACTCAATGGCCAAAACTTTAAAAATATCGAAAAAAAATAAACCCAAAAAAAAAAAGACTATAAAAAATAATCTTTGCCAATGGATCTAGCACTGTAATGGTACTGTCTATTTTTTTTAATTATTTCTGTGCTGTGCCCATTTATAAAAGGAGGAAAAAAACAAAAATAAAGTCATTTAAACATTGTCTGCCCAGGGCTTTGCCTGTTTTTTCTTTTTGTTTCGCTGCCCGTTGTCCTGGGGGTCTGGGGGGGTTTTTGGAGGGAGAAGGTCTCGCTTGTTCTCAGGTCTTGGTACCATCAGGAGAGGGATTGGGGGGGAAGGGATGGGGGTCTTTGGTCTTCATTTTGGGGAATTAATGGTCTCCATGGCAACTGCTGGGGAGCCCTGGCCGGTGGGGACCACCCGGCCCAGCCCGGTGGGGCCTGTGCTGGACCAGGGGGGAGGTTTGGATGGAGTGGGGAGAGCGTGGAGATTCCTGGGATTTCATAGCCCAGAAAGGCAAACATAACCTGGACTGTGGGCAGGAGGGAGGGGGGCATTGTGTCCCTCTGCCCCCTCGGGTGAGACCCCCCTGCAGAGCTGCTCCAGCCCTGGGAACAACAGCACAGGGACGTGGAGCTGCTGGAGAGAGTCCAGAGGAGGCCCCGGAGATGCTGCAGGGCTGGAGCCCCTCTGCTCTGGAGCCAGGCTGGGAGAGCTGGGGGGGTTCCCCTGGAGAAGAGAAGGCTCCAGGGAGAGCTGAGAGCCCCTTGCAGGGCCTAAAGGGGCTCCAGGAGAGCTGGAGAGGGACTGGGGACAAGGGATGGAGGGACAGGACACAGGGAATGGCTTCCCACTGCCAGAGGGCAGGGAGAGATGGGATATGGGGAAGGGATTGTTGGCTGGGAGGGGGGGGAGGCCCTGGCACAGGTTGGGCAGAGAAGCTGTGGCTGCCCCTGGAATCCCTGGAAGTGTCCAAGGGCAGGTTGGAGCAACCTGGGCCAGTGGAAGGTGTCCCTGCCCATGGCAGGGGGGTTGGGAATAGATGAGTTTTAAAATCCCTTCCAGCCCAAACCATTCTGTGAGTTGATGATTTTGGCTGAGCCCCTGTGTCCCCACGTCCCACCAGTGTCACCAGCAAGCCGGAGAAGCTGTTCCAGCTGTGAGAAGCAGGCAGTGGAAGCAGCCTGGACTCTTGGCCCTGGTCCTGCTCTCACAGCTCCTTTCCAAAGTGATTCCTGGAAGCAAACGTGGTGAGAGATTTGGCAGGGATGCTGTTGGCCTCTGGAAGGAGATACTGGATGTATTTAACCAGCCAGACCTCCATGGATGCCTCCCTGCAGCAGCAGACACAGATTTATGGCCTCACGCTGTTTCCAGAGTCAGCCCCAGCCAAGGGCCAGTGCTGTGCCCCAGGGGGCTCCCAGCAGCATCCCCATGAACTGTAAGTGCTCCATGTGCCACCAAACCTGCCCCCAGCCCCATCCTGGCAGGAATTCCAGGGCACATCCCTTTGCCCGGGTTTGGGGAGTGTGTTTGGAAGCACTGCTGGTTTTTGTGGCCAGCCTGGACCTGCTTCCCTGTGGCTGAAGGTTCTCAGGCTCCAGCACCGAGTGCTTCATCCACAGAGACTTAAACTGCTGCTCTGGATAACCCAAGACTCAGCCTTTAGCAAGGCTGGACACTGGTCCAGTGGGCAAACCCCATCCTTCCCTCACTGGTAACAGCACTTAGAGCCCCAAATCACTCCCTTGTTACCTCAACCATCAGAGCTGGGCAGATCCCAATCCCCCCTCCAGCCCTCTGTCCCCCAGCACTGCTCCCCACAGCAGCTCTCACTGCCCACGGAGGTGTCTCAGCTTTTCCAGGGCCACCCATCCGTGTTTTCCAGGCCTGTCCCAATAATGACTCCACTGTGCCGGTGGTCAGACAACCCCCACACTTGGCAGCTGCCGCCGCCGCTGCAGAGCAGTGAGTAACTGCCTGACTGAGGTGTTGGTATTCAGGCTGGAGGCTTGAAACAGCCTCCAATTATATCCCCATCCCCATTTCTTGGGCATATTTTTTCCCCCACCCCCCAAAGGCCGTTACAGGAGTTTTCCCTTCCCGCAGCAGCGTTCCAGACCCCCAGGGTTCGGTAGGACAACCCCAAACGGCCCGTTTTCACTCAGCCAAAGGGTGTCCCTGTGACTCAGCCTTCATAAATCTCGGTGACATGAGCAAAGGGTCCAAAAACAACACTGTTACTGAGATTTCACCTTGCAAATTAAGGGGCCAAAGGCACAAAACCCCCCTCCTGGGCTTACAGGGCTTTTAGACAGCGGCAGGGGAACAGTCCTGACTCTCCCCTGAGCGTCCAGCACTGACCACCCCGGGGACACACAGCTGGGAAAGGTCTGCAGGCACCAACCCCGAGGTGAAAAGAGGAGGGAAACAAGATTGTCCCCTGGGCGAGCTGTCCCCAAAGCCTTCCAGAGCCAACACCTGGAGAGACAGTCGCGCTCACGCTCTAAAAAGCTGCCCTGTGAAAATGCCCAATTTGGGGTCAAAACTCCAGTCTGGGGAGGGGAGATCCGGGTTTACCTGGAGTGTCACTGCTCCTTGAAATTGGGACGTGGAGGAACGACCCTGAAGCGTAGGTTTAGATTGGATATTAAGAAAAATTTCTTCATGGGAAGGGTGCTCAGGCGTTGGCACAGGAACCACCATCCCTGGAGGGATTTCAAAGCCCTGTGGATGTGGCACTTGGGGACAGGGGCCAGTGGTGGCCTTGGCAGTGCTGGGGGATGGTTGGACTTGTTGGCATTGGAGGTCTTTTTCCGACCTTGATGATTCTACAGACGCTGAAATCCTTGTAGTCAAAGTCAGGAGATTCCTAAAAACCACCGGAATTACTTGTATTGGTGCCAAAGGGCTTCAGGTGGAGCAGGAAAATGCCCTGCTCAGCCTCCAAAGGAAAGGATTAACCAGGGGGAAGCCAAAGGATTTTGAGGCACGTGGGTGACACGGGCCCTCAGCGCTGAGGAATCGAAAGATCAAGGTTAATTTATCCCAGAAAAAGAATCAAGGAATTTCTCCCGGCTCCCCATGTCTGCCCCGGTGCCCAGGGGATGCACAAGGTCATGTCCAAGTCCACAGGCTGAAGGGTTGAGCCTCCAGAGAAGCACAGAAACAGCTGAGCAGCCAAACCAGGAGCTCAGGCACGAGCAACATGCTCCAAGGGTGGATGTTTGCACAGAACCCACCCCCAAGAAATGTCTTAAAAAGAAATGCCTTAAAAACCTGGCTGAGCCTCCTGCAAGCATTAAATCCCACTGCAGAGCCATGAAAGGACTTCCAAAAAAACAACAACAACAAAAAAAAAAAAAAAAAAAGGAGGAAAAGAACCAGGTTGCTTTAAACCTCCTGGTTTATTTTATAAACCAGAACATACTGGGTGAAACAGCCACACTGCTGGCAAGCAGCCTGATGGTGACCAGGGCATCAGGCGCGACGGACTCGGGTTGGACACATCAGTTCCTGACCTCTCACGGCCCTTTGGTGCCCAGGAACCTTGTTCTGGGCACAAACAAGGACCTGCCTGTGCCAGACGTGGCCAGGGCTCGTCACTCCCTCCCAGGGCACCCTCATTTCCCTGTGGTTGTTGTAGGGTGGGTGAAAAACCCGGTGAAAAACCCTGGGAGGGTTGTCATCAGTTTGCTGTCAGAATGGATGGATGGGTGGAGTGGGAATCCAGGCAGGGTCTCTCCTGGGGGCAGGTTTATCCCATATTTCCATTAGGAGCTGAATGATGGCACAACACGGACGATTATTAAATTTGCAGGCAGTGCCTGGCTGGGAGGGAGGGTGAGAACAGCAGAGGACAGGGCTGGAATTCCGAGTGATCCAATTATTGTGGTCCTCAAACATTCCATATCAGTAGGAAAACATAATTTATGTCTATTTAATTTAATCAGTATCATTTCATAACATACGTAGAGAAGCAGTGGAAAGGCACCGGCAGCAGTTTTACACGGGATGATCAGGAAACAAAGCAATAACGATCAGCTTTTAGACGTTAAAAAATGTCTCAAAAAAACTGCGTTAGAAAGTTAAAAATTAGGTTTTGACCTCGCAAAAAAAAAAAAAAAAAATCATCATTTACGAGACGAAGTATAGGAAAGCAATAATCCGTTTTGTTTGGAAGTCATGTCCATGATCACGGAGAGCTCGGGACCACCAGGGCGTGGTTCACCATCCCAGTGTCCAGCAGAGAAACCTCGGGAAGGCAGTTTGTCCTGCCTGCTTCTTCGCTGAGGGTGGAGAGATTTCCTTCCAAGCTACTTCGCTCGAAAACCTGGGAGATAATCTTTGTTAACTGAGGTGCAGCTCAGGGGGCCGAGCATCGCTGTGGGGCAGGGCCAGGACGATCGCGGTGTGGCTCCCTGCCCCTCCTGGCGCCTCACCCCAGGCCAGAGCAGCACCTCAGACGCTTCCTCTGCCAGTCCCCAGCCCAGAGATGTCCCAGCTGTCCTTGTCCAGCCCCCAGGATGCGTCTGCTGCCGGGACTTGGCTGTTTCCCAGCTCAGGGAGAGCCCATCTGGCATCCGCTGCCGGTGGTTCCTGCTTCCTGAGGCGCCTGGAAACGTGGCCAGGGGCTCCCGAGTGCCCCTCACCAGGGTGTCGGGCCGCCCGGCTTTGCTGCAGGGCTGAAGCCAGGGCTGCAGTGGGCACAGGGGGCACTTCTGCAGCCAGGAAAGGCAGCACAGCTGCAGAAAACCCCCTGAGCTGGGTCTGGCGCTGTGCCCTCACGCCTGCCGTGGGGGGATGTGCCTCCACTGGCCGCGTCTCAAAGGCGTGGGGCAGTCAGGGGACACGTTCCGGGGACACGTTCCGGGGACACTGGCACCACAGGATGCCAGGAAGGAATGTCCTGCAGCCTGAGCAGACTCTGCAGGGTGTCCAAATGCTGGAGGGTATTTGGATGCAGTGGCAGGGGGTGGTGGATGATGGATGGAGTCGTCCTAAATGAGCTGTGGGACTTCCTCAAGGGAATCATAGAATCCCAGGTTTGGGTTGGAAGGGACCTTAAAGCTCATCCAGTTCCACCCCCTGCCGTGGGCAGGGACACCTTCCACTAGCCCAGGTTGTTCCAAGCCCCATCCAACCTGGCCTTGGACACTTCCAGGGAGGGGACAGCCACAGCTTCCCAGGAATTCCCTCCCAGCCCCTCCTCACCCTCACAGGGATGGATTTCTCCCCAATATCCCATCTATCCCTGCCCTCTGGCAGTGGGAAACCATTCCCCCGTGTCCTCTTGGGGAAGAAGCAGGGCAGGGAGGGATGTGCAGCTCTGCCTGGGTTGGGCAAGACCTTAAACCCACCTAAACATTCAGGTGTTGAAGGACAAGGTCAGGCTCAGATGCCTTCGAGGCTTTACCCACCTCCCAGACGTCCCACCTCTCCACCCCAGCACCAGCAGCATTTTGGCAGGAGTGGAACCACCCCCCAGTCTGATCCTAAGTGGGTTCCAAATCCTTTCTGAGCTGTTCCTCACGCCCCAAACAACCAGGATTTCCCAACTGCTCTGACTGAGGCTGAGCTGCTGCTCCCAGGGCAGCTCTGACCTGTCCCGGCTCATCCCAGGGAGCAGCAAAGTGCTGCTCCACGGACATGGAGTGTCACCTGGAACACAAAGTCCTACTTCAGTGTCCTCTCCATAAACAACTCCCCCCCCTCCATCCTCATTCCCACCTCTTCCCATGCCTTCTGAGGTCACTCCCACCCATCTCTCTGGGCCTCAGCGGATCCTCCTCAGCCAAACGTCCTCCCCGCCTTTCTTCCCACCTTTTGCAGCTCCTGGACTCTTTCCCCTGCTTTCCAAGGACAGGAGGTCCTCAAAAACAAATACTACTGAAATCCCAGCGGAGAATGGCCGGATACAACTCCTTGTCCTGGTCTGAGGGACAGGTCTCCTGGTGGGGTGATGGATATCTGGGCACAGCGGACGCCACAGGCTCCAGGACGCCGCCTCCGAGTATTTTTGGTCTATTGTGCTGGATTTGAGGCAAAGAGCAGCTCTGTGTGACAGCATTTCCTGAGCACCAGCAGTTATTAATAGCAGCTAACCCAGCACTCGAACATTTCCCATTATTTACCTGCTCCAGGACAATGCAAACACACCTTTGGGATTTGCGTCCCTCCCCTGCTCGGACGGATTTCCTCCCCTCCACAAACCAGGAGCTGCTTTTCCTGAGGCTGCCCCATCCCTGGGATGGGGGACAGGACAGCTCAAGCCTGTATCCGAGAGAACAGAGAATTCCCTGATGGAATATTTCCCCCTATAGAAATGTTCAGAAAAGAAAAAAAAAATAATAATGATAATAAAAATAAAATCCCTCTTTATCCAGGACTGCTGGAGCCTGGACATTTGGTGCCTGGATTTGCATTCAGGAAGGAATTCTGACAATCTGTGCTCAATCTAACGAGGAACAAAGCCAATTAAAAATAATAGGGACCCTGTGCTACTGCCTGCAACAAAACAATAATAATAATAAAAAAGGCTCAGTCCATTGCAGGGCTCCATTTAGATCAAATCCAAACCTTCCAATCTGATCCTGCCTTGCTCATTATTTTTTCTGTAATCCTCTCCCGTCAACACTCAGTCACTGGGAATGGAGAGAACTGGAACAGCTGGTTCTGATAAAGCTCACACTAAATTTCTTCCCTGTAAATGGTTTCCAGAGGAAAACACGAGCAGCCCCAATTCCTTCCACCAGGAATGGTGTTTCCTGACGTGGCCATAGGATTTGTCTTTGGATTCGGACCACTGAGTTAGGGGAAGGGGGAAAGGCTTTAAACTGAAAGGAAGGAGGGTTGGACGGATTTGGGGAAGAAATTCCTCCCTGTGAGGGTGGTGGGAAAGAACTTAGGGAGGGACCCCGGGCCCTGCTCTTCCAGACCTGGGGGATCTTTGCACAACAGCTTGGCAAATCCACCTCCCAGCTCCATCCTGACCCTCCTCCTGGGGCCACCTCCAGGTGCCAGGCTTAGAAATATGGGATGACAGGACTTCCTGGGCACCAAGACACAGTGGGACCATTTGCATTTTAGCAAATAAGAATGACAGGGATTATAATTAAGAATTACTGGATATTCTTCCCCTCTGCTCTGGAGCCAGGCTGGGAGAGATGGGGGGGTTCCCCTGGAGAAGAGAAGGCTCCAGGGAGAGCTGAGAGCCCCTTGCAGGGCCTAAAGGGGCTCCAGGAGAGCTGGAGAGGGACTGGGGACAAGGCATGGAGGGACAGGACACAGGGAATGGCTTTAAACTGAAAGAGAGTAGATTTAGATGGGCTATTGGGAAGGAACTGTTGGCTGGGAGGGTGGAATGGATTTCCCAGAGAAGCTGTGGCTGCCCCTGGAATCCCTGGAAGTGTCCAAGGCCAGGTTGGAACCGGATGATGGGAACTGGGTGATCCCACTCCAGCACAGAAATCCTTTGCATTCTGTTTAAAAAACCAACACTGCCCGAGTTCAGAAGTACTTGAGAAGATTTCAGTTGGGCCCCATGACCACCCCATCCAGCTGGATCCCATCTCCCAGCACAACCTCCTGGCTTCAAACAGCAGGGCAGGAGCTCCTGGGAGGGCTGGGAGAGGTGGCCTCTGCCTGCAAATATTCCAGCCAGCTGCAAACCGCTGCACTGAACAGTCTGCAGGGTATTTTTCACCCAGGGCAGGATGTTTTCCGGCCAGAAATGTTGTGGCTTGGCACCTCATGCCTTTCTCAATGTGGGGGAAATTAGGGATCCACTCCCTTCCCTGCAAACTGGGGTGGTGCTGGTGCTTGAAGCCCCCCTGGGTGGCATTGCCTGGGGACAGACGTGTCTCCAGCCAGCTCCGTGCCAGCAGGAGAGGGAATCTGAAGATCAGGAGCAGCAGGAGGGGGAATCCTCCCCACTGCCTCGTCTGGAACAGCCTCTGTGGCCGGGAGGGGTTACAGAGAGAGGCTGCTCTGGTTTGAATTACTGAGACTCGGTGAAATGTGCTTTTTACTCTTTATTCCCTCACCTGGGTCTTCTACAAACACCCCTCTCTCTGTTGCCTGTTTGTGGGTGCTGGGAATTAACACCTTTATTTGCGTTTTCCCTTAATTTGGCCTGAGCTGAAAGCGATTTCGAGGTAATTGGGTAATGACAAGGCTTTCACCAGCCCGGGGTGGGACGAGGCTCCACTCCTGGGTCACAGCAGAGGCTGGGAGAGGTGCCCTGGCACCCAGGGGTGCTCCCAGAGAGCTGCAGTGTCCCCAGAGGGGCTGCTGGAGGAGGGGGAGAGAAGGGAATGGAGGCAGACAGGGAGTTTTCTGGCAAGATCCTGAAATTATAGGGTTGAACCGGGAGGGTTTCTGAGTTTTAGGCTTTTTTTAGCTTCCTCTTGGCCACACACTGGGGAAACCGAGGCATAGACAGGGATTTCTCTGCTGTCCCTCTAATCCAGTATTTTCTCTCGTTGCAGCAGCTGGGGATGGAAATGATTCCTTCTGCTGCTCCCTGAACTGGGGCTGAAAGCTTCCTCTTGGCAGGCAGCAGTCAGGAGTTAATTCCTGCTCAGAAACATGAGGTTTGTGCCCAGTCTGGGGCTCAGGTTTCAGTCTGGATCCATTTTATTGTCCCCCAGGGCACTTCCCTTTGTTCCACCCCAACACTTTCAATCCAAAACGACTCCAGGCAACGAATCCAGCAGCTAAAAAACTGCCGGCAAAAGCTCTGAAATGGACCTGGTTTTCAGGCACTTCTTGCCCGTGTCTTTCAGAATCATGGAATTCTTCAGGCTGGAAAAGCCCTCTGAGATCCTGGAGTCCAACCACTGCCAGGGTCACCGCTAACCCATGTCCCCAGGTGCCACATCTGCACGTTTGTTGAACACTCCAGGGGTGGGGACTCCACCACTGCCCAGGGGAGCTTCTTCCAGTGCTTGACAACCCTTTCCATGAATAATTTTCTCCCTGATATCCAACCTGAACCTCCCCCGGCACAACTTGAGGCCGTTTCTTCTTGTTCTGTCGTTGTTCCCCGGGAGAAGAGTCCGTGTCACCTTCATGGAGTGGCGTCCTGGGAAGGGATGTCTCCGAAACCTGATGTTACAAGGTGTCCCTGGGCTGGTAAGAGAAGCTGGAGGGTGGTTTTGGTGGAGAGAGAGAGAGCACCACACATCAGTGAGGACCTGCACACGGAGCCCTGATCCTGCCTGCTGAGGGATAACAACATGGACAGTGTGTGTTCTTTTTTGTTCTCCTGCTCCACCAAGAAGATTTTGGATCACAACCTGGATTTCTGCCCTGAAAAAAAAAAAAAAAACACCACCTCCTTAAATGGTTCTCCACGCTGCTGCCACCTCTCCTGTGAGATCATGGAATCAGGGGATGCTTTGGGGCTGGAAGGGACCTCAAAGCTCCTCCAGTCCCAACCCCTGCCATGGGCAGGGACACCTTCCCCCAGCCCAGGTTCCTCCAAACCCCGTCCAACCTGGCCTTGGACACTTCCAGGGATCCAGGGGCAGCCACAGCTTCTCTGGGAATTCCATCCCAGCCCCTCCCCATCCTCCCAGGGCAGGATTTCTGCCCAATATCCATCTAACCCTGCCCTCGGTCAGACCATGTAACTACTCAGGGAGGAGATTTCATATCCAAGGAAATCCTGGGCTGTTATTTTTCCTGGAGGCATCTGAAGAGCCCCTCTACCTCCTCCCCGTTCCCATGTCCCTGTTCACCTCAGGGCAGGGCTGGAACAAGATCATCTCCTCATGGCAGCTCCGACATCTCCACCCCCCGGCTGGTGCCGAGTGTCAGCAGTGAATGATGATAATAAATTAATAATAGCCTAATTAACAATTTTTCATTCTTTCTGCCTCCTCGAGAGCTCCCAGAGGCTCTGAATAATCCACTGAAACGTTTTGTACCACGGCTGGAAATCAGCACAAGTGTTTGGGAGGCCGAGGGAGCTGCAGCCCAGGGTTGGGGTGGGATTTGATCACCTGGACCCCCCTCTCACTGGAGGGACTCTGCCCTGAGAAGCAGAAAACACACCTCTTGACTGTTCCTCTGCACTGGTAGCCAAGGCAGGGGAAAAAATTCCCAGTTGGGTTGGTTTGGATTGGGGAGGGAGGGGAAATCCCTTCTGTCCAGCTGTGGTGCCTTGTTTCATTTGTAACCCGTGGTACAACACACCCAGAGAAGGATGGGTTGTCCCTCCTCCAAGCCACCCGAGGGGCTCCATCAGCCCAAGAACCATCAGTGAAGAGCCTCTGGGAGGCTCCTCTGAAGGGGATTCCTCCCTCCTTCTTTTGCTGCTTGAATCTCAGGAGCAGCTGGGGCCAAACACCAAAAACATGATCCCAAACCTGCCCTCTGGGTACAGTTTGCTCCTCTGCAAAGGCAACGTGGAACTGCAGCAGGAGCCAAGAAACGTCCTCAGGATCATGGAATCATTAAGGGTGGAAAAGACCTCCAAGGTCTTTGACTGGGGAGCCCTCATTTTTTTGGGGGAGAGCCCACAAACCCTCGTGTTTAACCCCCTCAGCAGGGGCTGAGCAGGAGCTCCCGTTTCTGACAACATCCAGAGGACTGGAGCTCTGCAGGGGGAAGAGCCATTTAAGCTCGAAGGCAACAATTAGGAAATAAGTGGATATAGACCGGCATAAAGAAATTGAAATTAGGAATTACAGGCTTCCTCAAAATCCAGGCAGAGAGAAGCTTCCGACCAGGAGCTGGGAGGCAAAACCCAGAGCCCAGTCAAGAGGGAAGGAGGACCCACGATTCCTTTGGGACGGTGTGGCCTCCACCCTCCGCAGGTGAGAGCTGTAGGGGGAGAAATTATGAAGCGTGGGAGGTGTTTTGCCTGCCCTGGAGTGGGGCTGGACATCTCCATGTGATCTTCGTGTGACTTCTGCAGAGCTGGAGAAAACTGATCCCACCTGGTTCAACAGGAAGGTTTTGCTTTGGTAACTCCGAAATATCTCGGGTTAACCCGGTAACTCTGGAGGCAGGCGGTGTGTCAGTCACCCCGTGTTCCAAAAAAATGCTTTGCCATTTGGAAGTGGGAAGCCTGTTCTTGTGTCCTCTTTGAAAATGGCAACCTGCACCATTTAAACTGTCAGTGAGAAATGGCTCCGACACATTCATAGTGAGGAGGGGAGTGAAGGAGACCTTTAGTGGGTCTCTTGAATATTAATTGTCAGATGAAAATGAGGGGAGACTCTTTGGGGCTGCAGCTTCTTCCCGAGGGGCAGCTCCGATCTCTGCTCTGGGGGGAGCAGGGACAGGCCCCAGGGAAGGGCTGGAGCTGTGTCAGGGCAGGCTCAGGTTGGATCTCAGGGAAAGGTTCTTCCCCCAGAGGCTGGTTGGGCACTGACCAGGCTCCCCAGGGCAGTGGGCACAGCCCCAAGGCTGCCAGAGCTCCAGGAGGCTTTGGCTGCTCCTCTGGGGCACAGGGGGGGACTCTTGGGGCTGGGGCTGTGCAGGGCTGAGGGTTGGACTGGATGGTCCTTGGGGGTCCCCTCAACTCAGGAGATTCCATGATTTTTGATGTCTGTGGTGAAGAAGACAACCACGAGTCTGGGGTTGGTCTCTTCTCCCAGGAACCAGCAGCAGGACAAGAGGGTCTCAGGCTGTGCCAGGGGAGGCTGGGGTTGGATATTGGGAAGAAATTCTTTCCATGGAGAGTGCTCAGCCATTGGAATGGGCTGCCCAGGGAGGGGTGGAGTCACCATCCCTGGAGGTGTTTAAGGACAGACTGGATGTGGCATCAGTGCCATGGGCTGGGAACCACGGCGGGGTTGGAGCGAGGGGTGGACTTGATGATCTCAGAGGTTTTTTCCAACCCGGCTGGTTCTGTGATTCTGTGATTCTATGAGTTTAAACTACAGCAACAGGGAATAATAATATCCTAGAGATAAGGATCAGAGACTGGATTACTTGGGACAGTGTGGGATCTCCACCACTGAACCCTTGGAGGACTTTTAATGACTTTCTGCTTTGAATTTCCATATTTTTACAGCATTTGTTCAGGAAATCTGCTGCCTCACACCTCTGACAGCTGAGTCCTGGCCTGAAATAAAGGGGAAATGACTATTGCAAGCAAATACCTGCTCCCCAACCCCTCTACAACACCTCAGGTTTCACCTTGTCCTGCTAATTCTGGGCCTTGTGAAGGGCAGGGAGAGAAGGTGTCCAGGGAACCCTCACCTTCACAGTCAAAGGATGATCCTCCCCATAAATCAACTGCTGCAGCACACGCTGAGAGCAGCAGATGGACGGAATCATACAGCCATGGAATCATTAAGGCTGGAAAAGACCTACAAGATCATCAAACCCAACCTTTAGAATCCCCCCCCCCATGTCCCACTAAACCATATCATGAAGTGCCACATCTGCTCATTTTTTGAACCCCTCCAGGGATGGGGACTCCACCCCTGCCCTGGGCAGCTGTGCCAGGGCTGGACAACCCTCTCCACGGAAAAATTTTCCCCAATATCCAACCTGCCCCTCCCCTGGCCCAGCTGGAGGCCGTTCCCTCTCCTCCTGTCCCTGTTCCCTGGCAGCAGAGCCCGACCCCCCCCGGCTCCCCCCTCCTGTCAGGGAGTTGCAGAGCCAGAAGGTCCCCCCTGAGCCTCCTTTGCTCCAGGCTGAGCCCCCCCAGCTCCCTCAGCTGCTCCTGCTGCTCCAGCCCCTTCCCAGCTCCGTTCCCTTCCCTGTCTTTCTTTGAGGGGCCCAGAACTGACCCAAGAATTCAAGGTGCCTTTCCAGTGCCAGTGAGAGTAATAGTGAATAGCCAAAAAGCCACTCGATTTTTACTATTTTTGCTGTTTATCACAGTATTAAAAACAAATCCAGAGGTTCTGTTTGCACACCCCCACCCTGCCCCTCTCAAAGCAGTGGATGTTTCCTGTCTCCATCAGCCTGGAGAAGACAAGAGCAGATGGTGCAGCAAAAAGGGAAAGGAAGGCTTTTGGCATCTTTCTTGCTGCCTCACCAGGAGCTCAGCAGCGACAATTATGGAGCAGGTAATGAGGACAGAGCAGAAACACTGATTTGCTGCTTGCGGAGAACAAAAGAAATTGCTTTTATTTTTAATTTTTTTTTTTTTTTTCTCTCCGTAGATCAAGCCAAACAAACAGCTCCTTTAATAATGAAATCCGCCTTGGTGTGCCAAGATAGGATCTCTCCTGCTGGGACGAGCCGGTCAGCTGACAACAGGCAGTTTTTCTTTATCATTAGTCCCAAAAGGCAGAGATTATCTCCCGTGGTAAATGTACTCCCGGCTGCCAGATCAAATATTTTACTGATCCAGCAGGGAAAGTTATGCTGCTCCTTCCTCAGCACCACAGTTTGAACAGCTCAGAGCTGTGCTGGGCCAGGAGTGTGTCCTTCCACACTCCTGGGGGACAGGGGGAGCCGAGGACAGGACAGAGCAGAAATGCAGCTGCAGAGGTGTCATGGAATGGTTTGGTGGGAAGAAACTTTCAGTTCGTCCCATTCCACCCCCTGCCATGGGCAGGGACACCTTCCATTAGCTCAGGTTGCTCCAAGTCCATCCAATGTGGCTTTGGACACTTCCAGGGATTCCAGGGGCAGCCACAGCTTCTCTGGGAAATCCATTCCACCCTCCCAGCCAACAATTCCTTCCCAATAGCCCATCTAAATCTACTCCCTTTCAGTTTAAAGCCATTCCCTGTGTCCTGTCCCTCCCTCCCTTGTCCCCAGTCCCTCTCCAGCTCTCCTGGAGCCCCTTTAGGCCCTGCAAGGGGCTCTCAGCTCTCCCTGGAGCCTTCTCTTCTCCAGGGGAACCCCCCCAGCTCTCCCAGCCTGGCTCCAGAGCAGAGGGGAAGAATATCCATTAATTCTTAATTATAATCCCTGTCATTCTTATTTGCTAAAATGCAAATGGTCCCACTGTGTCTTGGCGCTCAGGAAGTCCTGTCATCCCATATTTCTAAGCCTGGCACCTGGAGGTGGCCCCTGAGGGTCAGGATGGAGCTGGGAGGTGGATTTGCCAAGCTGTTGTGCAAAGATCCCCCAGGTCTGGAAGAGCAGGGCCCGGGGTCCCTCCCTAAATTCTTTTCCAGGTGGATTAGGAACGCGGAGAAGAGGAAAATCACACCCCCAATTCCCACCCTGGTTTTCAGGGAGTGGGCAGAAGTGCCAGGAGCCACAGGGGCTTTACATCTCCTGTCCCCTGCAGCCTGTGGGAACGGGAGGAAACGATCCCCTAAAGGTGTTCCAAGAAGAGAGGGAAAACTCCCGATTCCTGCTGCATTTGAGGGAGATTTTAAGGTGCAGCAAAAGCCAAGCCTGGCTTTGGCAGGAGCCTCCTGCCCCAGCCACTTTGGCCATCTCCAGAAGCCTTTTTCCTCACTGGAGCCACACTCGGAGAAGAAGCTGGGAAGCAAAGCTGAGCCGAAAGGCTGAGCCGTGGCCGTGCCGAGGGAGGGTGAGGGAGCTGGAGCTGGAGCTGCTGAGGTTTCAGACTGCCCAGAGAGGGGGTGGTTTGGTGGAACATGATGTGTGGAAGTTCCTGGGCTGGCAGAGAACGGGGTAATTTAGTGGGAGTTGATGCCTTGAGGTTTTTGCTGGACAGAGAAGAGAATAACTTGTGGGAGGACACTCCTGGGTGGGTTCTTTTTAGTGTCAGGCTCCGTGGAAAGTTCCTTTTTTAACTTCAGGGCTGTTTTCCCTGCTGGACTCCTGCATGTGCCTGATTAAAGAGCAGCTCTTTGAGGATCCTGAAGGGCTCAGGAGCACAGGAAAGAGAACAGAGACTTCCCCCAGCCCATGCTGCCAGTGACCCATTGGGTGGAGGGGCAGAAAGAGCCTCCAGCTCATCCTCCTCCTCCTCCCTGACGTTTCACAAAACCCCACCAGTGTCCCTGGGCTCAGCAAAGGGCTCTGGCTGGTGGAGCTTTATCTCCTCCTCACAGAAAAGGCCTTCTCCGTGTACCTCTCCAGGTCTGAGGCTTCATTCTGCTCCACTGGAGTGAGAATTCCGGCCCTGCCAGGCAGCTCAGAGCGCCTGAGCTGTGTTTTCCAGCAGCAGGAGCACAGATAAAGGTCTCCATTCTCCTGGAGATCTCATGGATGGATTTTCTGGTCAAACCAGAGGAAGGAAGGTTTACTTGTGGCTGGGACTTTCACAGCCTGTTGTGAGCAGTCAGGAGTCTAACAAAGGTTGAATCTAAACGGCAGCTTTTCCCTGGGAATTTTCTATGGCCTATTTTTACCAAACTGGTGGAGGAATGATTTTCCTGAGACTTCTTTCCCTGTCTCACTGGCCCAGCAGCCAACCAGCAGGTTTGCGAGTCCCTCAGGACAGGGAGATGCAACAGTAGGATAATTGCACCCTATTTCCAGAAGGTGCACGTTCCATGGGTGTTCCAGCTCTCCTTCCCCAGGCTCAGTTCAGCGCCTTCGGCAGGGATCAACTCCAGCAGCCCCAAGTTTAACTCCTGTTTAATCGACCTTCCTGCTTGAAGGACACTCCAAGAAATCCTCCCTTTCCCTCCTCCCAGGGGGTGATGGCTGAGATGCCTCCAGGCCTGGTCTCCAAATCCACCTTTGGACGGGGTGGGATGCCCGGATCTGGCAAAGTCAGGGCAGGGGGACTCCGGGAACTGCGAGCTGAAGTCAGCGTTGTTGTGAAGCACAGAATGTTAAATTGGCTTTTTTATACAATCCTGGAATAATTAAGGTTAGAAAAGCCCTCTAAGACCATCGAGTCCAACTGTCCCCCCAGCACTGATGGGTCACCAACAAACCACGTCCCCACGCGCCACATCCACACATTTCTGAACGCTTCCAAGGATGACTTGGACACTTTTTTTTGGGTAGCCTGTTCCAGTCCTTGGCAACCCAGCATTATTTAGCCATTAAATGTCTGGTTTATGAGGTCTCCTTTGCTGAGAAGAGAGGGGGGCGTTTCAGGAGTGTTTCTGAGATTCCAGAGGCTCAGAGGTCCCCGGCATTGCCTGGTTTTTGGGGGAAAACCCTTCCATTTCTGACAGGCACAGTTATTCACTCACTGCCTGCTATAAAAAGGCCCTAATTGCTAGAGAGGTTTCAAGATGCTCCTGTTACATGATTACTATTTAGATTAAATCCCCCTTTTGCTAAGTAACAACATCCCTCGAACTTCATTTCAAAACACCCCATCAGAGCCTAATTTTACAACGGTCTTTCCAGCTTCAGCAGAGAGCTCCTGTCTATTTATACACATCCTCTGCACACCTAATAACCACAGGAATAACTAATAGGAAGTGCTTGAAGCATGTCTTAATTAGTCTGACATTAGCAAGCTCCAATGTCTGTAGTTAATTGATAGATTTTAGCACGACTGCATCTCAGAAATTGAGTGAGGGTTTCATCTGCCTTCATCAGAGGCTGAACAAACTGTCTCCGAGGACAAGGATTTTTGGCACAGCAGCTGTTGATGGAATGGAGAGGAACCACCTCCAAGAAGGAGCACCCAGAGCTGCCTCCCTTCCAAGTCTGCACTGGGTGGGACTGAAAGCAAAAGTTATTATCCACGTTCGACTGACAGCTGGAGGATCTGGGAGGGGAGCTGGAATTTGCCTCACGGCAGTCACAGCCTCCAGAGGTGAAGTTTGTAGCAGAGAGAGGGACTGACTCCCCCAGGTCCTTCCCTGCAGCCCCTTGTCAAGGCCGCAGGACAAGCTGGACCAGCACATCCCACAGGGGAGGTCTGTGGGAGCGGGGATGGCACTGCTGGAGCCATGGGATGGAAAGAGCAGAAATGTCCATCCGAGCAGCTCACCTGCTGGTGCTCTCTGGGCTCCTGGTCATTGAGGGAGGTGGGTCTGTCCCCCAGCTCTGCTCAGCTGAGACCCCCCTGCAGAGCTGCTCCAGTCCCTGGGGAACAACAGCACAGGGACGTGGAGCTGCTGGAGAGAGTCCAGAGGAGGCCCCGGAGATGCTGCAGGGCTGGAGCCCCTCTGCTCTGGAGCCAGGCTGGGAGAGCTGGGGGGGTTCCCCTGGAGAAGAGAAGGCTCCAGGGAGAGCTGAGAGCCCCTTGCAGGGCCTAAAGGGGCTCCAGGAGAGCTGGAGAGGGACTGGGGACAAGGCATGGAGGGACAGGACACAGGGAATGGCTTCCCACTGCCAGAGGGCAGGAAGAGATGGGAGATTGGGAAGGAATTCTTCCCCCAGAGGCTGGTTGGGCACTGACCAGGCTCCCCAGGGCAGTGGGCACAGCCCCAAGGCTGCCAGAGCTCCAGGAGGGTTTGGACAACACTCTGAGGGACAGGGTGGGGTTGTTGGGGTGTCTGTGCAGGGCCAGGGGATGATCCCTATGGGTGCCTCCCAACTCAGGATATTCTGTGATCCTGTGATTCTCTCCCACTCCCCCTCAAGCTGCTGCATTCCCTGATTGATCCTCAGCCCTCCCTCTGCTCTCACACGAGTGCCATGGCTACAACAAGGAGAAAAATCATATTTCCAGCAGCTCTGCCAGCCCCCTTTGGGGTTTCATGAGCGAGGCTTTGATGGACACGACACCCCAGCAGGCTCTGAGCCAGGCTGATGAGAACCAGGGCGATTGTAATGAGATTCCTTCTGTAATTCCTGTCAAAGCTCAAAGCCAGCGAGGCTCGGGAAGTCAGCGAAGCCTTTCGTGTTCCCTGTCTTGATGGAAACATCATAGAGAGAGACTCTTGTGCTAAATTGTCACCTCACAGTGCTGAGAGAGCGGGAGGGGAAACTGGGGAGGGGGGAGACTCTTCCTCCAGCCTTGTGGGCCAGATCCAGCCATAGAGTCATGGAATCATGAGGAGAGGACAGAGCAGAAAGGCAGCTGGAGAGGTGTCATAGACCCATGGAATGGTTTGGGATAGGAGGGACCTTAGAGGTCATCTCACACCCCCACCCCCACCCCCTGCCATGGGCAGGGACACCTTCCCCCAGCCCAGGTTGCTCCAACCTGGCCTTGGACACTTCCAGGGATCCAGGGGCAGCCACAGCTTCGCTGGGAATTCCATCCCAGCCCCTCCCCACCCTCCCAGGGAAGGATTGCTTCCAATATCCCATCTCTCCCTGCCCTCTGGCAGTGGGAAGCCATTCCCTGTGTCCTGTCCCTCCAGGCCTTGTCCCCAGTCCCTCTCCAGCTCTCCTGGAGCCCCTTTAGGCCCTGCAAGCCCACCATAAAGTCACCTTGGAGCCTTCTCTTCTCCGGGCTGAGCAACTCCAACTCTCCCAGCCTTTCCTCACAGGAGAGATGTCCCATCCCTCTAATCATCTTCATGGCCCTGTCCTATCAGTGTCTGCAGGCGCTGATCCAGGCAGCCAAGCTCCAAGGAGCTGGATGGCTCATAAACCTGTGGGATTGCAGCAGGAGAAGACGCACGGCCTCCCAAAGGTACATAAATAAAGTCTCTGGAACAGCATCCTCTGGCAGAGAACGTGCAGGGCTGGGCCTGGAGAGAGGGAGCAGAAAAGCCTTCCTGGTGCCTGCATCCATCACCACGAGGGACGCCTCCAATGGATCCAGGTGGGAGCCTTGTCATTAAGTAGGTCTATTTTTCACCAGGCTAATGAGGAGGTGTTTTAAATCTCAGCAAGGAGACCTTAAATAATTCGGTGAGCGAGACCGGGGGAGGTGAGAGCCGAGTTCACAGGCCTGAGAAAGCCCGGCAGTGTCTGAGCCATCACGGTGGTGGGGTCACTTGGCCCTGGAGGTCAAGCACTGACCACAGCCCTGGTGGCAGAGCTGTGCTGGAGATGCAGGTCCGCAGCAGCCTCAGGGTGAGGCAGCACGTCATGAACCACTTCCAGATTCCTGAGGACCTGAGTCCCCCTCAACCCCCAGTTCCCTGCACACTGCTGAAGACTTTGGGAATGCTGTGCTGGACAAATCCCCCCCCCCAAGTGTGTCCGTGGGACTTCTTGCTTCAAAGCTCCAATCTGCATTTTGTTTCAAGCCGCTGCTGCTGAGAACATCCACCCTCACAGCTCCTCCCCACCATTCCATTCCCTCCCCCCTCCCTCTCTTGCAGGGAAGCAGAGCAAAGCTTTGTATAAACTGCTGCTCTCCAGATCCCTTTGAACGTCCCCAGAGCCCCCTCGGTCTGGGTGAGCAGAGCAGGTTTCAATAGACATGAGACTAACCAGGCACCAAAACACGAAACAAATCCCAAACCACAAACATCTGGGGGAGCTCTTGGAAAAAAAAAAAAAAAAAAAAA
>VXAY01000906.1:37504-48640 GCA_013399855.1 Oxyruncus cristatus | reverse complement strand
AAAACACCAAAACAAAATTACCACCAGCAGCACAACAACAAAAAGCTTTCAAGTCTTTTTTTCAGACACGTGTCTGAGATTTCCGCCTTCGACAGAGGATGCTCAGGGTGCCTCGTGTGGAACTGTGCTCCTTTCAGATGTTGCCAAAGCAGCAGATGCTTGTAAGACAAGAGGAACCAAGTCCTGATTTGTTTTAAAAACTGACTTGCAGGATGCTTCTGTCCCTGGGAGGTGGCAGAGAAGGCTCTGCCCGCTTGGATGGCAGCGATGGGCTCCTGGCTCTGTTGGGGTTTAACCCACAGTAAGAAGTTCACCCTGGCACAATTTTGGCATAAAGACACTCAGGGGGAGATGCATCTTCCCAGACATTTGGCTCCAGGGCCCTGCCACCCATGTGCATTTCCTCTCATTCCTGGCTGGGATCCTGGGGAATGAATGTCTTTGAACATCAGGCCCTTAAACTGCAGGTTTTTTTCATGTCAGGCCTTGGAGAGAGATTTGCTTTGGAGTCTGCTCCTGTAATCCCAAAGGAGACTTTCGGTCACTTTGTGCTTTCACATGTTTTGGAATTGGAGTGGCAGAAGAACCACAGCCCAGGTGGAATTTCCCTTCCCAAAAAGCACCATATTGATGTAACTAGTGGCATCCACTCTGCCAGCACCTGGGGAGGGAGGATGGTGCCACTGGGAGAGGATGACTGGGATGAGATCCTACCACGCCTTGCCTCCAAGCTTGAGCAGATTTCCCTGGTCAGCAAGGAAAAAACACGGAATCAAACACATCACCTGAAAAAAACCCATGGAATCAAAGCCATCCCCTGGAGCAGCCGGTGCTCCTCCTCTCCCAGCACCACATTCCTTCTCCATGGAGATAATGAGGGCTCACTTACATCACGGTCCTAAGGGACGTCTATGGGATGGTACAAAAGGGATCTGGGATGGAGCAGGAGTAGGTTGCCCAGAGAAGCTGTGGCTGCCCCTGGATCCCTGGAAGTGTCCAAGGCCAGGTTGGACAAGGCTTGGAGCAACCTGGGCTGGTGGGAGGTGTCCCTGCCCATGGCAGGGGATTGGGACTGGATGATCTTCAAGGCCCCTTCCAACCCAAACCATTCCATGATGATTCCATGACAGGAAGTTTTTGGGCAGCAGCCGGAGCCTCAAGAGCAGCCTCTGGGCTTTGAAATAAAGATGAATAAGGGGAGCTCAGCAAATGGGGTTTTCCCAAGTGTCATGTCTGAAGTGAAAACAGCAGAGAAAGGCTGGAACTTGTGCACTAAATACCTGCTGGGGAGGATGGGGATGTGCCCCTGTGCTTGGAGGGGACCACAGGCATCCTGGCACCGGGTTCCCAGCTCTCCCCACGATCTCCCACGTCGGGTGGGATCAAATCACTGAAGGCCCTTTTGCAGAGGGCCGCAGGGAAGCAGCCCCGGGCTGAGCCCCAAGGGTTAACAGACCCCACACTCGGCTCCTCCCGCACATCAAAGCGCTGCTCTCCCGCAGCCCTGCCCTGGCCACGAGCTCTGTGGTGGCTCCATTGTGTTGCCGCCACAATGGGAGCTCTGTGGAGGCCGGGAAACCCCCAGCAGGTCCTCACCCGGAGCCTGGCACGCCGGAGAGGGGCTGGAGAAGGGGCTTTGCCTCCGTCCCGCGCATGAAAGGGGAGTCACGCAAGGGCGCTGATGGCTCTATTTGAAGTCTCTAGATGGGGCTCGGGCGTGTTGCTGGTGCTGGGGGTGGGTGTTTTCCCAAGGATTTTGTCTTTCAAGTGCAGCTTTCAAGGGCTCTGTTAAGCCGCCCTTTGATGCTCAGCCTTGTGTCGCCCAGCTGGAGCAGCCGACGCTTGTGGATGCGCAGGGGAAGCGGCTCATCCCAGCCCTGGCAGCGGGCTGGTGGCAGGAACAGCACTGAGAGCTCCCATTCCCGCTCCTGGATTTATGCAGCTGTGAAATGGTGTTTTCCCGTGTGGGTGGGAGCAGAAAAGGAAAGGGAGCACTGTCTGACGAGCTCGTTCTGCCAAATCTCTGCAACCCAACGACACCTGATGGTTTCACCACCACCAGGCTGATGGGAAGCGACTGCTTAGACCCAGTCCTGTGCTCTCACTGACAGCTCTTCCAGGCATCATTGCATATGCAAATCCTTGCAATGTGATTTCCAAGAGCTCGGAGAGCATTTGCCACCTCCCTTCACAGAGGGCTCCGCGCTGAGTTCCTGTGAATTTACACTGGTGTAATTGAGAACAGGATTTGGCTCGCTGTCAGAACATCCTGGGGTGGTTAAGAACGGGACGTGGCATCCCTGGAGCTGCTGCATTTGGAACAAATTGGGTTTTTAATACTAAAATGTGGTTCCTTAGCACCAACGAGTGATCACGAAGAAATCCAGAGAAGCGGAGATGGAACGGGTAGGGAGTGGCAGCACCCCCTTTGCAGCTCTCCAGTCCTCAAGATGAGCCTCTGATTTGGACTGTTTCTCATTTTACCAAGTGTTTCATCTTTGGACTGGAGCGTCCCGGGTTGAAAACCGGTGGAAACGTTCAGGAAAAGCAGCTCAGCTTTTGTGGAGCAAAAAAAAATCCAACAGGTCAGGCCACCCTGGGGACCCTGTGGGGTTTTAAAAGCAAACCCAGAGGATCCCAGTGTCTGATGGGAGGTTAATTCGGAAGTCAGGAAGGTGCCTTTTGTTGCTCCTTGTGAAACAAGTCCAGATTTGGTGAGAAGAGGCTCCGAGGGTGCTGAGCTGAGTGTTTTGGCAGCTCCGCACATTCCTGCTCCGTGAACCTGTTGCTGTTCCAAGCTCAAAGGATGATCCCAGTCTCAGGCTTGTGATTTGACTTCTGGATGGGAGGAACTGAGGTTGATTTAATGTTAATTAAGCCTTGGCTAAACGTGGCTTGGGTGTCCCAGCTGCCCGCACTGGTGCCGGAGCTGCTGGACCTCCCGCTTTCCTCCCCGGAGAAGGTGCAGAGCTCCCCCAGACACAGCTCCAAGCTGGTCCAGAAGCTCAGTTTGGATCCTGGAGCTGGAATTGCTTCTGGCTGCACAGTTTTCACTGACTTAATCTAGCTTCCAGCTGGTTTTGTCATCTCCTTTTCCACGGTATGTCCCTGTGACCAGCAGGCCCCACAAATCCGTGTGTTCAGCCCATCCCTGCCGGCTGCCAGCACACGAACGGGCCGAGTCTCAACACCCCAGATCAACAAAAAACAGGTAAAAAAAAAAAAACAACCTCAAAAATGTTATTTTCAAATGATTTCTGCCTTTCTTTGGGGCCTGCTATGCCAGGCACTGAGAGACACACCAGGAGAGCCCTTTGCCACTTGCAAGGGACATTTTTCAGGCCCTGGGTCAGCAAAGCATTTAAAGAGATGCTCGAATCAGGCCATGTGTGTGTAATGCCCCCGGAATCAACGGCAGTTAAGCATTCCCTCAAATGCTTCACTGGGCTGGACCCGAGCAGACAAAGAGGAGATGAAAGAGAGATTTCGATTTTCTCCTGGGAGCGGCAGCAAGGAGAATCCATCTCCCTGAATCACCACCTCGCTGCCTGTGCGGGGGGTGAGATCCTGCCTCTCCCAGAGATGCTGCTGGTGCTCCCATAACCTTGGGAGGAGAGGAAAACCTTGGAGGCTCCAACCACCTCTGGGGGCGGGTGGCCGTGCGCATCCCCACGCAGACAAGGCATTTGAAGGGAAGCAGCAGGTTACCAGGGATGGGAACACAAGCAGGAAATCCTCTTGCACCACACAAACCTGGCCGTTTTCCAGCCACCGCGTCATCATTTTTTATGCCCATGTTAAAAACCCTGACCTTCTGCTGCCTTTGCTTGCAGCCAGTTGAAATTACTTAAGGTTTTTTTTTTTTCTTTTTTTTTTTTTCCCTTCTTTCCCAGATGCTGTTTCCTTAAATTACTTACTGAGAAAGCCTAAGTCAATCTACATATTAAACATACCAGAGATTGGAGGCCGAGTCAATGTGGCTCGTGGCGGTCCTAGAAACCAAATCCGGCTCCCCGGGAGCCCGAGCTCCCCCTTCCCTCTCCTTTAGCTTAAGGAGATAAAACTTTGAAGATGTAATCTGGGCATTATCTGCCTTTTTGGATAATGTTCAACAGTAATTTTAGCATGGTCTTTATCTCCAAAATGGTTGCTTTAAATTCAGCTGCTTCTTTCCCAGAGGTTGGTTTGATTTTCAGGCAGCAAAGTTTCATCTTTCCCTGTGTGACTCCTGCTGGTGGGTCAGATGTTTTTTGGTTTGTTGGTTTTTTTTTTTTTTTGCTCCTGGTTTATTCTCCTATTTGTTTCACAGCTCCTCTTTAGCATTGCTTGGCTCCTGTTATATCAGGATTTCTTCTCCCTGGGAAAGGATTCTTCTGAGCTCAAAGCAGATTCCAGAGGTGGGACGTGGGAGCCGCTCCGGTTTCCCCACCATGTGGTGCTGGGGAAGGGTCAAGGCAAGAGCTGGGACTGACCCAAATGTTCAAAAGCAGACAGATCCAGCAGGATATTACCCCTCATCCCAGCCTGTCTCCCTCCCGGTTTAAGCTCCTCATGATTTTGGTGTGCCTTCCAAAGCTCCTGTGCTAGGTCAGAACCATCAGTAACAAGGTTTACTTCTCTCTGCTTAAAGAAGAGATGTAAAAACTGAGTCAGTTCACCATTCCCCAATCCAGATATTTTTCTGTGGGGAACCTGAAGTGCTCCCTCTTCTATTATTTTTTGGGTTTTTTTATTTTTGTCCTCCTGACAAATCCTTCAGCATCAGCCTGAACTCTCAAATATATATTGCCTTCCTCCTCACACAGGCAGAACCTGCTTCCAATAAAACTTCCCCCGAGACACTGGATCTGGCTCTGCCTCTCCTGATTAAATGGGCTACGGATTTAATTTGACAAGAGAGGGAACTGATTTAGCAGATAAAGTATCTTGTTCGGAGGTGATGTTTCTATTGCTGCCCGATCTCTATCGGGTCCCCCCTGTCATGTGTGGTTGGAGCCAACCATGAAACATCACCTTTTCCTAAGTGATATTTATTGTTGTCTCCCCCTTTCCCCATATTTTTTATTAGATGTGCCTGAAAAGTGTGATTTTTATGATTTCACAGGAGCAGGGGATGTGTTGCTGTGGGCTCAGACAGGATGAAACACCCCCTGCAAAAGTGATGGACCCCCAACTTAGCCACGTGTCAGGATGGAGCTGGAGGGACAGGGATCTGCCTCTGGGGGATTTATGGGCACCTCTTACTTCCCAAAATGACTCTGGACATGACACTTCATTTCCCCTTCTGCTGCTCCTGCGTCCGCAGGGGTTGGGCTGGGGGGGAGGGCAGGGAGGGTCCCTGCTTTTGGGGAGCACAGTGGGCTTTGGGGTTTGTGAAGCCCCTAGGATTTTGCTGTAAATGCTATTTTTAAAGATCAGATACGATCAGAAGTGATGTCTGGGGGCCTCTGTCCTGCTCAGTGGGCTGTTGCAGGAAGAGATTTGGCAGAGATGGACATGGCAGAATCCTGGGGATTGGAGCAGATCCTGCTCTGCCAGGACCAAGGGAGCAGTGAAGAGCAACCACCCATGGGGTGCTAAATCAGGGACTGTGGGCTGGGGAGGGGTTATAGGTTTGGGCACCACAGTATAAGGAAGATACTGAGCCATTGGAGAGTGTCCAAAGGAGGGCAAAGAGATGGGGAAGGGCCTGGATTTGGAGCCATGTGAGGACACTGAGGGCACTTGGTGTGTTCAGCTGGAGCAGAGGAGGCTGAGGGGAGACCTCAGTGCAGTTCCAACTGCCTGGGCAGGGGCAGAGGAGGGGCAGGACTGAGCTCTGCTCTGGGGGAGCAGGGACAGGCCCCAGGGAAGGGCTGGAGCTGTGTCAGGGCAGGCTCAGGCTGGATCTCAGGGAAAGGTTCTTCCCCCAGAGGCTGGTTGGGCACTGACCAGGCTCCCCAGGGCAGTGGGCACAGCCCCAAGGCTGCCAGAGCTCCAGGAGGCTTTGGCTGCTCCTCTGGGGCACAGGGGGGGGCTCTTGGGGCTGGGGCTGTGCAGGGCTGAGGGTTGGACTGGATGGTCCTTGCGGGTCCCTCCAACTCAGCACATTTTGGGATTCTGAGTCCCTCAGAATGTGGAGTTCCCAATAAAATCCACTCACTAAAGGCACCATTTGCTGAACTGGGGTGTCACAAGCTGTGGGTGACTGTGACCTCTTGAACACAGGCTGCTCTCAAACAGCTTTGTACAAGAGCTTGGAGTGACAGCACAAGGGAGAATGGATTCAAATCAGGAGAGAGTGCTGGGTTAGATAGTAGGAGGAAGTTCTTGGCTGTGAGGGTGGGGAGGCCCTGGCACAGGTCGCCAGAGAAGCTGTGGCTACCCCATCCCTGCAAGTGTCCAAGGCCAGGTTGGAGCAACCTGGGCTGGTGGAAGGTGTCCCTGCCCATGGCAGGGGGTAGGACTGGATGGGATTTAAGGTCCCTTCCAATCCGAACCATTCCATGATTCTGTGATGTGAAACACTCCCAGCTGTGGGAGTGTCTCTGCAGCCCAGCCAAGGGGAGTCTCTCCTGTCAGCTCTGCCTGGCAGCCCCTGCTCACAGCTCTGTGTAGGTCACTGGTTCAGCAGTGTGGAGCCAGGGGCTCGTGTCCCCAGGCTCTGCCTGCCTGCAGGAGCTCTGGCACGGAGATAGGGAATGCTGAAGGAAGAACTGCTGAAAACCAAATTCATCCTGATCGCTGATGGTCACACTAAAAACCAGATTCTTTTTGGAAATCAATTCCTTTAAGTGCACGTGTTGTGTCCGCTGTGGCTTATTACACAGAATCCCAGGATGGTTTGGGTTGGAAGAGACCTTAAAGCTCATCCTGTCCCACCCCCTGCCATGGGCAGGGAAACCTTCCACCAGCCCAGGTTGCTCCAAGCCCCGTCCAACCTGGCCTTGGACACTTCCAGGGATGGGGCAGCCACAGCTTCTCTGGGAATTCCAGCCCAGCCCCTCCCCACCCTCCCAGGGAAGAATCCCTTCCCAATATCCTATCTAAACCCACTCCCTGGCAGTTTAAATCCATTAAACTAACCCTTTAACCCCAAGTCTTGCAGCTGCCTCCGGGCTGGAGCTGCTGAGGGTCTGAGACCCCCCCAGTGCTGCTGGTGGGACAGAGCTGGAGCTGCCAGGGATGGGCAAGAACATGGAATGGTTTGGCTTGGAAGGGACTTAAACACCATCCAGTTCCACCCCCTGCCATGGGCAGGGACACCTTCCACCGGCCCAGGTTGCTCCAACCTGGCCTTGGACACTTCCAGGGCTGGGGCAGCCACAGCTTCTCTGGGCAACCTGTGCCAGGGCCTCCCCACCCTCCCAGGGAGGGATTTCTCCCTAAAGAAATCCCTGTGTGTGACTCTAAGCTTTTCTTGCAAGTGCTGCTGTAGCAGCCCTGGGGAGGTTGTCCCCTGTGTGTTCACACATCTGGGGCACATCCCTACTCTCCCTCAGCCCATTTGTCACCCCGGTGCTGCACAACATCCACCAGGCTTTTTTCCCTGGTGGGTTTGCCGGGGGGATGGAGGCAACTGTGGCCACTTCATGCCACAACAAATCCATGACCGGTTAAAGAGTTTCCCAGCCCTTTTCAACACTAAATTCCCATCTCAGGCTCGTTGACATGGAAGATTTCAGTAAAGGATCACTCATCCCTGCTAATAAAGCTCTGCCTGGGGGGCTGTCTGGAAAGGAATCGCTGGTAAATGCTCCACATGAAACCTCCTCTTCTGATCACTTCTCTTCAGGGGGAGAGACATCTCCTTTTCCAGGGCTGCTCTCACAGACGTTTGCTCTTTGGGTTTACGGAGAGGGGTTTTGTTTTTTTTTTCAGCTGCTCTGGTAAAACATTTCTCCTTCCCCTGCTGATGATGAGAGAAACCATCAAATTCCTGGTCGTGTCACAGGTAATAGCTACTCCTGTGATTAAGGAGCACCTCAGCAAGCAGAATTTCGTGGAGCAGGCATTGCTCAGGAAGATGCATTAGTGCACCTGGGCCATTTTTTTTTGCAAGGCTTGCAGAGACTCATTGCCCTCCTGCCTGCCCTGCTGTGATTTACCTGCTGCCGATCCTCTGCCCTGTCAGAGACACAAAGTGGCAACTTTAACCCTTTGTTCTTTAACAGCTGCTTCAAAGAAAACATTCTGGGAAGCTGGGGCCCCTGTCGGAAATCGGGAAGAAGCTGTTTGCCGGAGGTGAAGGCAAGCTGAAGATAAGCACGGATGGTTTCTTTGCCACCAGCTGCAGGGATAAGGGCGGTGGATGTAATAACTGATGCTCTCCCTTGAACCCCTGCTGCTTTAGTCCTGTGTTCAGCCACAGCCTGGTCGGATGTCAAACGGTTCAGATGGTTTGTCCACCGTGTGTTTTTGTTGTGACATCCAGTCTGACACCTCTCCATCACATCCCCCATTGCGCCGGGATTGGGAAATACCTGCTCAGCTTAAGGGCTCTGCCTGATAAACAGAGGCACTGGGAGATGGGCTGGGCTCGGAGCAACCTGGTCTAGTTAAAGGTGCCCCTGGGGTTGCAGCTGGATGGTCTTTAGTGTCTCTTCCAACCCAAACCATTCTGTGATTCTAAGACGTAAAGTTGCGGGTCGTTATTGCAGTTTAAGGAACAAATTGTTATTGTGGGAGTCGTTGGTTTTTCCTGGTTTCCACAGACAGAGGAATTATGGTTTCACCCTGACAAAGCTGGGGTGGGATCCACCCCCCCAAAACCAAATGTCTCCATCTAATCCAGATCTCTAAATGCCTGATGTGGTCTGTAGAGACAAGCAGTGGACTCCAAAGAAGTTTCATCTTAACTTAAAGCAGACTTGTGGAATAACACACCTGAAGTGTCCTGAGAGTACGAATCAAGCCCCAAACAACCATGACTGAGGTGGATAAACAGCCCTTAGAGATCTGAGCCTGCTACTGGTTGTCTGTGTGGGTTTGGCTCAGTTCCTCCCTCTCTGGGGGCTTTATTTTCCTTCCCCACTCTCCGGTCTCAGGATGACAAGATCTCAGCAGGCCTTGAGACCCTCCACCAGCTCCACACAGGGTCAGGAGGCAGCTGGGAGGAATCTCAGCACCCTCAGGACCATCAATGGAATGCTGAGAGATGAGGAAACAGCAGAGCTGAGGTGAAAGGAGGAGCAGGAACAAGCACAGACACAGGCACAGGTCAGTGGAAACAGCTCATTTCTCTGGAAGGGCCTGCCTGACACTCAGACAGGAGGAGATGTGGAGGATCTCCCGTGGAGCTGCGTTTCCTGCCCTGAATGCTGCCCACGTGCTGCAAAATATCTCCCTGAATGTGCCACACGCCCTCAGCAACAGCTCAGCCTTCGGGCCTGACTTCTTGTGTTTTAACTGCCCATAAAAAGGGAGAGCAATTTATATATTCATACATTCTTTCCTATGCCAATGAATTGGTGCCAACCCTTTAACCTTCATCTTACAAAGGATGGTGCAGTTTGAACCCAACTGCCTGCGAAATATTAATATATTTGTGTGTCCATGAAGTTGCACAAGGCAGTGCTCTTTATGGCTGCTGTCTCTCCTGCTGTTCAATAACCGTATTATTTACTAGCAAAATAGGAATTATCATTTCAACCAGCACCTTCTTGCCTCTTCCAGGAAGGGACCTAAATTGTAAAGGAAGGTCGCCGCGATTTGTCTTTGATTTTTGAAGTAAAGTGGATGGACTTGGGGTTATTGCGAAAAAAAAAAGATAATAATAATGCAGAGAGGTTGTACATCAGTCTCTCACGACTCCCTTCGTTGTTTGTTCAAAGATGGTAAAGGAGTAAGTCACCGTAAGCCCCTGAATTATTTTTGCAGCATTTATTCGCCCTTGCAAACAAACAGGGGGCCCAGGCTGAGGGGGGTAAGACGAGCCCTGTGCTGCCGAGGAGAAGCTGCGCGGAGGGAGTTGCTGTACGCGGTTATTGCCACTGGTGGTGGCAACCAGGGAAACCACAGGCGGGAGGTGTTCGGGCGGGAGGTGCTGCAGAGAGGAGAACCTGGGGGGATATTCGCAGCTCTACCCTGCCTGAGCAGCTTTTTACCACCCGACAGAGAGCTGATAAAACGTCCCTTTAACGCCCATTATCACCAACCTTTCTTAATTGCATCCTTCCGGGAGCATTTTGCGGCAGAGTCATTAACCGAGGAGCTTCAGGTCTCGTTAGTGTTGCCACAAAGAAGGCGTTTGTACGAAGCCACCGGAGCCCCCTCCCTCCTGGAACAGCAGCTCCAACATTCCTCAAACCCGACTGAGAAACTCCCAGCCTTGCCCCGGGCTTTGCCGCAAGTTGGATTGACGGAGGGCTGGCAAACAAGAGCAACAAGTTTGGGAAGAATCACAGAACCTCCTGACTTGGAAGGGGACCACAAGGATCATCCAGCCCCGTCCCTGCCCAGGACGCTCCAAGAGAACACGTGTGAACACGTGGGTGTGATTCCCACAGTGGGGTGAGTCTGGTGCTCCCTCCTGCCCTCCAGCCCTCTCCCTTGACCCCATCTCGCTGCGAGGTCCATCTTCAGGATCAGTCAGGCTCTGCCTGCACCTCAGAACCGCAGAATCATTAAGGCTGGAAAAGACCCCTAAGATCATCAAGTCCAGCCATTAACAGGCCCACCACTAAACCGCGTCCCTAAGCACCACAATTCCAGGTTTTCCAACACTTCCAGGGATGGTGACTCCACCACTGCCCCGAGCAGCCCATTCCAATGCTTGACAACCCCAATATCCAACCTAAACCTCCCCTGGTGCAACTTGAGGCTGTTTCCTCTCGCCCTGCCCCTTGTTCCCCGGGACAAAAGCCCAACCCCGGGGTGTTGGTGCCAGGCAAGGATCAAGGGAAGGCAGGAGCACACAGCCCTTGCCAGGGCAGCACCAGAGCCTGTGGGCAAAGCAGAGGAGCCAAGTGACAGATGGAAACAATTCCTGGGGCCTTTCCTTCTCTGCCAGCTCTGCCTCTTCACTGCTGCAGCATTTCCTGCGTGTCTCAGATGCTGTTGAGCCATCGAGGTGCTTCGGTAAATAATGACCAGGCCCTGGAAGCAGAGGAATAGATGAGAGTCATAGAATCATAGAATCATAGAATCATAGAATCA
>VXAY01000906.1:23095-33724 GCA_013399855.1 Oxyruncus cristatus | reverse complement strand
TTCCTTCTTTCCTTCTTTCCTTCCTTCCTCTCCCTTCCTTCCTTCCTCCCTCCCTCCTTCCCTTCCCTCCTCCCTTCCCCTTCCCCTCAGTTCATTCATCCCTAACCCAGCTTTCCCTGCTCCCAGCCTCTCCAGAACGTCACAAATGATGTCCCAAAAGGAATATTAAATTGCACGTGGGGCTTGTTCCATTCACAGCGTTCACCTCCCGAGCAACACCCAGAGTCCACTCCTGACATATTAATAATTAGAGAGAGCTGACAGAGCTCTCTCTAAATGACACCTTCCCCTCCCAACCCTGGCTCAGCAGAGAACACTCTGTCACCTCCAGCTTCGTGAAGGAGACGGGAAAACTTGGAATAGATATCACAGAACTACCCTGGATCTCATTATTAATCTTTGAATGTGCTGTGACTGCAAATAGGCAGATTAGATGTCTTCTGAAATGTTGAAATATCAGCACATCAGCCCTCATTTGGGTTATTTAAGATGAATTTGTGTTTTAAAATGATGTTGGTGCTGTCTGGATTTACGGAGCTGCTGCGTCGAGTCTTCTCCACCTGGTGTTCAGTCCCCCCATGGGCTTTGGTTTGGTCCCGGAATACAGATGGGAAGAACTGGAGATTTTCCATTGTCAAGTGTTTAGAAATGTCACCCAACTCCAAACGTGCCAGGGAATTCAGTCCTGTTCCTGGACAGCTGTGCTGAATGCGAGGAATGGTACAGGATGTTGGTCTGTGGGCATTTGGCACCAGGGATTGAGGGACTGGAGCCTGTGAAGACAAAAGCAACGGGAAAGGACACAGGAGCTGAAGGGGCTGATTTACGGGGAAAGATAAAAGGGAATCAGTGGAGAGGGAGAAGTCCCTCAGGCTCTGGTGTTCAGACAAGCTCCAGGGTTTCCTGGCTCTCATCCTCACTTCTTGATGTCCTTCTGAGAGAGAAGCATTTTGGTCCCCTCTGCAGAGCCCAGAGCTGGGAAAATCAGCCTGTTTTCTGGAGTGACACAGGAGACAAGAAGGATCCTGGCTCTGCTCAGAACCTGCCCTGTGCTTACACCTGCCTTTACCTCCCACCAAAAGGACCTGCTGTGGGTCAGATGCTGTTGGGAGCAAATTCCCTTGTACCGAGCAGTTTGAGTGTCCCCATGGCAGCAAACCCTGAGTGTGAAAGGCCAAGGAGCCAACAATTCCCATGGGATACAGCCGTGGGTACACAGGGCAGAGGTGATGTGATGTGGCTCCTGGTCCAGCCTGGGGCTTTTCAGAGCAGCTGGAGTCCCACAGTGACGGATCTGATGGAAGGTGAGCTCTGAAGTGTCCTGCAGAAGGAGAAGGGAAATGGGACATGGGGAGAGGACTGGTGCCACTGCTCTGAGAACACTGCAGGCCAGGCTGGAGATCCCTCTGGCCTGTGATTGCTCCTGTGGCTGCAACGGCGTCACCCAGAGGTCTGGAGGAGGGTTGTGACCTGTTGGTGATGCCAACCCCACTCCTGCGCTGACACAAGGCCCCAAAACCTACAGAAGAGCCTCCTGCTGAAACCTGGAGGACAAAGACCCGGATCCCCGCCCCAGGAACCTCCAGAAACCACAAGCAGGAGTCTGTGCTGCTCTTCGGGAATTTTCAGGGTAGGAAACGGGACCTTGATCTGAGGAATCTGGGCTGTGCCAGCCAAGAGGAAGAAGCAAAGGAAGAGCTGTGGGTCGCAGCTGCACGTGTGGCTTTTCACCCCATTAACCACTGGGACGCCAAAGGGTTTGCTGGAAATCAAGAATCAGGCTCCATCCTGACGCCAGAGCCCTTCATGGAGGGGATGCTGGGGCTGTGTCTGCTCCTCTGACCTTGCTCCCACTGGCCTGTTTTATCTCAAACCCCTCCACAGCTCCAGTGCTGTATCCATGGCAATCAGGGCTTTCTTACTCGAGGCTCACTCGTGTGTCGCGGTGAGCAAGAACCTTCTGAAGGCGCAGGTTTTTCAAGGGAAAAATAGGATTTTCCCGCCTGGAAAGCCACCGGCTCTTGACCCGGGAATGCAGGGAGAAATCCCTGCTGTTAACAGCTCTTTTATCACTGCTCATTGTGCCTGGGAGAACACACACGGGGGCTGGCACTCACGAAGCAACCGCAGCCACACAAGGAGCTGAAGGATTGCCCTGAACTCACGGCAGAAAATATTGTGACACTTAAAATACTGGCTGGGAGCTGCGAAAAAATGGCAACGGTGATTTCCTTCAGTAAACAGCCATGTAACTGCTTCTTAGTGGGCTAAATTTGTCACCCAAAGTGGCACAAAGGTGCATTTTCTGGAGCTGTTCAAGTGACCAAAGGGGAGCAGCTGTGAGAGTGGTTCTTTTTTGGAACAGCGGAGGTGGGTGGGTGAGGAAGGGGGGGATAAAACATCCTGTTTTTCAGCCATTTCTCGGTTTTCCTGCCATCTCCCAGCTCCTGGGATTCAGCAGTGGGGTTGAGGTGGCAGAAGACACGGGTTCTGTTTCGCTCAGGGTGCCCTGGGAAAAGCTTTTTAGCGCCTTCCCAGCTGCAGCCTCTTCATCCCTCTCCTTCCCCTCCCTCTTTTCACACCCTCCTTTGAAATGGAGATAGAATAAAAACCGATTTTTATTTATTAGTGTTTTAGATCTTCAAATGGAGGTGGCCTGGCAGTAGATAACTGTAGTGCTGCTGGTGTTAGACTGGAATCACCTTCCCTGGATATTGAAAATAGTTTCTGCTCTAATTACCCTGCTAAGTACTCGTCTCCTTGTCTTCGTTTGAAGTGTCGCATTTTCATTGCAGAGCAAACGAGCTGCTCCTTAGAAAATTTTCTCTCAGTTAGGAGCGAGCAGAAAGTGGTTTAAAGGCTTAAAAAGGTGGGAAATGGTAAGAATGAAAGGACAATTCTTGGGCTGGTTCCTGCCTTTCCCATCGGACACGCTCTGTCACATCGTGGATGGCAGGAGGAGCAGCCAACGCATCGTGTTCTCTGTGTCACCGCTAACGTGGAGTGGCATGTCATATTATGTCCTGTCACCAAAATCCTGTCATTAACCACTGGGAAACATAAGAAAACCCACAGACAATTAAAACAATCCTGAGGGGGGAAAAAAAAAATAAAAAAAAATCCAATTTAAAAGAAAAAAAAAGGGAGGAAAAAAATCAAACACAACGTTTTCTTACATG
The DNA here is from genome assembly GCA_013399855.1 of Oxyruncus cristatus. Taxonomy (NCBI): domain Eukaryota; kingdom Metazoa; phylum Chordata; class Aves; order Passeriformes; family Cotingidae; genus Oxyruncus; species Oxyruncus cristatus. Next base: position 30,545 of record VXAY01000906.1, on the reverse strand, counting down.
GAATTAATTCAGTTTTGCTTACACAGGACGTGCCGTTGGAGCTGCCAGAATCTTCTGAAGATCTTTGTCTCTGCTTCAATTATTTGCTGCTCCTGGAGATTTCTCAGGGCTGTTCAGTGGGATGTCACACTCCCTGCAGCTCCTGCTCTGTGTCAGGTACCTGCCTCGCTGCAAAACCCTACAGGGGACCGGGAAGATGTAGGTTTTGCTCTGATGTTGCTGGAGGAGATGGATCCTGTTCTCTCTGGGCTGATGTAGAACCTGGGGAGGGAGATACATCCAGGTGATACCTGCCCGGGCGTGTCTCCTCTCCGCATCCCACAAGCCAGTTGGCTCCATTCCTTATCCCAGCAGACCTCTCTCCTGTGGGGGCAGGAAGATGTGCAGTGTTACAGCACCAGGATGGATTTGGGCATTGCCTGGAGCTCACCTGGCACAGAAATGTTACTCTCTCCTTGTTTCAAGGCTAATTCATGGGTTTATATGGCAGACTGAACACACAGAGGTGTTCTCTGAGCCTCTGCTCTGCCCCTTTGGCTGAAGAGAGAACTCGGGCTGGACCTGGGATAAGGGTTCCTGGGATGACCAGGGAAGGGGACACTCAAAGCAGAGAAGGGACAAGCTGTTCTCAAAAGGATAAATCAGTTTAGGCAGCTGAATTGGTTTATTCAGCCTGGAGCAGAGACTGAGGGGAGACTGACTGTGGTCTTCAACATCCTTGATTAAGAATATTCTTTATTATCCAGTGACCACCGATTTCTGTTTTGTAAACTGGTGACCAGATAAGGAAAAATAAAGAGAGGATGAAGATAAGTGAAAAGAAAATCAATGAAGAGATTAAGACATTTCTGTGAGTCACTGAAATGAGACAGCTACAAAGGAAAAGAGCGGGATTTGAGGGGCAGCTCCAAACTCTGATCCCCGTGAGCAGGGACAGGCCCCAGGGAAGGGCTGGAGCTGTGTCAGGGCAGGCTCAGGTTGGATCTCAGGGAAAGGTTCTTCCCCCAGAGGCTGGTTGGGCACTGACCAGGCTCCCCAGGGCAGTGGGCACAGCCCCAAGGCTGCCAGAGCTCCAGGAGGCTTTGGCTGCTCCTCTGGGGCACAGGGGGGGACTCTTGGGGCTGGGGCTGTGCAGGGCTGAGGGTTGGACTGGATGATCCTTGTGGGCCACTTCCACATCAGGACATTCTCTGATTTCCCACTTTCCTTGTGCTTGACATGTTCTAGACTCAGAAATCCAACCAAATAGGGGTGGTGGTGGTGGGTGTCATGGGGTGCTCAGGGTCCAAGAGCTGGGCACTGACAGAGGGGCTCTGCTGTGAATATTCAGCACTTCAGTGGGACAGATGTGTGTGGCACGTGACACACATCACACAGGACAGACTTGCTGGGGTGTCTGTGCAGGGCCAGGAGTTGGCCTGGATGATCCCCGTGGGTCCCTTCCAGCTCTCTATTAGTTTCTAAAGTCTGCCCTGAGCACGAAAAGACAAAGGTTCCTCCAGCTGGTGATTCAGAGCAAGAAGCCAAGCACTGCTCCAAGCCCCCCCTCTGCAAAAACCTTTTTTTACCTTGTCAGCTGCAGAGGGGCCATGGAGGGACCCTGTGCCACAAGCCCACCCCAGATCCCGCTGTGCTGGTCCACGGAAGCTCTGGAGTGATGCTCTGGCCCTCCTGGAGCTCTCCCGGCACAGCTCAGGGCCGAGCCCTGCAGGCAGGAGAGCCAAGGGACGGCGCCGACCACAGACTTGCAAAACAGCCGTCAGCAAACCCAGCCTGGAAAGGAGAAGGTCTGGAAGCTCTGGAAGAGCGAGGTCTTGGAACAGGCTCCAGCAGAGGCAGCGAGGAGCCCACGTCGTTCGAGCTGGGGCTTTCTGAACAGGCCCCATTATGCGGCTGCCAGCAGAAGCAAGGGCTCCACTGATGGTCAGGAAAGCTCCTTTTTTGAGGCATTTTCTCACCTTGCATTCTCCTGGGATTATTATTTTTTTTTTTTTAAGGTGACCTTCAAAGGATGTCTTTTAGAAAGCCAGTTCAGCCGGGCTGTGATTTCTTTGCGATGCATAAAGAGGCCCTGAACGGTTTTTAAATGTTTGTGTTCGTTTGGGCTCGACTGCTGCTCTCAAAGGAGCAGGAAAGTTGAGTCTGGTTTTGCTGGGAGCCCCGCTGGTCTGCTGAGGTGTCTGCTGGGGGAGAGGCTTTAATGTCTGGACTCCTCCAACAAGTTCAAAGAAACTTGGAAAAAGAGTAGAAAACACTTCAGGAAACCACGTCCCCTTTCGCTGATGTTATGAAGACAAATCCTGCTCTTTTCCTTTGTAGCTGTCTCATTTCAGTGACTCACAGAAATGCCTTAATCTCTTCATTGATTTTCTTTTCACTTATCTTCATCCTCTCTTTATTTTACCTTATCTGGTCACCAGTTTACAAAACAGAAATCGGTGGTCACTGGATAATAAAGAATATCCTTAACCAAGGATGTGTTCGTGTCAGGGTGTGAATTTGGCCAAGCTCCGGAGGCGTTGATGAAAGTGGTTCATTTTTGGAGCAGCAGAGGAGGGGTGGGAGAGAGTGCACTGGACAATACATTTTTCAATCCTGTTTTTCAGCCATTCCTTGGCTTTGCTGCCACTTCCCAGCTCCTGCCCCCGGCGAATTCACGCCGACACAGGAACACGCAAGCGGCCGGTCATGTTTATTCTTGCACCGGCTGGAAAAAAAACCACACTCAGAGCCCCGTGGAACTCACATCTTTGCAGGAAGGAAGGTTGTTTTCGGTGCTGTGTCAGGCTGGGACCCAAATTCCCGTGGCGCCCCAGCGCTGGAACTGAACTCTGGGTAACCCCAGCGCCGCGAGGGCTGCCAGACGTGGCGCAGGCAGGGACCCGCAGAGGTGGTTCCCCAGGCACAGGTGATGCACAAATTCGGTGCCAGCACTGATTTGGCACCAAACCTAAGAGAGAACAAAATGGATTATGCCATTGATGCTGAGCCCCCCAAGCCCTGCTCAGCCTCCCCTGTTTTTATGCTGGAAATAAGAGGCAGTAAGTGTTTCCCCGGTATTTAGCAATATCCCAGCAACATTTCTGCTGCTGAGGCATCCAGATCCAAGAGCTTCCAAGATCTTGGCCCAGAGTGCTCCAGGGATGCTGCTGAGCCCCAGCACGTGGGGTTGGGGATGTGAACTTTACCTAAAATATATGTTTGTGTTTATACAAACAAAGCAGCGACATAAAGAGCTTTATTGACCGAAATCAATACACTTGTTAACTTGCTCTTCTCTATCAGGGAAGATTAGTAACTAATCCTTTCTCCTTCACCTTGGGGGCAGCCCAGGCATATTTATTCCAGAGCAGGAACCTTCCTGCAGCAGCTTGGGGGATCATTAAAGCAACCACAGCTCTCGGCAGACAGAGATGGCCACCAGCAACTGCCCCGTGGATGACACGTGAGCTGGGACTTCCAGGGAAACAGGGACCCAGGGAAAGTTTTGTGGAGCCCAAGGATGCAAGGACAAGGGACTGGAGCAGCAGGAGCAGCTGAGGGAGCTGGGGGGGCTCAGCCTGGAGAAAAGGAGGCTCAGGGGGGACCTTCTGGCTCTGCAACTCCCTGACAGGAGGGGGGAGCCGGGGGGGGTCGGGCTCTGCTGCCAGGGAACAGGGACAGGAGGAGAGGGAACGGCCTCCAGCTGGGCCAGGGGAGGCTCTGGTTTGATATTAGGGAAAATTTCTTCATGGAAAGTGTTGTCCAGCCCTGGCACAGCTGCCCAGGGCAGGGGTGGAGTCTCCATCCCAGGAGGGGTTTAAGAGATGTGTAGATGTGGTACTTGGGGTCATGGATTAGTGGTGGCCTTGGCAGCGTTGGAGTAAATCAATCCTTCCCTTCCCAAACCTCCCCTCCCCTCCCTTCCCTAACCTTCCCTTCCATTCCCAAACCTTCCCTTCCCAAACCTTCCCTTCCCACCGATGCAGACTTGGCTCCTGGGGACGTGTTTCAGTGGTGGCCTTGGCAGTGCTGGGTTAATGGTCGGGCTTGCTGACCTCGGAGGGCTTTTCCAACCTAAACGATTCCAGGATTCTGTGATTCCAAGGCTCCAAAACCAGACCTGCTGCCCCGAGCGGCTTCTGTGGCCGTGTGTGTGGACATGTGGGGACGTACAAGAGTTCCTGCCCCATTTACCCCCGGATTTTGGGGCTGCCCTCGAGGGTACAACAGCTAATCGGAGTTTTAGGGTGCTGTGGTCAGGCTTGGTTGGAGGCTGCAGGGCGAGGACAACCCCGAAAGTTTGCTCCGAGCAGGTAGAAATCTCTGCCAACCCCTTGGGCTTTGTCAGGCTGAGCTTTGTATCCAACTCAATCAACCGTCAAGAGGGGGAAATTCCTTTTGTTCCCGGGCTTTGTATCTTCCAGAGAGACAATGGGCAGCTTATTTTCTGAAATCATCATTTCAGAGCTCGGGTGAACACAGATCGAGGCAGCAATAACTGAAAGGAGAAAGGCAGTGAAAAAAAGGCACTTTTTGTATGAGATGGAATATAAAAAACCAAAATCGTTGGCTGGGGGAACAGCACAGAAAAGCCAGGCTGGGAGCGGACTGCCCAGCCTAAAGATCCTTGTACTCATCCTTTATTTTACAGGGTGATTTAAGACGAAATCCTGGCTTTGCTGAAGAAAAAAAAAAAAAAGTAAAAAGAAAGCGGTGGTTTAATATTTGGGCTGAACGGGGGCCAGTTTTTACCCCCTGAAATTTAAATGTAAGTCAAGGCAGTTGCTGGAAACGGAGGAAGAGGGTCTGTGAGAGGGAGGAGATGAGGCAGAGGAGGGGCGAGGGACAAAGCTGCCCCGGGGAAGAACAGGAACATCTGGGAAAGGGGAGTCCCAAGCTGAAAAAGATCTCGGGGAAGGCTCCAGCCAGGTTCGTTCTTGCAGGTTCTGCACCCACAATTTGGGCTTTAAGAGCGAGTTTTCCAAAGGGGAGCTCGGCTGAGTGAGGGTCAGGGAACAGGGAAGAGTCTGGTCCTTATTCCGCCAGACACAACCACAACCTCACCTGCTTCAGGTTACAGTGGAAAAAAGGACGTTTGAGCTGCTTCTGGTCTGTCCCCACCACTCTTTCCACTCCTTTCCCGCTCTCTCCTGCCTCCCGGAGCGAGAAGGTTGCTCACAGCCTTTTGTTGGGAAAGTGTTGGCTCAGTTCTGGGCAGGGAATGGTTAAAGGGCAGCCCAGAAATCACCAGAAACCGCATCAGAAGATGTTTTTCCCTTTCCATTCCGTCAATCAAGGGATCTGGTGTAATTGGTCTTTAGAGGGATGATTTATTCACTGTGTTTTAATGTGACCTAAATCCAATCTCGCTCATCATCAGCAGCCATTGTTCTTGGAGCTGGGTTTAATCAGTTGTCTCCCTAATCCAGACTGATTGTCTGCTGGCTTTCACTCATGCCTGGACTGGGTTCTTCAGAGCCAGGAAAAACACCCAGGAAAAGTTGTTTTCTTTGCAGCTGTCTTGTGTGACACCTATTTCCCGCCTCTGGGACACCCTTGCTCTTGTTGGGTGTTTCCAGCCCAGGTTCTCTGGCTGTTTTTGGGGCTGTTTAACTGATCCAGAGTCATTTATTCTGCCTTTTATTTTCTGAATAATCTGAACTACACCAGGACCGCCCCCAGCAATGCTGGGCAGGACTCCTGTCCCTGCTGCCCAGCCAAGCTGGGTTTATCCCAGGTCCTCTCTCTGAAGGAACCAACGAATCATTCTGGTTATTCCAGAGAAGTATTTTGGGATGGAGGAAGCTCCTCTGAAGGTGCCATGGCCACCCCCAACATCTCAGGGGTGTGAATGGAAGGAAATCTTTCCGTGAGCCTCGTGCAATTCCAGTGAGGCCCGAAAGGAAAGCGGGAGTCCCGGGCTGCTGGCTGTGTCATTTTAGAGCCAGCTTTGGGGGAAAAGGTGGCAAAAGCACCCATTCCTCCTTCCTCGGTCTTGGTTTTGCAGCTCTGCAGTCGCTGCTGCTTCTGAAGCAAAGAGGGGGACAATAATTAAACGGGTTTTGACTGTAAAAGAGTAACAAGAACCCAAAATGTGGGAGATCCCACACTGGAGAGACACAGAACCGGCAGGAGTCCAGGTCTCCTTAAGGCAAGGAACAGCTGCATTTTTAATGGATTTCTTGATTTCTATTTTTTTTTTTAATCCCACGCTGCTGCCTGGATGGCCTGGCAAGCCCTGAGCCACCCCACGACTGTGCAGAGCAGTCTCTGGGTCAGTTCCTGCTGAACTGAACATCATTTTTAAATGTCTCCAGACAGGTTTTCTCTCTCATTTCCCCCCTGCCCTTGCATTCCTTGCTCTACCTCTTATAGTCTTATATGGCTATATAAATCGGAATAGCAGTGATAAGGTTTCATCCTGGTATGTTGAGTGTCCTGCCGGGACATGCCCCAAATCTGCCCCAAAAGGCCCCAAACTCACCCTAAAATGCCACAATCACGCTCAGCTTTTCTTAATGCTCCTAAGCTGGTCCTAACCCCCCCCCAAACCCAGCCTAAAATGCCCCAAACCCACCCTAAACTGCTGCAGTCACTCTGGCCTTCCCTCACATATCCCAAATCTGCCCTAAAACGCCCCGCAACACCCCAAACCCGCCCCAAAATATTCCAGTCCTGAGATGGAGAACTGGAAAAAAGGGGAATTGCAACCTTTTGGGATCAGGTGTATGGGTTTGGGTTTTTTTAGGGAACTGGGGATGTTTGGAGCGACACTTTGGGTGCTCCAGTATCCCAGATGGACCAGAAAATACCCATGAGCTTTGCTTAGCACTTTAATTTTGCGCTGCCACATTCCAAGCTGCTCCCCCCTACATTCCAAACCGGCTGCTCAATCCTGCCAAGAAGTGGTGGTGCCATTTCAAGGCAGGAGAAACCGAGGGGCAGGGGATAAAAGCGGCTCTGAACACACAGAAGTCACCTACGAAGGCGTGAATTCGGCGGCAGACGTGGGGCTGAAACGGAGCTCACCCAGGGGGAACGACCCCCTCCAGCTGTGCCCGGGGTCAGAAAAGCCCTTGAGCCCAGGGAGAGGGACCTTCCTGCTCCCGCAGAGCCGATTTCCATGGACAATTGCTCCGCTGGGCTCCGCTGGAGACGTCCCATCCCTCGGGGTGTGGGTGCCCGCAGCTCTCCCCGCACCCAGACCCACCCGAGAGCTCCTGCCGGGCTTTGGACATCAGCAGGAAGGGGGCGGGGGTTGCCCCAACCACGGGGGGATGAGGTTTTTCAAGTCCTGCAGGAGAGAGAAAGCAATTCCCTGGAAGTCTCTGTCCTCCCCCCCAACCCAAGATGTTCCCTGATTTCCACGATTTCCATGCCCGGAGTTACAACGTTGGTCCCCACACATCCCCTCCCTGATCCCCACAGCCATTCCCTGATCCCCACAGCCATTCCCTGCTCCCCATAG
>VXAY01000904.1:101826-112436 GCA_013399855.1 Oxyruncus cristatus | reverse complement strand
ATATAATATAAAATATATATATAAATAAATGATTATAAATAAACCCCTTTTTGCTCGCAAGGTGTTGTATTTGAAAGCTCATCAGTGTTGTAGTTTGATAAAAGTACTTACTTGAGAAAACAGCAACATGCTTGACTAGGCAAACTCGGATGGCATTCATGAGGAATGATGGTTGGTTGACTTTTAGCCTCTTCTTCATCATACTTGAGAACAAAATGAAAAAAAAAGAAAAAAGTCTTAAGTCTTTCTTAAAAGCAAATACTACCCAGGAGAGGTACCTTTTGAATTATTTTATATTTTCAAACTCTGAGCTAGTTTTGAACCCGAGTTTTCTTCTTCCTATGGTCTATCTGTAGGACAGGTTCTTCAGTGCCACCTTCTGGTAGGCACGATCATCAGGAAGACCGTGGCACTGAAGCTTATGTAGGGTTGAGATGAAATGTCAATACAAATATTTATTTCTGAAAACTTATAAAATGGAATGACCCAATCTAGTGGCAGATTTTTTTTCTCTGCGTATGATTTGTATGATTTGTACTATACCTTGTTATCCTCAAATACATATATACCAACAAATGGAGCACATAGAACATTGCTACTTCATGTCCAGAATATGCGGAAAAGATTTTTTTTCAAATAAATGCAAATGTGGAAATATATTTTTTGATGGGATTTAGCTTTCTTATTTTCACCGTCTAATAAATATTAGCTGTATTGAGTGCACAATAAAAGGATATGCCCATCTTCTCTGCAAGAGAAAGCAGATAATTTTTGCAAAGGAGAAGGAGGTCATCATCACTTTATTGCTGACTTTACAGCAACCCCTCTGTGCCATTTTCAATGATATATGTGCTGAGCTGAACAGAGAATGGAGGTGGAGAGAATCTTATGCTCAGAGAATATTGCAATTCCAGAGCTTCCATAGACAGAACCCTGCTCCTGTGCATCCTGTCTTAGATGACAAACAGGAGACTATTGAGGAGACACCAACAACTGCTGTGAGCTTCCACGGCCACTGCAGGTCGTGGAGCACAGTGGTGCCTCTGCACGTTTTAATTGTGCAAGGCAACTGGCAGCTGGTATAAGTTGAAGACATTCTTCATTTTCTCTAATTTATTTCAAAAGTTGATTGGGAACGCAGGAGGCAAATGAGCACAGAAATGGCTTCAGGTTACCTTGTTTCGTTGCCTCCCCCACTCCTCCCACTCATCTGCACAGCACTGCCCTCACTGCCATCCATCTCTGCACCAAGGCAGTAACATGCCCAAGTGAACTCCTGTGCAGGTGCTCCATTTCTTTTCTATTGCCTGTATGAAGCAAAATACTTGATCAATTTTTTTTTTGCTTCATTTTATATTCTAATGTTTATATTTCATGAAAGGCTTATTTTCAGTCTCTTGTAAACTCTCTCACATAATGGTCAAGAATATTATCTCTAATTTGCATCTTAATGCAAAAAAAAATGAAGATATGTTCTCTTGCAGTTAACTAGAAACAAAATAAAACAAAATAAAGCAAAACCTTGCTTAAGTTCGTGGTCTTTAACATAAGGTTTACTTTAAAATTCCAGGCATTTAAAACAAGTGGTTTTCTTCTGTCTGTAGAAAGGATTCCTAGAAAATACTGCATTTTGTGATCAAATAAATGTTAGCATTAAGGTTGTTAGAAGCAAGCTTCCGATGGTTGATGCATGAAGTCCTGTATCATTAGCAACAGATTCTGAATGCCATGTTCTCTGAGTCTGATACAGACTCTCGTGTGTTTCCTCCCAAATATCACTGTGGATCTTTTACAGAACCCCCTCCAATCTGATCTTAAAGAACATCAGTATCTTAGTGGATATTTTCTTTCCTGTGGAACTTGCTAGTTTTGTTTCTGACTAAAACAATTATATTGGCCAGATAAATGAAAGTTGCCATCTCTTCAAACTGAAAATGTACATCTAAGCAGGCTGGTGTGCCTATTTTTCAGACTGAACAAGCACAGGTGACACGTGGGTGAAATTGGAGTGAGAAGGAAACATTGCAGATGGGCAGTGCAGCGGGTTTAAGCCATCCAGGGAGACTTCAGCCTCACTGAAGACATCTTCAGTGTTGTTCAGTGGTTCAGGGATCCAAACTAGGATAAACAGGACTTCCCATCTGCAACTTCTACAAAGTTAAAAGTGAGGAGAAGGACAAAATAATGTAAATGCAAAAAACCAGTGATCCCATACTGGATCAGATCAAAGGTTCATCTGGCCTGCTAAGGATGTTTTCAGCAGGTCCATCCTGGATGGTTCAGCAAGGAGGAGAAAAAGGTGCAGTTCCACCAGTCATGATGGGTCAGTGCAGAACCACATTGCAGCAAAAAAGAAAGGGTCTCCTTCCATTCCCTTTTCCCCTCTTTCCCTGTCTTTATTTTGCTCCTGGCTGCACATTTCTGCCCCTTACCCTGCATGTGTGAAGGTGTTTGTTGGGACTTCTCTGAGCCAATATAACCAGTTCAGTGACAAGGAGTTTTCTAAACTGAGTCTTCCAGTCACCAGATCCGGTTCAGGGCATGGAACAGATTATCCAGACAAGATCAAAGGCAAGAGAGAAATAGAAAACTAGGTAGAGGGAGTGAACCCTCCCACCCTGAACAGCAGCAAACTGTTACATTTCTCTGACTGCAGATGGTGAGATAATGTCCCGCTTCTATCTCCATGGACTTGTGAACTAGATGATGTGCAAGTAGTCACACTGGTTTTACTGAGCCCTCAAGTGTTTGACCTACCAACGTAGCATGAGCCTACATTGTCACACTCAGGCTCATTTTCTCAGAACAAAGTCTTTAATCAAAGGGTGAAAATACAACAGTGCTGCCAACTGGCGACCAGACTGACTCTGCACCACTGCTGCTTCCAGTTCATAGCTCTTACACACATTTGTTCACATCAGATATTGAATGAGCTGCCCTAGAATTTCAAAAGAAAATTTGAAATCAAGGTGATCCGAGAAACTTATAACTACTTGTGGATCTATAATAGAAGAAATGGACTATAAATTACCCTTGAGACATCAACTGAAGTTGTCAAGGGTTTGTAATTATGTCTCTATTTTATCCTTTTCAATAATAAATTATTATAGAAATACAAATGTATCAGAGGTAGATATTCTTGCTATTGTGAACCTTGACCCTGTAGTTAAAAAAACAAAACAAAACAAACCACAAACAAACCAGCAAACAAAAAAACCCCAACCAAACAAGAAAAACTGAACAACCAGCTGACAGTTCTTTTTGAATTCTGGACAATTATAAACCATAATTTTGGAAAGCATATATATTCATTCTATTTACTGATCATTTTACAGAGCATCAGTCTACCTAGAGATGACATGGATACAGAAGAACTACAGACGATAGTTTGAAAAGGATCTTTAAAAATACAGCTTAACATAATAATGCATATTTCTGTTTCCACCAACACTTACAGTCAATTTGAAAAGATCCTAGGTCTCATTCTCCATTGCCCTGTCATTGGTTTTGAGGTTTGCTGTGTTACCAAAAAGATTCTGCCAGGATGAATATATGGAAGTGCAAGAATTGTAGATTTCTTCTCCACTGCTTCATATTCTACTTTCAAATACAGCTCTTCAAGCCACCTGAGGAGCAGTCAGGTGAGAATTCTTCACTCCCATCAGGAGGATAGGTTTTGTACCTCCTTTTGACAATGACCGCACCCTGCAAAGCAGGGGAGAGGAGGTTATTTATGTGTTCTTGTACAAGTGAACATAAACAAGTGGATGCTCCAGCAAACTGACAATGGACTACTAACAAAGGGCCAGATGCTCTTATCCTCTTACAAGGGTGAAGAGGGACAAAATGAGTAAATATTTATATTATTACGGTGGCATGTAACTGGAGCTCAGTAGCAGAGAAAACAGTGATTTACAAGCATGTTCCTCCTCTCTTGGGAATCTGCATACACCAAGCAAAGGTTCAGCACTGAGAAAAAAAAATCCTGACAGAAGGACTAAACCAGATGAGAGAGCCACAGGTTTTCAAGACATACTTGGGGCTCGGACAATAACTAGCAAAGATCAATATTTTCCTGGCAAGGGTCATCATAAATCAATACGGGAGGTCTACCTGGGCATGTGAGAGAAGTGTGTGTGCATTGTGACACATTCAGCCCCAGCACCTCAGAATTCTCTCTAGCTTTGTACTGAAGCTCAGCATTCAGGTTGTCTACCTGCAAGATTACTCCAGCCGAAACATTCTTAGCTCTTTCATCACTGGCTGCTCATGTCCTAGCTCTACTAATGCCAGCCTTTCTCCAAAGGGCACCTGGCAGGCTACAGTGTATAGATCATTCCTTGTCTACCGCTTTTTTCCAGCTTGACCCCCGTCCTCCCATAATTACTTAATGCTATGGACATCAGTTCTACATGGAGCACCTCAACAAGGCTTGCAAACCTCAAGGGCTTAGAATTGCATCTTCCCTATTGAAAAATCACAGAAAGTTAATTTTGCACAAGAACTTACAATAAAATATTTTGAGTTCCAGACATATTTTTTGTTCTAATGAACACTTGTTTTTGAGAGTCCTTGGAATGTGATTGCAGGCTTTTTGTGTCTATGTTGCGCCTGGACTGAGTCCTAGGGCCTTGATATGTCCGTAACTCATTTAGATGAATGTTGAGATTGCCCCAATTTGATGGAGAGCAATCAAATCACACTCTGCAGGAACTGATATAAGAACAAAGATGCTTTTTCAATGACAAGATGTCATCTATTGTGTGTGTCTTTGCACTGAAAGAGAGCTAACAAGGTGTGATATCTGATACTCATTCTGCCCTTTGTGGATTAGAGGTTGAGACACCTCCTTGAGACGCAGAGAAAGAGCACTGCATGTGAGTAGAGCGTTGGGATAAGCACACTCATAGTAGGGATAGTTAACATCCCAGGAACATCTCTGAAAAGTGGTCCCACGTGACAACACACACTCTTGGGCATTTGACACAATATTGTGAAATACCAGTAGCAATCATGCAGGTAAACAGGGAGTGGGAATGGCAGAGGAAGGCAATCACCTAAAATATGGTGATGTGTATCATTAGGAATATCCCCATATACACTTAAAATGCTTAACAAGAGTTTCACCTAACTAGTTCTCTTCTACAGCTATAGAGGTTATGCTGTATTGTGATGGAAAAATGATTCTCCATCATGCCCAGCTCTCTGTAGAGCACTTAAAGCACAGACCCAGGTGTGAACTCACTCCAAGAGGTAAAAACAAAGCCGCATTATGTAATAAGATTTAATGATTATTTGAATCTGGTTTTCCATCCCTGTGGATCGTTGATTTAACCTTTCTTGTTTTGTTCTTGGGATATTGCTAAAACAAGTAACTATGTTCTCAAATTAATCAGGATCATTTTTTGTATAACCCTGTTAAGAGCATTTTGACTTTTACTTTCTCTCTTCAATAAAGGAACACTGACAGAAGCAATACCTTTTCTAGGAACTGCAAAATGTTGGCAAAACGTTCAGATTGGATGGCCGCAGAGAACAAATGCATAAGCTGTTATGCGCATAGCCTGGGGTTCAACTTTTTTTTTCTCTAAGAGGAAAACAAAAGCAGACCTTTTAAAGCCACCACTAAGGAGATTTCTATTTAGAGAATATGCAATAACTCATATTGAGACAAGATTTTAATCTCAGCAAAGCTTTGGATAATCTCCTGGCACCTGTGTTTGCTGCTCTTCCACCCCATTGCACTGCTTAGACTGAGGCCAAAGGCCAGATTCTGCAAGTGTGTTTGTGGCAACGGTCCTGCTTGTGTGAGGGAGAGTCCTAGCACAAGACAGGCAAAGGTTTTGTCCGGATCTGCCCTTGAAAGTGTCACATGTGAGGAAATGACACCAGTGTCATCATCTTTTGTATTCCTTTGGAGCCTCTTATACTCTTTTACAAGTACTGTGCTAGTTGACGTTATTTGTTGCGGCACAAATCATACCCATGCGTCATGCTGCCTTGCTTGAGGAAACGGTGTGAAGTGTAGACAACTCTGTCCCTAGGAAACCAGGAGAAAGGTAATATCTAGGATGATTTAGGAAAGACTGGGAAAGGTTTTTCAGACGTAGATCTCAGCTACTGGAGGCTCTACATCAGCCTGTGTGTGCTCCAGAGAGATTTTTATGGTGGTTTCACAATACAAGCAAGCGGGGATGTTTTTGGTACTATGTAGATACCACTGTGGATGCTGTGGAGTCTTAGTGCTGCTTAGGCCTCCGTATCTGACTAAGATATGAACTCCAGCTAGCAAGTGTCATGTTTGTAGGAATATAGCCTCCACAGCTCATGGAAAAAGAAATGTACCCAAAAAAATGGGTTTGTGTGTGATAATTTGAGCATTCAGTGAACACTGCTGTAAAAGGAGATAATGTGGCTGGGCATGGGAAAGAAAAGAAAGAGACCTATATTGATGTATCTTACATTGATATATGGATCTTTCATTTCCTTAAAAATGAGCATTATTCATTTTAAAGGGTTAAAAATAACATCAGATTTCTTTCCTTCTTTGATTCTGTGATTCATGTGTCCCATTTTAAAGTCTACACCCTGTGAAGACGAGTGCATTATCAAGGAAAGAGGCTTGCCAGGGACAGAAGGTAATTTCCCGTAGCAGGTGCATACAGCAGGTGGTACACAGTGTACCTGCAACGAAAAGGTAGATTTAGGCTAAGATTTTATTTAATATGGAAAACTTATTGCATCCTGAGCCACTACTGGGGATGTGCCAAAAATCGTGTCTGCAGCATGATTTATTACGTGAAAATACCACCGAACTAATCAGTGGAGTTACTAATTAATACAAATCTGCATTTTTGCATAAGCAATTAGTGCAAAGAGAGTGCAATGAAAGAGGAAGTTTGACTCATTTAATCTCAGTGTCTATTCAAGCGGAAAGACCCACTAGGGCAAGGCACTAGGATCTACATTTGGAATTTTTTTCCTTTTGATTAGTTAAAGGAACTAAAAGGTCAAATTATCAATATTTAATTCAAATGGAAATGCATTTGTTCAAGAGGAAAGAAAACACTTTATTTAAACAAGGTGGGACTCTGGGGGTAAATGCCTGGATCAAAAATAATTAGATTTTGCAGTTATAACAGCATCTAAATCCCTTCTGATAAGAATCCTTTTTCCTAATAACAGAGGTGGTTTGACACCGATAGCAAAGACTGCTGATGCTATTTATACTGTAGCTCAGGCGGTAGCCGGCCTACCAATACAATTTAGACATTTGCTTTAATGGTACGTACTTCTCTGCTTTGTTTTTTTTTTTTTTTTAATCAATTTGAATTATATTTTAAATCTATTGTGATTTCATAATTGTGCGCACTTCACTAAAAGAGTAATTTTAAAGGCTGATAATTAAACCTTGGTGGTGATGTATTTTCCATTAACTAAATAGAAGTTTACATTTATAGAATTAAAACAACAACAGCATTTACCTAACGGGGAAGGCTCAATAAAATTAATACACTGAGTTTTAGGAGGAAAAAGAGCAGAAAAGGCACCTTAATCAGTCGTACCAATTTCGAGCCCAGCTGTGCATTGTATCCTAGAGAGACGCTACGAAGTGCGATGCAGACGCACCCAACACCGAACCGGTACCGGAGCGGCACTTTAAAGCTTTGTTTTCCCGGTGATTCCTGAGCCACGGCAGCTGCAGCAGGCTGGTCACAGCTCGGAGTGATCCAGGCAATGGGGCTGCCCTCTTCTCCCGTCCTGTCCTCTCACCGCAGTATTTGGAAATGGGCGAGAGGGAGAAAACCGCGGGCAAACCCAAGCCGGTCCTTCCCGAGCCCGAACCCCGCGCCGGCGGCGGCTCCGGCCCCACAGAGTGATGCGGTGGGGTGGGACGGAGGGACAGGGACGGCAGGCAGGGACGTTTTCCCTTCTCTTTTTTTTATTCAGGATAACCTTCGGGGTTTGTGTGGGTGCCTCTCTGGAGAAAGAGGGTGTGGGAAACACGATAGCGAAAGAAGAGAGCCCGAACAGCTCAGGCTACACGGGCAGTAAATCACTCGCTCAATTATAAGCGCGGCTTCCTCTCTCCAATAGCTCTAAGCTATTTGGGGAGGCATCCTTTCCCCGCACTCTCGCAGGTGCAATATGAATCAATTATCTTAATTAAGATAATGCCGCAAACCCAAGAGATTTCATCGGGAGTGAATTTCGCGGCCCGGACAATTGTAAGCCGTTTCCACCTTGCGCTGCTCCCCCGGCAACAAAACCTCCCTCCCTCCCGGCCGGGACAGGGCTCAGCCTCGGCGGCATCCCGCAGAGGGGCCGC
The DNA here is from genome assembly GCA_013399855.1 of Oxyruncus cristatus. Lineage (NCBI taxonomy): Eukaryota > Metazoa > Chordata > Aves > Passeriformes > Cotingidae > Oxyruncus > Oxyruncus cristatus. The sequence continues at coordinate 104,107 of VXAY01000904.1, read as the reverse complement.
GCTCTCTGCCACCTCCTGCCACACCGGGCCCCAGCCGGCCCCGGGATCTCCTCCTGCCGGGGCCGGGAGGCAGCAGCTGAGGCGGGAGCGGGGGCGGCCGGGCCGGCCACAGCTTTGTTGGGACGCGTGCGGTTCGCGTGCCGCGCCGCGGGAGGAGGGGGAAGGGGGGGAAGGAGAGGGGAGGGAGGCAGGGAGGCAGGAAAGAAAGGAAAAAGAGAAGAAAAAGGAAAGAAAGGGAAAAGGAAAGGAAGGGAAAAAAAGAAAGGGAAAAGAAAAAAAAAAAAAGAAAGAAAAGGGAAAAAGAAAAATCAAAGGATTCGGGAGGAAAAATAAGCAGAAGTCGAATTAGAGGACAGATGGAGAAGGAGGAGTCTGTAGGTCAGGGAGAAAAAAAAAAAAAGAAAGAAAAGGGAAAAAGAAAAATCAAAGGATTCGGGAGGAAAAATAAGCAGAAGTCGAATTAGAGGACAGATGGAGAAGGAGGAGTCTGTAGGTCAGGGAGAAAAAAAAAAAAAAAGACACGCTTGGAGCGATAAAATCAAGAGGCTGGGGGAAGAGGAGAGGCAGGGAAGGTGGGAAATTGGAGCCATTGAGCCAGGCAAGGGACGGCCCGAGCAGGGAAGGCAGAGCCGACTGCCTGGGAGATCGGTAAGAGAAGCAGTGCCGAAGCGGCGGAGCGACAGAGAGCTCAGGCGCACCCGGAGCGCAGCGCCCGTCGGGCGGCACTGAGCAGTGCCTCGTACCTCCTGGCCTGGCTGCTCCACGGCCACGCGTGTCACCGGGGCGGAACGAGCCCCCCGCGCCGAGCTAGGCGGATTTAAGCCCCTCTGTCCGACTGCCTGCCTCTTTATTTGTTTTTCTACTCATCTGTCTGTCGACAACGTGTTGATTTTGTTTTGCTCCCAGGGAAGATGACTGTATTGGTCACACTCAGAAGCACACGAGCATCCCAAAGCTCTCACCGCTCCCCGAGATCCAGCTTTCTGCCAGTGCCCTTCTCCCGGTGTCATTGCCCAGTGTTTCCCCAGCGCCCCACAATCCCAGGTGTATTCCCAGCCAGTACCATTTAAAGACGAGTGACATTTTCCAGCAGCCGAGACAGAGATGGACCAGACCCATCCCTCTCCCGCGCCCTTCCAGCATGTTTGTACCTTATCGCTTCCAAAACGCGTCCCCACCCCAGCCGCTCCCCGTTAACGGGGTCGCGTTCTCGAGGCCGCTCGAGGGAGCGGCCGGCTCGGCGCGGGGCCCGGGCCAGCCTCCCCGGGCACAGCATCCTCCCGGATCCTGACCCCGGGACCCCTCTATGGTCAGAGAAGGCTCGCCACAGGCAGGGGCTGCCCTTCGGTGGGACGGTGCTTCCCTCCCCGCCGTGCCCCAGGGAAGGGCCGCAGCCGCCGGTGACCCGAGGGTATCCCGCTCCAGCCCCGCTCTCCCGATCCGGCGATACACGCCGCTCCGCTGACCCTCGCTTCCCACGGAGAACCGGCCAGCTTGGAAATAACAAAACGCAGCCGGTTGCCCTCTGTATTTGATTACCGAGTAGGCGAACATCCCCCGGAGTCCCCTCCTGCCGACCCGCCGGTCCCCGGCTATGTAGGTCAGCAACAGGAGAGAAACATTTTAAAAATAACCCGACCTGGAAAAATATCTTCCGAAACGGTCTCCTCAGGGCAGAATTATTTGTTTCTCATTTAAAGCCTCAGGAGGCGAACATTATTTTATTTTACTTTTATTGATTAAATACCCAGATAACGCGCGCCGGTAGCACAGTTATCGTGCGAGGGGGCTATCTCTCCCCTTAAAGTGCATCTCTAAGATTTGTTCAACGTTTGCAAACTTCGCCGAGGCGTTTAAAGACTTTAAAGCCGCCACTCTTGGCGTCTTTTCTTTCGAACTTCCCGTTAACCGGCGCGTTCCCATCGGAAAGCCGGGAAAAGCAAACCGGAGCTTGGTCCACGGGTGGGCACAGCAGTCACGGGACGTCCGTTTTCTCCACCACCGGAGAATTGCGGGGACGGGGGTTAACTGGGAGTCTGTGGCGGCGAGGGAGCGGCAAAGACTGGGACAGGGAGTCTCAGAGGCGCCCGTTAGGAGATGCTGAGGGCGGGCGGCGGGGACCCAGAACAATAGGAACAATGCGGCTCCGCGGGCCGGCGGCCCCTGGGTGGCGGGTGCGGTGCGGTGCGGAGCGGTGCGGTGCCACGGCGGTACCGCCGGCGGGTCCCGCGCGGTGACAGATGGCGCGGCCCGGCGGGTCACCGGGGGCGTGGCGGCTCCG
>VXAY01000904.1:0-90875 GCA_013399855.1 Oxyruncus cristatus | reverse complement strand
GGGTGGCCCCGCTGGCCGCGGCCCCGCCGGCCCCGGCGGGGGATGAGCCGCTCCTTAGGGGCATCTTCGAGATCGACAAGAGGAGCTGCGACGTGGTGCTGAGCGCCCGGCGGCTCCGCTGGAGCCCCATCCTGCCCGAGAGCCCCACAGGTGGGACGGGGCGGGGCAGGGGATGCCTGCCCGTGGGGCCGGGACCAGCTCGGGCCGGGACCAGCTCAGGCCGTGCCGCGGGACGGCCCAGGATCGAGCGGGGCTCCCCGCGGCGGGCGGGGGCTCTCCGGGCAGGACGGGGCAGAGTCACCTTAGAGCGGGATTACAGTAAAGTGGTTAAAGGCGGCGGTGTCAGGCGCGTCTCTTCCCTGCAAGGTTACTCTGGTGATTAAAAGGAAAAAGTAATTGCGCAGGATGCAATGAGCGTCTTGTACCTGAACCGCATCTCTCTAGCAAGAACTTTTCCTTCTTGGTGGGTCATACGTGGTGGATCAGAATGTAGAGAGTCTGTTTTAATGGCCTCTTAGCCCCAGGCAGAGCAGTAAGAGGATTTGATTTTGTTTCTGCTGCATCAACTTTTCCCTGCTTACTCTCTTAGGCAGGTACCTGAATTAGAGCACATGGGGGAGGGTATGGTTTTGTGTGATGCACGTGTGTTTTGTGATGAGGCTTCTGTGGCAGGTCGTCGTTGCTCTACACAGCAAGATACTGAGAAAGTGCAGTTAAAGAATTTGATCAAGCGAAACATGTTACACACAAAAGTTTTAGAAGGAAAGGAATGCTTCTTAAACTTATCCATACAGTCATGTTTCTCATAGAAACTGTGAAAATATATATTTACTTTTAAATCTGCATACGCACTCTTAAAGGTGCTTATTTTCTTCAGTGACCTCTCAGTGCTTACATGAAGGAGAAATTAAAGTTGTATTCAGGAATGCAGTTTCCAGACAGTATATTTGCCTTCTGATATGCCGTGGTTAGCTTGTCCATGCTTAAAAGACCAGGTTTATCTTAATAGTATTTTGGACAGAACTTAAAACTTCATAGAGGTAAGATCCAACAGCCATAAAGTCAGCACAGAGGCAAAAAAATTTTCTTTCACATACCAGTGAATGTTATGATATGTTATGATAAACTTTTTCTTTTCAAGATAGTCTGTAATGCTGCAGAGGCTTGGGAGGGATGTGAAAGCATTTTCAGTGCTGCTGCTGCTTCAAAGAAATACTCATGGTATTTCTTGTGAGGTGCTCATGGCTGAAGTCATCATGCTTCCTTTCATGTAGCTGTGCTGGGATACCAGAGCTACCGAAACCAAGCAAATATGGTGCCATGCACTGCTATTGAGTCCTCTCCTCTGAACAGTGTAACTGTGTTAGTGTAGTGCTGTGCCCAGATTTAAATACCTGCTTTTGAGCAGGACCATTGGGCTCTGGTGACCCCTGTACGGGTGTGCCCATACAGTCCTTCCTCGTGTGGAGCCAGTCTGGGTGCCTTAGGAATGCTGTAGGCTCTCTTCCTTCCCTTTTGGGATTAGCTACAGGTCTGTGTATATGATCTGTAGTATAATTTATTAATTACTTAGTTCTGTGTGTAGAGCTCTAGTATGATTGCCACTTTATGTTCTGGTTCCTTGAATGTAGATTGAATTATATATCAGGAACCAGGGTCTGTGATTGTCTTTTAATTGTCACCAGTGAAGGATTTTAAGGTACAGACAGAAATAATAAATTTTTGTATATATTGCTTCATGCTTCCAGAAATGGGGAGTATATTCTGCAATTTGGGGTATTTTTGTGTGCGTGTGTTTGTTTGTTTTGGTTTTGTTTTGTTTGGTTGGCTTGGTTTGTGTTTGTTTGTTGTTTTTGTTTTTTTTTTTCCCCTAGGAAAAATTCACCCCCCTAAATTGCTACTTTGTGTAACAGCTTTTCGTCCTTAGATTACTCATACAGACATTGGAAACTTTTATTAGTTCCTACTAAGTAATGAAGTATGCAGTGCTTAAAGTTAGAGATATAGCAGATAGCAGAGCTTCAGGAGTCTTGCAGAGAGCAGCATTGACAAGTTGCTGTCAATGGTATCCGGATTTGGGCTTTTACTGCATGTGTATTAAATATATGCTGTTACTTCTCTCTCTGACAGTTGGGTTTTGTACTACATAGCATTGAGCTGCTGAATATTTTGGTTTTTGAGAGGCGCTTGATGTCCTACTTCTTTACTAGCTTCAGTGGAAAAGTGTCCTCCAAATGCCAGGTTTTTCCTGAAGACTGTGGTAGATGAGTTTTTACTGTAGGATTTTCAAATTCTTGAATGTCGATTACTGACATTGAAGATAAAGGGTTTTTCAGTTTCTCTGTTGCCATAGGTGCCACAATTATGTCACCTGCTGCTGTTCCAGGATCTCTTGGAGACTGAAATAATTTTAAAAGCAAAACTACTAGTCTGCTTCTAAGACCCTTCTATCCTTCTGTCTGCTTTGTGAAGGGAACACGGTGGTTCTACCCAAGCAGCTTTCTGAAGAATACTTGTGACTCCTTCCTTTGGGCCAGCATGGCTCTGTGTGTGTCTGCCTGTGACTGAAGATCAGCTGAGTAGGAAATGTCACTGTGTCGGACTTGTTGCTCTCAGAGGGATGAATTCAACAGAAGTCTTGTCTGTTTTTTCCTTCCATCTTGGATATGGTTGGTCAGGGTGGTTTTACCTCTGCAGTTGCAGCAGTCAAACATGGATTTTGGAGCTTGAATGTTTTTTTTCCTGCCTCATTCTTGGATCCCAGTAGCAATTACCCTGGGGTATTGTAAGTGTGGGATCTGTACTGGTGCTGGGAGGAGCCATCTGTGTTATGGTCTCATTCGTAAGTACAGCAGTGCAGCTTTCGGGGCTGGTTAATGGCTGTCTGGACAAGTATTTCCACTGGGATTTGGCTTATGCATACTTTCTCCAAACCAAAAGCTTCATAATGTAGTTTGCTTAGGCTCTAAGAGGTCAAGTCAGGTCTTTGTGCTTTACCAGTGATACTAAATGTCTCCTGCTTGGACTTGTATATAGTAATTCTGTTTATTATAGGAAAAGACCTTCCTTCTATGACAATTGCTTTGGTCTGTCAAAATCAGAGAACTGGTTGTTGCTTTCTTCCCTTTTTCCTAATCTCCCATCCCCAATAGTTCCCCAAATGTATTCCTGTCTTGCTGCAGTTGTTTGTAATCCATAGTTCTGCAGTTCCAATTGTATGTTCTTCCACATTTGTACGTTTGTGCAGCCTTGGATCCTTCAGCTTCTAAATAGAACTGAAAGCTCCAGCTCAAAGTTCCCAAGCAGGCAACACCTGCTGTGCCTGGACCCTGTCATGTCCCACTGATGAATGCATAGTTCTGCCCCACTGCACTGTTCCTATGGGGTTTTAGGCGGTGTGATTGTCAGGAGGACTTCATTCTTTACTCCGTTTTGATTTCTGCAGCTTCTGTCTCCTAGAGGTTTTTGGCTACCCGTGCTTGCTGATGATTTTTAATGCCTTCCTTTGTTGTTCACCCTACAACAAAGTCTTCTCCCCTCTCAAGCATGACCCATTATGAATTTTGTGTGTTCCTTATTATAACAAAGCTTTGGGCGCAAGTAAGGCCTGAGCGGGCTGTGGAGCCTGGCGGGGGGAGTGAATGTGTCAAGAGGGAATTTGGACTATGTGAGGCATGGCTCAGCTGCTCCCTCTGAAATGCTGCAGCTACAGCCTGGGTGTGCAGCTCAGCTGAGCCCTTTTTTCCTCACCAGAGCCAGATACCCTCTGGCCCAGGGCTGGCTGCTTGCTTTTAACAGTGCAGGGGGTGCTGCAATGAGTCAAGCTCACAGTCAGTAGTTACTAGTTTTTCCTCTAGCTTCTTTCTATGTGGCATTTCTATGCTATAAATATATTAATGGAAATTAAGAAAGAGGCAAGACTTCTCTCTTATTAATAATCCGGACCTGAACTGTAGAGCTTCTTGTTTTGAATGCTGCTTCAAAACTATAGCAGAAAAAACTATCCTAAGTACAGGTTTGAATATTATGTGTGATTTTAGGAGCATGACTGAATGATGGGGAAAAAATATTTATATGTAAGAACAAATACTCAGGATTTTGTGTGTGTGTGGCTAAAGTTTAAAAACTAATGAAATGTAGGGGAATAGCAGCAGTGGATATGCGAATCATTTGTATTTTAGAACAGTTTCAATACAAATGGTGTCAAATCCTCTTTATGCGTATGGCCTGTTTTTTGCTGTTGATTGAGAAGTTTAATCCTGATTTATTATTTTTTTTTTTTTAAGCCTTCAGTGTGTTTTTTGCCACAGAGTTTCCTGATTAGTAGTAATTGCGGTTTTCCAGCAGATTTCTGTCAGATAGGAAGTGTAACAAGACTGACACTTGCTCAGTGACAGTATGTGAAGTCTGGAGGCTTTTGATCATTATTAAAAACTTTATAACTGTAATTTCTTGTGTGTGTATGTAATAGACTGAAGGGTATATGAAGTTATTCTCTCAGACTGACAGCTTGCAGCCAGATCTGACTATTTGGATAATAATAGTAATAATTTAGATAAAAATTGCTTTTAAATAAAATTAATTGAACATACTTTCTAAGTTAATTGACCAATAAATAAAATAAGATCTCTGGAGCAATTCAGAGGTGAATGTAATATTGAATATATATTTCATAATGAATTAAAAAAGAACATGAATATGTATTTTCATAATGAAGTAAAATCAATGTATTGTTTAAGTATAGTATTCTTATCTATAGTAAACTATAGCTCTTGTTGATATTCATCTAAAGTATGGATTTATAAATATTCTATGTAAGTGCAGCAATAAGGAAAAAAAATCACTGATGTATTTCAACAGTGAAAGAGTCAGCAATAAAGGACTTAAAATTAATTCCGAGTGCATAGTGGCCTGTTGCCAAGGCTATTTAGGAACAGATGTGGCTGAAATAGATACCAATAGTCTGTTTGGGATCTCTAAAGTAAGACATCTGTCAGTCTATCGGTCAGTCAGGAATAATGGAAATGGAAACGGGCTGTTAGAAAATGTGTATTACTGAAGTTCCACGTTGATCAAATTCAAAGCTTTTGATTCTACTTTTGACATGCAGAGGACATAATTTCTCTAAGTGGCTTATCTATTGTCCAAACAGGAAAACTATTTTTAAGGAAGAGACATAAAAATAAATAATAGGAAGTGTAATTGAGAGAGAGATGTCCAGGTGTCACATTATACGGCTTTAAGATGTAAATTGAAGGAAGATAACATGAAGTTTTAAACAATCCCGTGGTGTCTGAACTTACCAGGCACTCAAATCTTCTTCCAGGAAGTCCTTAAAATTAATGCCTTTTAGATAAATGCTGCATCAAAGTTCAAAATATTTTTTATTTTACAACTTATTGTGGAAAATGAAAAATGTTTATGGAAACGGGATTTACTGATCAGTGGACTGTTAAAATTTTTTCTGTATTTTAAACATAATGTCTTTACTCTGTGTGTCTCTTCTGCCTTTGTCAGAAGAGCAGTTCATGGCTATGTGTTTGTGGAACACCTTATATTGTTTCATGCTTTCTGTTTTTTCTTGTATTTCATGGGTTTATGCTCCTCTCTGCTTATGTTGAAAGGGATTAACATACCCTGGATATCCAAGAGGGGCTTTTCTAGGCACTTTAATTCTCTGCCTCTAAAGAGAGAGATGAGATATTCAAATCTTTGCTCCAGAAAAAAGTTTCAATGCTACTTCTTGCAAATTGTATTTGTGTGTGTTTGCATTTACATACACCTTAGGATCTGCACATGTTAGTGAGTTGGATTCTGATGCTACATGAATTTGAAATAACAGAGTTTATTTAGCTTTCACAGACAGTAACCCTTCTTGGATGGCCTTTTCTTTTTAATGCAAAACTTCTGTTGATGATATTGTAATTTGTGTTATCTTAAAGCTGTTATAGGCTGTAAACCAGCAAGTTTTAGACTTGCCAGCAGATGATGGGTTTTGGTTTTGTTGTTGGTTTTTGGTTTTTTTGGTCCTCCTGTTGCCCTGTGTAACAATTCAACCTTGCCATGTGCTGTTATTACAGGTAAGGCAGTTTTCTGCCTTGCTCCTCTCCTCTGCCTGCCTGGGGAGTGAGGATGGTGATGGCTGTGTGCTTGGCATATCATGCATCATCAGGCAGTTGGCACACCAGTAACAAGCCAGACGTGGTTGGTGCTGATTTCTGGCTGCTGAGGAAGCTACTGGGAGAAAGATAGGTTGGAATCAAGGGGCGGTCAGGAACGCGAGGGTGGGGATGAGCTGATGTACTGAGGAAGTTGTAAGGGTTTTTGTGCAGTGCCATGTGGATGTGGGAGGGATTTGTGGGTACTGTGGAGAGAGGGTTATGAGTGATAGGAAGACATGCAGGGTGATGCTGTAGTGTGAGGTGTGTGTGATACAGGGTAGAGAATTCACTGGATAGTCAGAAGAGACATAGTAAGATGATGAGGTAAAGAGAAGGAGAATGCAAATTCATTTAAAGAAAAATTATCAAGGTTCCATAGTTTTCTTGTTCATAGAATAACTGACAAGTCTTACTATGCTTTCTGTACAAAGATGTGCAAGAGTCAGTTGATGGCCTTGCTTTTATAGCATGATGGAGAGAATCCAAAAGTGATTATTGAAAAAAAAAAAAAAAGTTAATATGCTAACCAATGTTTGGTGTCCATACTAGTGATATTTTCATGACCACAGTAGTGCTGTAGGACAAAAAGTCCCTTTCTCAGTAGAAATTTATGTTCTTTTCAAATTATTAAAAAGATTATGTAGTCAAATCCCCTATCTAAGCATAAATCTCATATCTCAGTTTCTTAATTGAACTGTTAAGCCCTTGAGAAACACTAATTTTCTTAACCCCACTTTCAAATGCTGTTGTATTCTTTGCCTGGCTGTCATTTTACCATATCATCTCTGAATTTGTATCCCTCTATTATGCGCCTTTACGTCTTTTCTTTTGCATCAAATATTGCCAACTTATTTTGACTTTTAAATGCAGTTTACTGGAAAATGCGTCATTTTTCTGAGGCGTAATTCCTGAAATACTTTTTCTTTTTGTAATTTCTACAGGAAACTAATACAAAATCTGATGATTTGAGTGGCCTCCCGAAGACTGAGACTGGTGCTTGCTTTCTTTGACTATGACTGTTTGTCTCTTTGGACTGTGTGTAGGATATGATTCTGTAGCACCTTGTGTGGGTTAGTTGTGGGCATCGTGGTGCCTAATGGGGCCTTCTATTATGGAAAATCCATATAAACTTGCTTCCATAGTTGTAAGTGTTCATGCTAATAAATGTCTTGCAAAAGAATATCAAATTCCAATTTCAATTTTCTTATTTTCTTGTCTTGACAAAAGACATGCTAAATTAAGGCAGTTCCATCTTTATTGTACAGTTGCAAAGTAGAAATAAAATTAAAGCAGGAAGGTCTGTCATCTGCTCTTGTTGGAGTCAATATAAACCAAACTTAGATAAACAATATTCCTTTCCTTGTAAATATCTTGTTAACCATGTGTGTTACAAAAGCAGCAGGTAAATAATAGATGCTGTTGCATTATGCAAAACACAAACAAATAGATATTGGATAGAAGAAATCCCTTTTTGTCTGCTGTTTCATTTAGGTATATCCAACTATATTGTGCACTGCCTTTAGAAGGAAGCGTTTACTTCAATACATGCAGTACTCTAAAAATATTTTTGTCCTACTGGAAAAAGCTTAAATGGCTGAAAATCTGAGAACATAACCTGACAAACTGAGTAGTCTTTGTACCTTAACACCAGTGGGTTGCGGAACTAATGTTTTCAAGGAAATCAGTGGTCCTGGGTTTTATGACTTAGGTTGTAACAGTATGTGCAGACAAAAAAAAAAACCATAATGTGTTGAGTATCTGATACATGTATTACCATATTGCCATAAGGAACTGCTATTATGTTAGACACCAACTGATTTCGTGATAGTGTTGGATTTCTCTCACATATGCTTATGTTTTTGTACAGATGATCCCTTAGCAACATCTGCTAGTTTTGTGGTGGTATCTGCTGTTTCCTTTCAAAATTTGACCTTTTTGGCATTTAGTAACTGTGGCTGCTATAGAACTGTGTTTTACTAGGATCCTTTTCTAAAATGATTCCTGTGTCCTAGACACTAACTGTCAATGTTTTGAGTTTAGAGTGTTTCACTGTTTTCTCGTGTATTACAGAGCTAAGTGCAACTTTGAAGTTGTTAAATTAACCTTTTAAAACACCATTTGAGGATAACAATTTTTAAACTGCTGACTTGAAATAGGTGTCTCGAACGACCTCCTCCCAACTGTTTAGGTGGTTTCAAAAATACTTGTGTTTACAGACTAAGGAGGTGAATGGTATTTTTCAAACTATTTCAGTAGGGTTTTGTAACTCTATTCTTGCTTCCCCCATTAGTTGAAGAGCAGGTAACCCTTTGAACAGTGAAACCAAGTGTTACCAAAAAACCCTGAAATTTTAGGCCTGAATTTTTGTGTGAGCCTTGATGTCTGGTAGCCTACCTTTAGGGGATTTGATGAAAGACAGTTCTACTGATGTTTAAGATCTGGTATGACTTCTTCCTTCCCCGACTTCTTACTTAGTTGTTGCTGTAGGAGTATATTAGATCACTGACAAAAAAATGTTTAATAACTCGGTTTAACTCTGTTCTCTAATCCAGTGCATGGCTAGTTCTTGCCTGTGTGTTGCAAGTCTAAGCAAATGGTTGGTTCATTAACAGCATTCAGTGCAGAACTCTGAATTTCCTGGCTTTTGCCTGTTTAAGCAATGTCAGATGGTAGGTATTTAGATGCTTTTCAGTACAGAATAGGTGCTGTAGTTGTCGGCTTATTTGAACTGTGACAATATATCTCTTCTGTCAGTCCATACACTCGAGTGAGTATAGGAAAGTATGCTTTGTGAGCCTCCGAAAATGCAAAGCAACAGATGTTATGTACTGCACAATTATACGTATCCTGGAAACAGATCTTTACACAGTGTAGACACTCTTGGAAAAACAAAATCTGACATATGAGTGATCAAGTTAAGGGCAACAGCAATAAATACTTACGACTAAATATAATGCTGTTTTGCAGATACTGTTCTGAGTTTGAGTAATTAAATGCTCATTGCTATATCACCTCTCCTCATATGACAGAAGTTTAAGAATGACCTTGTATTTATATTTTTCTGTGTTGTTTTACTACAGTGGGTAGAAACAGAATAAGTATTCTCACTTAAAAATAATGTTGCACGAAAATGGCTTTGGGGAAAAAAAGCCTTTGGAATTCTAACAAGTGAAAATGTTTATAAATAAATGACTAACAGTGAATAGAAAAAAAATTTAAGATAACCTGCTGGTTTTCCATGTGAAAAATAGCATATCTTTGTCTGGCTGATCTGTTGACTGTTCTGAAGATGATTCAAAATGAGATTGCTCCTGTCCAAGTCCTCTCCCTGCCATACTGTTTGTTGCATGGCCTTTTGGAGACCTGTCAAACAGCTCTGTCAAGAAAGGTACTGAAAGATTTCACACTTGGATGGTTTGGGTTTCCCAAAGGCTGGTCTGTCACATCTGCATAATTTAACTTGGAGTGAGGTGATTAGCTGGGATCAAAATTATCGTAGTGGCAGTGGATAATACAGTAACAGTTAGGTGGCTGTAGATGGTGGTAACTCATGTTGATGTCAAACTTGGAACAGATTTGTGGTTTCATTCAGTAAATTCTACAGTTGACACAGTCCAGGATAAACTGAAGTGTATTGTTATTTTACCATGTTTGGGGAAAGACAGATGTATATACATGTCTATTTTTAATTTTTTAATTTTTATTATTTTATTAAAGGAAAAAGAATGCTTCTGAGTATTTCATGTGAAGTGTAATGTTTCTTGGTCACTTGACTGCAACATACTCACTAAACAAGGCTAGTAGTAACTAGAGTTGGTTTGGAAAACGATACTTTGCAGAAAAAAAGAGTACCTGAGAAATGGTTGGTTTTTTAAGTGTAGTACAAACAAAAATGAAATAAGAAAGCTTTTTTTATTTTGCACTTACGTTTGCTGAGGAGTTAATTATTTAAAATATGATGGAAACAAGCAGGTGGTGTTTTTGAAATGTTGTCCCTGGGTCTCACTTGTTTTATGGAAATCGTTTGGGGAAGGTATACAAAAATTCAGTACTGAACTTACAGTTTTATTTATATGTATATGTGTGTTTGCCTTGCTAATGAAAAAACCCAGTGTCTGCTTTGAGCAAGTTTAACAGTTTAGCAATATTAGTTTCATGCAGGAGCAGAGTAATAAAATAAGATTACAGTAGAAAGATAACTGTTCTTAAGTATGTTTCTCTTTGTTTTATGTATCTAATGTTTGGGATTTTTTTTGTCTAATTCATGGAGTGAGGGCTGCCTGAAGAGTTCACAGTGCCTTTGGTATAGTAACGGTGTCATCTGGAAGGAGTAAGGAAGAGGAAAAAATGGCATTGAATAAACATAGTAAAGTGGAAATGCCAGATTTGTTTGGGGACTGTTGAAATAGGAGTGGAAAATCATTTTTAATTTGTCAGTTCTGTCCTACAGCGCAACTTCAGAGACATATGTTAGTTTTACAGATTTGACTAGGCAATGGGACAGTCAGTCAAAGAATTGGAATAATTAAGCGTAGTGTAATTGATCTCTTATTTGAATGCCATCAGCTTGGAATAGAGATCAGGAGCTGTAGCTTTACCACTCCTAATGTGTATGATCGTAGGTTTATCATGTGGAAAATGTCATCTGTCACTGAAATAGTTGTTAGGACTGTTATGTTAAGGATAATTAGAAAATAAATAGAGACTAAAACAGATGTTTGTATGCTCTATAAACCAGCAGTTATTTAACCACGTCTTGAATACTCTGTGCAGTTCTGGAGTTCTCAGTAAAGATGATGGAAGGTTCAGGGGGTGACAATGGTTAAAGGTGCCACATGGCTCCTGGCTAAGAATGATGGACTAGGCTGCGCTTTTTGGTCTGAAAGGAAAGTAGTTGAGATGGGGCCTGGACAAAGTAGATGGTTTTCTATTTACCAACATAAGAAATATGGTGTATTTAAAAGAACGAGGCTCAAAACAAAATGATGGGTAAGAGAACTGCAAAACTTACTGCCAAAGGATATTGTTAATGCTAGAAGATTTTGTGGGTTCAGCTGGAGACACAAGGCCTCATTTGAGTGCTGTTAAATTTGTAGAAACCACAGTTCAGGGTGTCCCAAATGAAAACAGGTGGGGAATGGAAAAGTACTAGTGGAAAAGAGAATAAATGCTTCCTTTATTCCTTCTCTTCTCTTAGCATCTGCTTATGGCCATGGTTTGATATAAGATACTGGGACAGATGGACGTTTGCCCTGTCCTGGTTTTGCTGGTCTCATGTACCAGAAACCGCTTAAATTATATTTAAATGATATTTTGAGTAAAAATACACACATCACCAGTCTGTAACTCCACCTGTGTTTGCAATACTAAGTGAGATTTCTTGATAGAATTTGAACTTCAGTTTCCTTAGCCTACCATTTGCAAGGTATTTATTTTTATTGGTGGAACAATACAGTTTAAAGAATGTATGCCTGACAAAATATCAAGAGGTTAATTTTATTAATTGTTGTTGAGAATTACAATACAGTAGCAGACTGTACAGAAACCCTGAATTTCTTAACCATAATTCCCTTGAAAATATTGTTCCTATGAATGTTTATAATTACAATAGTCTTGGGTTGGTTTTTTATTTTTGTTGTGGAGAAGGGAAGTTAAATTCTAAAGACATAGTTAAACTTGTATAGGATAAGAGTCTGAAACCACTGCAAACCATGTAGTTTGATCAGCCTCAAAATGAGGGAAAAGTGCAGCTTCAATATGCTTAGCTGGTATTTTTCTATAAATAACTTTGAGAGGATTTCTGATGTTCATGGAAGATAACCCTTGGTGTAAAACATCCATTTCCATTTGTTATGTCAACAGCTTAAAGATGTGTGCCAAGGTATTGATACTAATCATATCTTGAACACAGGTGGGGAGAATTTTCTTGCCCTGATTCACTTAAGGCTAAGTCAAAGATTATTGTATGTTTTGTAATGTGCAGCTCAATATGTGTAGAAACTAATATTTGTTAAAGTTACTTTTAAATGAGCAAAGTAGGTTCAATATTAGACAAAAATTTACATAGAATAGTAACAATAATACACATACTGTGCAGATGCATGTTGGAGAACTTAAGATGCATCTCTGCTCATTGCTGTATGAGTGCTTTGAATATGAATTGCTCTCTGCAACCATATGTAGGATCTCTGTTCTGTGAGTAAAATTCTTAGGATGTGCAGGTAAGATATTTACTCCAACCTCATAGTGGTTGCCCCTGTACATATGTGTCCGTTTGATGTAAATGCTAGTATTTAAAAGTTTGGGAGAGTAAAAATTTGCATGTGTTATGGGAGGTTTGAAGTGCATCTTTGTCATCTGACATGTTTATCCAACAGTGAATTTCATCAGAAACTGAATGGTTGGGGGTTTTTTTGTTTGTTTGTGTGGTTTTGTTTTTGTTGTTTGGGTTTTTTTTAAATATATGTTTATCAGTCTTTCTGCTTGATTTTAGTACTAGGATTAGGAATAGATATGTAAATGTGGTGTGTAGGTGCAATTACCATACTGGAGTTTAGAGAAGTTGACGGGGGATGTCAAAGAACTTGCTTAAAATAGATGGGAAACTGCGTGTTTGAAATTACTGGTGCATTCCAAGATGCAAAGCACACGTTGTGGAACATTTTGGGGTGGGTTTTTTACTGGTGTTTTTTTTTTTAAAGAGTGGCTCTGTTTTAAAACAGTTGATATGCCTGTCAGAAAATAAGTAGGTTTCTGTAAATAACTTAATATACTAATGTAGTTTGGTGTGAAAGTGAAAACTATTTCTATGCTGATGGTTAATTTTAAATTTCATGGTACTTAATGTTGACATTTTATTCATAAACCATTTTATGAATTCTTCATGTTCTCTAAAATGCATTAACTTATTCTACTTTATGCATTGGTTATTTCACAAGTCAAAATGGAGCTCTTAATTTTTGAGAATCTCATGAAAATTTCAAATGTTTTAAATGACTCATTACCAATTATTCATATAATTTCTGAACACTGCAACAACATAAAGTATTTTAAAAACTCAACGGCTTCACCTGATAATTTTGAGTGTATTTTGATTTTCAACATAGCATTATGTATAATTTTCTTATGGACTAATCAGATATTCTCTAGGATTTTTTTTTTTTTTTTTTCTGCAGAACATTCTGTAGACCTGTTGATACACCTTATCAGTGTCTGCTGTGCAGGGATTGAGATTTAAATTAGATTGAAGGTATTTATTACTCACAGTTTTAGGTTGACGTAAGTGTGTTGCAGTGTGTATTCAACAGTTCTGCTGCTAAATGAAGTAAGTGTACCCGTCGCTTGCAGCACAGATACATGGGCACAGGTGGACATCTTGGTAGTGTGCACCATGCAGGGAAACACATGGCACTACACAACATGGGGCAAAGAGCACGCGGTTGGAATTAGAAATCATTTTATGGATACCTTGTAAATTTGTGCTTGTTCATGTAGGGGTTGTAATTTCTAAAAAGGGTGCACATGTTTTATATTGAATATTTGTGATGCAGACAGCACTCTAATGTAGTTGTCTGTACTTTGTGCAAAGAGGCAGTATTGTATGAGCTTGTTTATGTCAATATTTTAATAATTTATCTTTATAACTGCTTTTGTCTGTATTTATAGTAACGTTGGCACCCTGTGTACAGAAGATACAATCAGTGCTGAAAGGAAACTTGCATCCATCTGGAAGCAATAAACTTTTCTAAAAGACTGCACAGTGTTACTTAATCCTGTGATTTCTTACTGTGAGTGAAATTAAGGTTTGGTTCAGTTGTGTCACATCGTATTGGTATCAAATCTTTTGTGAGAGGTTTGTCATAGTGTTAAGCTGCAAACAAAATTTTAAAATTGATGAAAGTCTGAGAATGTAATTTCCTCAGTCACAGGTTTATGCATCACTGCAAATGGAGTCAATTCTATATAATAAAAATAATAGTAATACCAGAAAGCTTCTGGAGTGTTGTATTTTATAAGCTTCCTCTTTATATGAAAGGCTGATTTGTGTACTGCACAACTGACTAAGAGTACCTTGAATTTGGCATTGTGTTCTAAGTAATTTTTGTATCGTACATATATCATGTAATATAAATTATATTTTTAATATGACAAAATATTTTACTGTTAGAGAAATAGAACAGTTTCCCTAAGATGGGAAAAAATATATCACAAAGAGAATCTAATAAAATTTTGGGATTTCTTTTTGTTGCTTTTCCTTTAAGTTTGTTACAGTTGTGGGGTACACGAACAAAATAGTCCTAATTCATCCCCGCAGGCAAAGTGGTGTAGCCTACATTCTTTCTGCTCCTATGTGGCAACTGAGCTGAAGAGAGTTGGGGTGAGGAAAGGGTTTTATGCTTGTCGGAGGATTCTGGTGGTGGTACTGCCATCTCTTGCCCTTGGGCTAGTGTAGAAGGTGCAGATAGAGCCATACAAAGGATGGCTGAGTTTTCTTCATAACACTGGAAAAAAAAAATAGACCAGAGATCAATGAGGATAAAGCCCAAAATGTAAAAGTTCATGGGTGAGCTTATCTAGCAGCTGACAGCTGTGCTTCAATACCTAAAAGCAGGACTTGCCAGTATACACGAATTACCAATATGTTATAGAAGGAAATTGTCCTCTGTTTAGAACGGGCTGTTTGTTCTTTTTTTTTTTTTCTGAAGAAAATGTTTCTTGAAAATCTTTTCCAGAAAAGACCAAAATTCAGATAATTTGAGGCATGTTGAGTTCCCTGAAAGTGAGACACTGATATTTAGCAGTGCGGACGGTTTGTGAATCTATATTTGCGGCTGAAGCAGAAGTACGAGTCCAAGTAAAAGTAATTATTAAGTCTGTATTTAATCAAACTCAGTAATGTCTTGTGGCTGTAAGAGGTTATTTGTTTCTTCACTTCCTCTTACTTTCCGAAATGATAGAAGTACTTGCCATGATTGTGACATAAGTGCGTGGGTACAAGACAGTGTGTATGTGTGAGATGTTTTCGAGGGAATGTAGAATTAAGCTCATGTTTCCTCTTTGGGCTTTCTTTATTATCTCTCAGCTCTGCTAGCCCACTGTATTAAATCATGTAAGCCTTTAGATCCTGTCTTCTGTTTATTTC
Organism: Oxyruncus cristatus; assembly: GCA_013399855.1. Taxonomy (NCBI): domain Eukaryota; kingdom Metazoa; phylum Chordata; class Aves; order Passeriformes; family Cotingidae; genus Oxyruncus; species Oxyruncus cristatus. The sequence goes on along the minus strand of VXAY01000904.1, from coordinate 75,572 downwards.
AGAAATATCTCTCTTTAAATGAATTCTGTTTTATGATGGTTCTGTGGTTGGTCTCTGTAAGATAAGTCATTTAATCTGATGCTTTATGTTTGTAGAGGTTTTACAAAATGATGAAAATCAGTGTTGCTTTTCACCCTGTTATTAGTCCAGAGTTTCTTATTTAACTTCTTTCACTTCTTAAATGAAAAGCCATGAAGTTTCAGGCACTAAATAAAAGGTTTGCTGCTACTTTTCAAACTATATTATGAAATTAGGCAATATGGGGGTCATATTCTTAACATAAAATGTAGAGCTTTCTATAAAAATATTTTCAGTGACCCCTTTCTTGCTGTGGTGTTAATGAGGAAAGATAACTATTAAAAAGCAAAGTCCTTGCTTCATGCATCCTCTTGAATTCGTCAGGTTCGGAATCACTTGCTGTCTGTCTTGCTTCCTTTCAGCTAACCTTGTTGTTCTATTGCCAGTAGATCTTCTTGTTAAGGGGCTTATTTTTAAATTCATCATTTTGCTCCAACAAGAACAACCTTTGAACTGTACTAAACTCTGCCCTTTCACATGGGATTAATGGATCTGTTCCCCTGTTTGCTCTGCCAGTAGCCAATGTCATCTTTCATTTTGGTTCACCCAGAACTAGGCAGTTTCGTGGTGGTTGTTCTTTTTCAGAAGTTTGCCTATTGCCATTTTTTAAAGCTGTAGTGAAGCTTAACCAAAGTTTAAGTCATTGAATATGGTCCAGCTCAAGACTTCGAGGACTATACCAAATGTTCTCTAAAGCTGCTCTGTCTGCGGTTGCTGTGATATGATGCTGGGCACAGGGCACGTGTCTGCAACAGCCCACCTGGTTTGATGAGGTTGTTCAGAAGAATGGGATTAGTTTTTAAAAGATATGGTGGAGAACAGGGATTGGAATCAGCTGGTCGAGGGGTGTTGGGGTGATAGAACCATTTGAAAAGTGGAGAGAGACAAGAGGGGAGGATGAAAGGTAAGAGGTTGTTTTAGATGGGTTTACCCATGCTGTGAATGTAGTAAAATTGTCAAGAAATACCCTGAGCAGAGAATGAAAAACCTTCACTTTTTATAGAACGTGTTGAAACTCGCACAGCACCACGAAAGCCAGTTTTATGCTGTTGTGTTTACCACATTTTGTCTTTTTAAAAATTATTTGTAAGAATTGCTAAACAGAGAAATAAAACAATGTAATTTCTGTTACATAATGTAAGATTTTATCTCAGGACTGAGATTTGCATTGGAAAATTGCTAAGTTTGTTGGGTTTCTTTTGGCTAGTATGGTGTTGAAAAATTGAAACCTGAAGTACAAATGTTTTGCAGAATTTTATTTTTTTAGGATGTTAATTATTCTTTATAATAATACTATTTTTAGAGCTATCTACCTATGATAGTAGTTTCAAATAAGATGACTGCTTTAAGCTGTAATAGTGAAAAATGCCTTTTAGTGATGTATTAAAATGGCATGTAAATTCTTGTCCATGAATGTGTCATTATAGGTTTGTAAAGTGCAGTTTTATCCTAAGACTTTTTTTTTTATTATTTTTTATTTTTAAGATGTTACTAGAGCTCTAAAGAATTAAGTGAAGCCATTGTGCATCTTTCCCAGTTCTTGCTGACTCTTGTTGATTTATGTGATCTTTGGGAAGTTGACAATCGGAAGTGAAAATGCACAGCAGATTGGCTCAAACCACGTTGACTTGAAATGATGAAAGGAGATGGTCCCAGTCCTTCCTTCTTCCCTGCTGAGAATTTTCTTATCGCTTTGTACCATCTCCAGTTTTGTAGGACTTGTGATTCTACTAAACAACTTGTCAGAGGACTAAGCCAGGGGAGAAAGAAAAGTGAATGATCTATGTAACTTTAGGGAGTTAATTTGACTCATCTTGGTTGTGCCCAGTGCCAGAAATAAGGACGAGGGTTGGACTGCACAGTTATGGCAGGTGAGCTGAGGGTAGGTGCCTGTACTGGGAGAGGGATCAGCAGCAAGGTATTGCATTGGCTTGGCAAAATACATCACTTCACCCTCAGATCCTCTAGAGAAGGAGAATGAAAATTGGTTGTACTCCTGTCAGATGTTTTTAAGCTCAGTTTTCTGCCCTGAAGCAATACAGCTGTTGCTGCAAGTGAATAGCTGCCATTAAAAGATGAAGTTCGTAGTTACACCCTGCTTTCAGTCTCCGGCTCTGGAGAAACTGAGATGCGTCTCTTCAGTCCTTTGTAGTACTTTTTGAACTCCTTCCTGTTCCAAAGGAGGTCATTACACACAGTCTGAGAAATGTGTTTTTAGGCCAGGGTCTTGTTTGTGTTATGCTTCTCTTACAACACCATTTAAAAGGACTAAAGTAATGTAAAGGTAATCTTCAAGCAGAAAACAGCCCATCCCCAACCTGGCCCTGTGGTACCACCCCAGCTTACTGTCTGATACTTTTGGCAAGTGGAAATTGCAATTTTGCTTTCTTTACTTCAAAAGAGAGTAAGAAGCATAACATCAATTTTTGTCAAAGGTGTTGCGTGACCTATCTTTTTGAAATAAAAAAACACTTGAAAATTCAGGTGTTTTGAAGATAGCTTTTCTGTCTCATATTTAGAGTCTTTAAATTAGTACTAAATGGCCTGACAAGCTTTACAGTGATTCTTGGCTCCTCTGGCAAGAATGATCATACCTGCTTCTTTATATTTCTAGTTGCCAGACCTTCTTAATCAATAAGGAGCTGAAAACTGTAGAGGTTTATGAATCAGTTGCATACTGCTTACTGAGGTTGCCAATTTACAGTAAGGGAAAAATAGGCTCAATTATTGATGGGTTAATAGTTGCTGGTTTATATGCATTAGGCATTATGATATTAAATTTAAGTATTCCTAAACCTAAATTTATAGTCACATTGTCAAAACTAATTTATTTTTTGATTATATTTATTTTGGGGTTTATATTAGTACAGTTGTATTTTATTCTATGTCCCAAATGGTTATTTTGGAAAGTGTTCATACAGTGTAGGACGGTCTGTAATCAATTCTGTAGTAAGTACTGAAATAAGACACTTCTGTAATAAGTACTGATCACTGTATTTTCTTGGGTATAGTCTTGATGATTTTCCAAAATCTCTCATCATTTCTGTTATGTTACACTGTGCTCAGCTGTAGCAATCAACTGTTACAGAAGTAAACTTGGAGAGTGTAATGGAACAAAGAGCCTAAACTGTGTAAAGGATTTACCTATGAAATGTAGTTAAAGGGGGCTGGGTGTCTTGCCAAAGGTCATAGGAAGCATTTGTGACCAAGGGAGTATAACCCATTTTGCTTTGTGTCCAGTTCTTCAGCTTAAATTATACAGTCACATTTCATGTGTATTTTCTGCTATTTTCCAGGTACTCCAGATATTTGTTATGGAAATAAAGTCCTTAAGTACCACTTCTAGATGTTGGGCCTCTGCGGGAGAAAAACAGCCCAAAAAGTGTTTTGTTATAGGAGTCTTGGTGTTTATGTTTTAATAACACATTGCCTTTAAAACTGTTCAATTTTTCACTAGTACTCCTGTAAACACGAGGTAATCTATTTGTTTAAAGTCTAGTTTAACATTCTATTAACTGATTAAAATTTGGCTTGTTATTTACAATTAAACTGTATTTGAATGCATTAGTTCCTCATCTTTTGATTTAGCTTGGTATGATTGACTTAAACATAATTTTTTATTTAATAAGAGATTGGACAACCATAATTAGGAAAAATGTAGGATAGTCTCATTGCTTGAAATTAGTGAGAGGATAAACAGGGGCATAAAACTTCCTAGAAATTCATATATCCAGGATTTTCTTTTTTTCATGCTGTATTTGGAAAAAAAAAGTGGACATGTGCAGAAACTGCGAGTACAATTAGCGTCAAGCAGATAAATCCAACTCTAATCCTGTTTACGCTCTACATCAGACAGATGTGCAGAGATTGATTTAGACAAGCCCTTGGCTTATAGTAATTTTTTTTTTTAAGTGCCATATATTCTGCTTTTGTTAGATCTTTTACATGTTAAGTGCTGTTAGTTTTCCTCTCCCCTAACGCCTGTAACCTACTTTATACAGGTTGCCTCTCTGCTTTCATGATGACAGGGCAGCCTGGTAGAAGCGATTATCTTTATTCCTTGTAATTAAATTGACTTTTTTTTTTTTTTCAGAAGATACAACAATGGGAAGTGGGTACTGAATTAAATAAATAGCATGATATGTAATAGATGTATACTTAAATCTCTTGCAAGAACAGATGGTCCCCAATATCTTTCTAAGTAATGTGAGAGGACAGTTAATGTCCTGAAACTGCTAGCAATAACCAATATGATACTAACAAACCAACAGGGATTTCAAAGTTTAAAAGAAGTGTGTAATCCAGTACATACTCTATTTTGAAAGTAAACTTGGTTGTTATCACACAGTAGAAGTACTTTATAAATATAGCTTTATAAAGTATAAATTCTTTATCTGAATTTTTTAATAAAATTTTACTGTATTTGCAATGATCTTATTTTCAGTAAACATAGAATATGAAAATTATAGAATATGCCTGGAATTCTATGCAGATTTCTTAACAACTTTAATAACAATTGGCTGTTCTAATCCTACCTGCTAGTTCAACATTTCGTCTACAAATTAAAACTTAGGGGTGATGGTTTTGTATGATTCAGTATTCCTACAGTTAATAAGTTACTCTGAGCTGCGTCTGGAAATGTATTCCAGTAAAACAACCAGAGTCAGATACCGGTTTAGAAAGTGTAGTGCTGCCTAGTAAGAATGTATTATTTTAAATTTGAAAAAGGTTTAACCTGCATGTGAGCAACACAAAAATTTGATAAATACACAGGAAGCGGAAGATGTAAAAACAAGTGAGTAACTGGCTGAAATAGTAGCATGAAAAGAAAAGACAAGGCCGACCTTATCTGGCTTATGACTAAATGTCATTCTATGAAAGCTAGTGGGGAAAGTATTTTAACAGGCCTTCATTTTACTTGACTTGTGCAGGACAAATAGGCTAATTATCTGCGGTGCACACCCATACCATTGGCGTAATAGAATTTGTGATATTCTCAGCAAAACTAATAGTTTAATCCAGAATATTATTTATTTAAAAATATTATTCATTTAAAAGTATTTAAAAAGCAAAGTCATTCAGAATATTTGTAGTGGTCTGGGGAAATAAATCTACAGTGCAGTTACTGCTGCAGAATGATTGTGGTTTTATTTCATGTGTCTTTGTTTACTCATTTTCCTAAAACATTGAGTTTGTGTGCTGGAATTTTCAGTATACTGTATGTCTGACAGTGAGACTTCCTGGAAAAAAAAATAAAAAAGCAGATCCCTCAAAAATGCTGTTTAAAGTCTTTAATAAAGATAATAAACTATGCAGTCTGAGGTAAGTGATTTGGGGTATCACCAGTCAATCTTTCCTTTAAGACCTACAAAGACTGTTTACTCCTAAATGTTTTAGAAGAGCAATACAGAGTTTGAAAAAAATGAAGATCATGGGTTTGGTATTGTTAGTACCGGGTTTACTTTTACAATGTCTACTTTGAGACTATGGAAAATCATAATTCAAATGGAATCATACAATTTCCCCTCCCTGTTCCCTGATTTCGTTCAATGTATCATATAAAAAATAACTCTACAGTAATCATTACAGTACTTTAAGATCTGCTTTGGTTTTGGTTTTTTTTTTACGTGTTGGATGAGTTTCCTCCTGTTTATTTGCCGTGAACTTCTGAAACTGTGCACTGCAATTTCCTGTGTATTATCTCGGTGCACACGAACATTTACTTGTCACAGTATTCCTCCTAAGAATGAAATGATTTCAGTGCAATTTTACACCTTAGTAGCTGACTTATGGAGAAATTATGATGATAAAATACAACAAGGTGGGAAAAATCTGTGGGAAGTATAATAAGGGCATGCTTCCATACATAGCCAGTTATTTGGTATGGACCAGGAAAAATCGAATTGGTTGAGAACTGTGAGGAGAGGTAATACTGACTTGAGCTTTAGCTGTGTCAGCATGGCTGAGGTGCAGTCCTCTAGAATTTCTGGATAGAAGGATCATCACTGCATAGTCTCATTCAAGAAATGATGTTGATAAATGCCACAGCATAAAACTGTTGCAAGAATTGACACAAACTTCTTTTTTCCTGCCCAGAAGAAGTATGACTTGCTGAAACCCTCAGCTTCATGTGGTATAATGAAGTAGGTGGTGCTGTCTGTCTTTCCCAGGATGGCAGTTAAAATAGACTTTTCCTGGCACTTCAGTACAGTATGTAGCAACTGTGCATCAAACAGAATCTGTGATGGCTTTTGCTGTTGAGAAACCAGTTGACAGAGCTGTTGCTAGATTTGGGAAAGGCTTCTGGTTGCTAGCATTTCTTGCCTTGGGCTGCAAAGGGACTTTAGTTGGATAGTGTATCAGATCTGCTGTTATTACGAAGAAAGTGGGGTAACTTTTCTTTCTGTGTCCAGAGTGTCTGACACCTACAGGAGCGGTGACGTTTTTCCTTCAGTTTGTGTGTTTGACTTTGGTTTTTTGAGGGGTCAGGTGCTTTCAAGCTCAAGAGAGCAGAAAAAGGAGAAGCCTGTACCACAGTGGTTCAATTGGTACCTCTCCAAAGGGCATTTGGAAGTGAAGTGGTAGTGTCTGCAGCCATAGTGTCCATGTATTTAACAGCCCCAAGATAATGAAGCCTTCACTTAGCCTAACACAAATCTCCCCTAGGGGAGAGGATCTTGAACTGTCACAAGAACTTTTTTGAAATTGTTTTTCTTGTCTTCTAAGGTAAATTCATAACTCAAAAATGATATTTTGGTTTATTTTTCTGTTTTTGCTTAACTGGTACGTTTCTAGTGTAAACCCAAAAGGCAATGGTTGTATTAAATGAAAAAATATAGTGAGCATATAGTCACCTTGAGTCACAGCACAGTTTCTGATCTATGATTTAGAAGTATACAACAGCCATGATTGCCATGATTTGGGAGAATACAATAAAGGATTTGCTTCTTGAATGCAAATACAAAAAAAAGTAATTTGCTGTTCTTAGAGTCTGCAATGTTATTCATTTTTTTAAACATCAGAAAACTGATTGAATAATCTCTTTGATGTTGTGTTATTTGTATAGCTGGATACATAACAGAAAGTTGGTAAAATATAAGACCCATGACTGAGACAAATGCTATGCAACAAGTTTCAATACAAGCATGAGCAAATGCAACAAGTGAAGCTAGAGATGAAGCCATAACAATATTTTTTTATATATATTACTTCTAATCATAATTATAATGCTTTTCTTTTTCCCCCTTACAGATGATACCAGTATGGTTTTACAGGCTCAAGAGGAGATTATTGAAATGAAAGATGTATTTTCAGTAAAACTGAAACGACGTCGTTTTGCTGGGCAGACAAAAGGTGGCACTTTGTTGGGTATCACAGTTTTTAAATGCTTGAATAAAGAAGAGAATAAACTAACAGACTGTGCTGTCCATTTAAATAACTTAAGTGAAGATCATTGTCAATCATGGTTTAGACATCTGAAGGACATTTTGAACGGTAAGCATTTGACTGGGGTTGATGTTACTTCTGTTGGCAATACATGAGGTTGAGTGAAGCTTAGAAACATTTTGCCTGTGGAAATTAAGACATGCAGATATGAATGTTATTTCTGGCAAATGTTTACTACTGAAATTTTGCATGGTGAAGTGTAAAATTTAGGGAAATGACAATAATTGACTATTTGCAAAAACTGAAACAAATTGATGCTATTTTTTGGAAGTGTTTTGAAAGACACTGAAAATAAGTAGTTTATTCTGACTGAAGAGTCTTCTGGGAAAGCTGTTTCTGAAAGAAATAAAATGTTTTATTGATATTTTCACTTGCAATTGCATCACACCTGATGGTTCTACAGCAGTTGCAGTTCTGGGAACTCTTCAGGGATTTTTTGGTGACTGTTTAGGAGCTCCCACTTGAGACCTGCAGATTCTTTAAGGGACTAATGGGAGAAACTTTCCTCATCTTCATAAACTCACAGGTGGCAGTGCTCTTAGGGTTCTGTAGGACTTTTGTATAATTTGATACAAAGTGTATTGACACTAGCTAGTGATGAGAGGCAATTCTTTACTTTAGAAATATCTTTGTGTTTGCCTAGGCTAATGCCCGTTTCAGGATGCTTTGATTAATCCATTATAGTTTTATTTTTTTCTGTAAGTGGTATCAAGTTTAAGAAAATTTTTTCACCGTTTAGGGAAAAGAGCCCCCCAAGAAATCCAAGCCTTTTACTCTAGTTTATATTGGAAAAACACGTAATATAAGACACTTTTGATTTAAAAACCAAAAAACCCACTTCCTTCACCATACCAAACTCTGATTTAGCTCCAAAACATGCCTCTGTTTACAGATTATAGCAAATGAGTTCGTTTAGAACAGAAGAAAAACAACTCCATCTTGTACGAGACTATTAAAACTCCAGGTGAATTGTTAAGGCTGAGCCAGATTACAGAATTTGAATCTTGTACATCTGTAGTGTTTGTAACAACACTTTCAGTAACAATTTATAGTGTACTTCTAGTAAAGTGACTTGAAAGCGTCATTAGATATAGAACCTGAGTTATTAACAGTGTATTCTTACATTGTTTGTTTACAGTATACTTTGGATTTTTCAAATGAAGATGTTATTAAAAAGTCTCCCTTTTTGAAAGACTTTATCGTGAAATATCTAAATCTGCAGAAGTGCCAAGATTCCTGCAGATCTCCAGCTACCCATAAAGGCAAGGACATTTGCATAAGGAGCAAATGTCTGTTTTGTTCCCAGATTACCCTCCATCTATCAGGAGCAGTGATGCCATATGTTCACAGAAAAAAACCCTGCACTATCTCTGCTCAGGTTGCCTTGACCTCAAGGTGAAGTCTCTGTTTTATAGCTTTGTAATTGGAAGCCACCTGAACAAAGTATTCTGTGCAATGTTGCTGTTTCAAGTTCTTCCTTCAGCTTCAGTCTCTCTCCAGAAGCTCAAACCTTGTGCTGATTTTTTTTTTTTTGATGTCTGATCAGTACATTTTTTTTCTACTCACCTTCCACCTCAGAAAAAATGAGACTCGGAGGGAAAAAAATAATCAAACCCCCCCCCCCAATATTGTTGGCTAATGTGTATATTATTCTAAGTTCTATAGTTGCAATAAAAGTAGTTTTCATACTGTTACGTTCTGGCTAGATAGTCAGACTGCTTTTCTTCTGGTAAAATCACCAAAAAAGCAGCAATATTTATGCATTAAGTGTGGCAGAGGCCCATTATCAGTAATTCAAACAGTGATGGTATAGTCATGGTATAGTTCAGAAAAAAAGTCTTCTGAATTAAAATGTACCAGACATTGGTAGGAAGTCCCCAATAGGATTTAGGTCTGGACTAAAAGTATACACTGCAGCTGAGTTCTGTTGATTCCTCAGTAACTGAAATCTCAAAAGGCACATTGATATCTCTGCGTGAAACAGTGATGAATTTTCACAGATTTTGCTGCAGCTTTTTTTTTTCCTTTCGTAATAGTGTTGGAGACACCTTTGTTAATGAACTCAAAGTGTCTCCTTTTGGTTTTATCCTTCTAAAATAGTCAAAATTTCAGTTTACTGCCCTGCCCCCTCCCCCCAATGTATCTGATGCCAAAGTAATTTTTCATTAATGGCTGCATTATTTACTTGAAGGGTTTTTTTTATTGTTTCTGGGCTGGATCAAATGAGAAGGAGGTGATTTACTGAAGTAGAACATATATATATTTGGGTATGTCTGTCAGCAATACTTAGACATTCTGAGAAATGAGTGTACTTGTGACTGACAGGTGTGTTTCCTCTGAAGATAAATGCAATTTCTATTTGTTTACCTTACTCTTTGGAAAGATTTTTTTATATTTTTATGCATATACATTAATTAAGGAACAACAATATAAAGTTTATCAGTGATGATATGAGCTAGAGTTTTATCTGGAGGTTTCTAATGAAGATTTCATTTTTTTCTGAAATTTCATGTACACAATTTCTCTTTTACTGTGTGATTTGTCTGGCATGAATGTTTCATGTTTTTTCCCTGTTCTTTCTTACTCTTTTCATAGTGAGTGTCCTCTGTTGATTTGACTTTGTGTTCAGAGTACTTCAATTTAAAATTTAACTAGGCTATAATTTTTTATGAAGCCTGTCATCATAGAAGTGAGCACACAAAGAGATATAATTGTTTAGAATTTAGTTACAGTGACTTTTATTATGGGATTTTTTTTTGTATGTTTGACAGGGTAACAAAACACATGTGCCACCATCTTCCCACTTTTAAATAAGTTATTTTCTGCCTAATGTTGCCGCTGTTCAAATGCGTGCCAGCTTGATATGAAGGGCTTGCTCAGTGATATGGTGTTCCTGAAAACTGATCTTCTGTACCCATCTATTTGTTAAACTGATGCCAGGTAACCAGCTTGATATGTAGGGTGCCATCTTAATGCACCTGAGGAACATTGGTTCTGGACTGGCTCCTGGAAGGCCCCAAAGAGCAACCTAGACAGGTTGTCTGATGTGCTGTTGATCTCCTGTCAGTCCTGTTACACACCTGACTCTGTGATTTCCATTTATATGTCACATCTTTTTGTACAGGACTTACGGGCAGGTACAGTGGGAACATACTGTGTCAACAGAATTCACTGTTTAATCTAAAATCCTCTGTGCATGCAAAAGCCCAGTGTTTTTTAAAGGGTTAAGGCAGGCTCAGAAATGAGACAAAATGCTCAGTTGTCAATGCTCGTCCATTTTTCTGGAATTTTTTAAACAAAATAACACTAACTTTCATTAACAGTTGTTTTGAAAATGTTGTACTTAAAAAATCTGTAAACTAACAGAAGACAGTAAATGTGGTTAAGAATAAATGACAAAGTAGCAAAAGAGGCATGAAGTGCTTTTTTAGGTTTATCTACTACTCTGTAGTATCATACTGGGATTTGATATGAATGCCTGAAACTTCATGCATGAAGTTTTAATTAAACCATTAATGTTAAACATTAACTTTGGTTAGTTAATATTAACAGTGGTATCTCCATAGTTACATTAACAAATCCGTCTCATGTTATTAGTTTTTCTCATGTATAATATCCTTAATGCTGTATAAAGTATTTATAAATGTAGGCAGTAATGACATGATTCCAGGCTCTTAACTTTTGTAACATAAACCCATTTTCATAAAGCTAAGGACTGAAAGCAGCACAGATGTATGTCTGAGCACAGCGTCTCTGCTGCCCTATGAGCCTTTGTTTTCAGAACACCCTGATTGACCCACCACCCTTCATGGTTCACTGATTCACTTGATAGATCAAGTTTAAACTAGTGCATATTAGCACATTTGTTAGTACTAGAGGAACAGTTGGCCTTCCTGCTTTAGGCTGCTGGTTCGTTTCAAACGGAGCAGCCACAGAAAACAATAACAGAACACCAGTTAGGAGAACACCAAAAGGCTGGCAGACTGGAATCAGTTGCACGCTGTAGTCAATGACGTCGATTCATTCATGGAGATGTTGTTTAAAGACAATTAAAAGATTATTATTTAAATATACTTTTAAAGAAGTTTCACAATAATATTGTCTGAAAGTTTAATCTTTGACTGATAGTGCGTATTTTTTCATTAAACTCAGTTGTTTGGTGTGTTATAACGTGTCCAGTGCACGCTGGGAATGATAAAGTAATTATTTTTGTCACGATCATCCTTTCATGTCAGTTGGCAATTATTTGGCACAAAAACCCCCACATCAGTAGTGTACCAGCTCTGCTCAAAAACCTTGTTTGTGATACCTGTTTCCATAAATGAAATATTTTACCTCTCCAAAAAAGTAAATTGATATTCAAGTAGTCATAAAGAGAATTTTCTAATACTTTTACCTGTGAATTCATTTGGTTCTTAAAAATCTCAGTAGGATTTATGTGTCAACTCTGATCTACTTTTCAGCAATAGCCTAATACGCATAATCATAAATACAGTTTCTGATTTAGAATCATTTAATAAATGATTTTTTGTTTCAAAAAAAAATGGTCAACTGTTTTCTAAAAAATCTAGAATTTTTTTCACCAGTTGAAAAGCCTATATTCTTTTCCATACTTAGCATTTCTTTTAAACCTGTGTATTACTACCCAGGGCTTAAATTTATACACCCAAAACTCAAAAACATGGAAGTGTTTGCTTTTTTCCCTTCAGTTTTCTCCTAATGGCTGTTTAGCAGTGTTGTGACTTGCGCTGTCTGGGTAACAATTTATGGCACTTCATCACCTTTCTCTAATTCTTTAAACTATACTTTCCTATTCCCTCTGCTTTATGTATTATATTAATTTATATGGTTTTGGTGGGGTTTTTTTATATACTTAGAAATCAATGACTCTGACATCAGTTTTTACAGTTTTGTGGCTCTGAGTTTGGTGGGGGTTGAGCATTTAGGACCAGCTGTCGCAGGTAGGAGCTCCTGTAAAGAAGATAAAAAACATGGCAACACATTTATGAATGTGGCTAAATCTCTTCTATTTTAAATGAGGAGTCCTTATTCTTGTAGTTTTCAGTTCAATTTCTACTGATGCTTTAGGCAAATTATCAAGTCACAGAAATTATTTTTTTGGTCTTAGTATTTTTATAGCTTCTTAAAGACTGCGATAATACCAGATAGCATATTTCAATTAAGACATTATAATAATATCTTTATGGTGATGATTTATATGTATTAATAGTCCTTGGGAACTTTTCTGTAGTCTTCCTTGTTTGTGGTGTAATTCCTGTGATCAGAAATTGCACTGCAGTACATACCTGCAGTGCTTGTTTCTGTTTCCAGCAAATCAGGAATAATTTAGGTTGGAATGGACCTCTGAAGATAATCCATTCTAGCTTCCTGCTCAGGGCAGGTGAGCTTCTAAAAGAGATCAGGTTGCTCAGAGCCATGTCCAGGTAAGTTTTGAAAACCTCTAAGGATGGACAATGGCATCCGTGGCGTAACTGCCTTCATTGTGAGGAGTGTTGTTTTTTATTTCACATTGGAATATTCCTTGTGTAACTTGTGTTCGTTTCCTTTTTGTCCTGGCACCTGCAAGGGATCTGGCTTGGTGGTCTTTGTTACTCCTGCAGCAGATACTCAAGGCGAGCATTTAGGTAGATTCTGCTCTTAGGGCTGTACCAGTCAGCCACCGCAGACTCCTGTCTGTGGCCTGTGCCCTTGTTGTAGTCAGAATTCTCCATTGGGCTCTCTGCACTTCATCAGTTTTGTGCTGGGGGCCCTGAAAGTGAATGCAGTTTTGAACTTCAGGCTCAAAAGATGTCGCAAACAAGGGCACAGTGATATCTTTTGGACTGCTGGTTGTCCTCTTTTTACTACAAGCCAGTAAGCACTGGGACTTCGGTGCATCAAGGGCACACTACTTACTCGTGTTCAGCTCTGTGTCCGGCAGGAGCTGCTGATTCTCTCTGTAGAGGGACTGCGTGGTTGGTCTATCCCCAACCCTGCACTCACAGGGTTTTGGCAGGCCACGTGGTGAACTGTGTTCCTGTCTTTGTTGAACAGCTTCAGGCTTTGTCAGACCTTTCTCCTAGTTAATCATAGAATCATAGAATCAGACGGGTTGGAAAGGACCTCTGAGATCATCAAGTCCAACCCTTGATCCCACCCCACTGTGGTTACTAGACTATGGCACTAAGTGCCACGTCCAGCCTCGTCTTGAAAACCTCCAGGGATGGAGAATCCACCACTTCCCTGGGCAGCCCATTCCAATGGCTGATTACCCTGTCTGTAAAGAATTTCTTTCTAATATCTAACCTAAACCTCCCCTGGCACAGCTTAAGGCCATGCCCTCTTGTCTGACGGCTGGTTGCCTGGGAGAAGAGACCAACCCCCACCTGGCTACAACCTCCTTTCAGGGAGTTCTAGAGAGTGATGAGGTTTCCCCTGAGCCTTCTCTTCTCCAGGCTAAACAACCCCAGGTCCTTCAACCTCTCCTCGAAGGACTTGTGCTCAAGTCCCTTCACCAGCCTGGTTGCTCTTCTCTGGAAGAGGTCCCTGTGAACAGCAGCCCTGCCCTCCAGCACATCCGCAGTCCTCACCAAGTTCCTTTTCTTTCCATTTTCTTTATTGTCCTTTTTGAAGGAGATACTTTTTAAGTATAGCTACTAAGACTGCAGGATTCCTCGGGCATTAAGGATTCCTCAGGATTAGTTTGCTGTGCAATGACTCGTCACTATATGTAACGTTTTGACGAAAATACAAAATTTTTTGAGTATGCATTTGGGTTTATAGCTGCAAACTGATCCAGTAATTTCTTTCAGTATCTTTAAGAAATCATCTAAATTTGCTAACACAAACTGGGTAAAGTACTAGTTTTTATTTCCAGATTATTTGATGTGTTTAAATAAATGAAAACATAATCTATGGGACTTCTTAGAATTGTTACCTTTTGGTCTAAAGGAAAATCTTCCCTCTTTAGTGATGAAATAGCATTCAGCTATGATTTTTTTCAGGAATTGTTTCTGTTAAATTGTTGAGGGAAAGTGGAAGGAGGTTCAGAAAGTCCCAGCTGACACTCTGAAGGTACATGTGCCTGTAAAAATTGAAGTAATACTTTCATGGGGCAGGAAAATGTGTTTTCACCCTTGGCTCCTTTTGGAGTTGTGACCTACTACTAATTTTGTTCTTGAATGTTGAAAGCCAGATATTCTAGCTTTTATTTGGCTAAGCAAGTGATAATCTCACATGATACTAAAATAAGAAGTAGAATTGTTTAAATCATGTATTTTAAATAACTACCAAAAACCAGCATATTGCATGCTACTGCTTGCTTTTTGTAGCAAAGCAGCCTCACTGAACCATGGCAATTTTAGGTATTCTAAAGAAGAGGACCTGAAAAGTAATGTTATGTGTTTAGTGTGAGTTATTTACTATTCAACAAAATGCCGTATTTCAAAGAATAATATTACTTCATGGGATCAATGTGCAAGACAAGGTACAGCTTGTATAGCAGTATTTCTCCTTGTTGTTTCCTTGGAGTTCATGACTTCGAAGATCGAAATGATGTTACCAAGTTTTATATTTCTTTCTATTTCTTTGGACCTCCTTCAGGGTGAGGGAATTTCGTTTGCACTGTTTGATTTGCACTCTCAGAAAACAAAAGTATTGGCTTGTAGCATCAGTGTTAGTGAGTGTTTTTTTTCATGTGTGTGCTGGGAGGGTGTCGTATTAAATTCCAACAAGGTTATGTTTTGGTGTTTGGGTTTCTTTTCTCTTTTGTTGCCCAAACTTAGAACTTCTTCGTATTCCTTCTGTTCCTGTATAAGGATTTAACTAGGTTGTGACATAGAATTTTTTTTCTGGTTCCTACAACTGTTTAGTAGCTGTATACACAAAAGTAATCTGTACTGTAATTTAGAGATAAATAGTGCACAGCCAAGAAGAAATTGAAACATTTTTTAGACTGTAATTTACTTATCCTGGTAAAGTATTTTAGTGGTTCTAATATCAAAATTTCATTTAAGCTGTAAAAATAGTTGGGCTGCATGTAACCTTAAATGTTTTGTGTTTTTCTTTTAAGGCTTTCAGAACAGACCAAAATCCTTAAAAGTGTTTGTTAATCCAAGCAGCCACAAAAGAGAAGCCACTCGTGTTTATTATGAACAAGTTGCACCTCTTTTTAAGCTTGCTGACATAAAAACTGATGTCACTGGTAAGTTGCTTCAAAAGCATACTTAATCCTTTGTGAAACTAGTGCTTAAGCATACAAGACAATTTAAATTTACTGCTAATCCTTATTGGCTTTGCCTGAAAGTAGTGCATTCAGAACTCTAGTCAAAAAATGTTTTCGTAGCTCTGTTATTAATTGAGTATTTTTCACCTGTAACAATCAATACTAGTAATACATAATAGTTTTTTTTTTTTTTTTAAATAAGCATTCTATATAAACAAGCAAGCATTTAATGTCTGACAGTCTTATATAGGCTTGCTACAAGTTGTTCCTGCATTCTGACAAACACATGACCTTAACTATTCTCTTTGGAGAACGTCTATTGGCCTGACATATAAGAGGGGTTAATCTGAAGGACACAATGTGAAGTATTTCTGGGTTCTGACTCAGTTTCAGGGAAGCCTAAGTAATTAAGTCCTGTGATGACAAGGGCAGTTCTCACGAGGCACATGGGCATGACTTGGTGTCTGGGTAATGCAAAGGTGCAACTGTAACGTTGTAGAGATGCTTCCTTCTGCTCAACAATGGGTACCCCATAGCAGGTTTGGATTTAAGGCCCCAGTTTATGCCAGAGTTCTGCTTTATGTCCTGAAATTGCCCGTTGGTTGTTTTGTTTGATTGACTTTTTATAAGAAACTGAACAGGGTTCAGTTTATAAGAAACGGAACAATTAGTGATCATTGTTTCTGCTCCCTTCTATGAACAGACCAAAACTTACACTGCATCAGTCCCCAAAACTGCCTAAATTTACAGAGAATTTCCCATTCACAATTTTTAATCCATAGTATTACATTTAACTTTAATACATTGCTATTTTTTGATTATGCATGTCATATTCATGTGAAATATAAATTCTGGTGCAACACATTTTAACACCAAAAAGGTTTTTTCCTATGTCTGTTGTAATTGACTTGAAAAAAAATTAGTTGCCACTTAAATAAGTTATAAAACAGAGGGCTTGTTCTGCAGTTGTTTCTTAAACTTATTATGAAATGATGACTAGTTCTGGTTGCAGGCCAGAAATTATTCTGAGAAAATCTGTTTTAGGCATGAAGGTATAATAGTGCAATAAGTGTTTGCACATGGGATTTATCTTGCTAATTTTATTACCTGTATGTTTGTATTTTTAATTATTTAGTCCACAATTTTAAAAAAATCACTTGGAGATTAAAGATGCATTGAAATAAATGGGAAAAAGTTTGTCTGTATTAGACTAGTTTCTATTAGGGATAGTTTCTTAATATCCCTTAGTTGAGAAGGGACTGCCAACAGCTTTATATAAGTTTTGATTCTCACAGACATATTTTTCACTTGCAAGACATGGATGGTTGTGCAAACAGATTAATAATAATGCTGTTGTCTTAGAAATTGAACTTAACCTTGTTTAGTCACAATATTTAAAAAGAAAGTTTTAATGTAAGCTTTGGATATAAATTGTAGTGGGTTTTAAAACATTTTTCCTAATTGAATCGAAACAGTTTAAAGTTTATTTTTTTAATAATTTCTATTTTAAATTTTGAAAGAAAAATTCTGGGTTTAGCCAGAAAAATGCTTAATGGCTTATCCTTTAAATAAGGTTATTTTGGCAATGTTGAAATACTATTGTGCTTATTAGCTGCCTAACACTCCTCCTACAGGCAAAATGAGAAACTGCATTACAGTTTTCAATGCTAGTAGAGAGCTAAATAATTAAGAACTGTGCATTTAATAAAAAGGTGGTTGTGGGTGCTGAGTGAAAACCCTAATAAAACAGAGTGCTTTATTTCAAGTAAATTGAGCAGGGTTTTTCTCTCCCATAATTGTTTTGGATTTTGTGAGGTTGGAGTGTGTATCTTGCTGTTCCTGCTTTTTTGGAATATGGCCAATATTTAGATAACTGGTGGTGTACAAAGGTGTATTAGATACTGAAATTGTGAAGGCTTTTTTACACTGAAGGTAGTTCACATTTAGACTTTTCCACATACATGCGTTTAAAGCTTAAAATTCATTGCACACAAAAACCTTACAGCAAATTTGAACCTGTGAAGTGGCTTCCAGTGCATACACAATGCAAGACTTGCAGGTTACTGAAAAAACCTCAAACCATCCAAGTTTGACAGTGGAGTGCTGAAAGACAGAGCTTTCCTCATGCAATCTTGTATATTGGTAGCTGGCTGTTGCTTCCTCAGTGATCAGGCTTGCCAGATCTCATTCTTCATTGTAACTTCTCTTGGAATAAAATTCTTTTGTATTTAGAAGTCTGGAGTGGAAGTATTCTCTCCTACTCAAGGACATAAAGCAATCAAAAGGCATGTATGTAAATAAGTGGGATCTGAAGTAACATTTACTTTTGCAAATTATCTTCAAATTTGGTAGGGTTTTTTTGTTTTTACCAAATTGCTTTATGCACTACAGCTGTATTAATTTCAGTGAAAGTAACCAAAGGTCTTACAGAGTGGATTGTGTTTTGTTGGTTTTTTGGGTTATTTTGGTTACATGCATTAAACAAATCTCTGAAGTGTTTAGTGCACTGGAAAGTGGGAATTAGCAAATTTAAACTGAAACAGTACTTTTAACTGTAGCTAAGGGTAAACAATGGTTAAAATCTGGCTTTTATGCATTCTTTTAAGAATTTGGCAATCTTTTGTGCTGTAGCAGGGATATGGCTGCTAAGAATGGTGGCTCTTTCAAAAATTCACTTCAACAAGAGCTTGCTCCAGTGTTGAGATACCTGCAAGTATTGACAAATAGTGATAATTGGAGCCAATATTTTAAGAATACATTAGTATTTTGCAAAATTTCACACGTAATAATAAATAAATAAATAAGTAAAGGAAGCTCTGACAGAATCATAACTTGTCTCACTTGTCTTCCTAGTTTTCACTCTTTTACTCCCATTTATGCACAATTACAAGCTGACATTTAGGCAAAAGTAAGCCTGCCCATTTTTCGGGCAGAATCACAAAGGGAAAAAGGGTGTTTGAGAATTGGATAAATAGCACTGGTTTAAACTTACTGTGCAGTAAACAACAACAGATTAACTGGTGTTGATACTGGATGAAAAAAAAATATCATTAGCAGTTCTAATCCTATTAACTTTAGTTTGTGACATGAGTGCTAACATTTTAAGTTGTCATAGGGAAGCATCCCGTGTTTTGAAGTGTTGTACTAATTGTATGTTGCTTTTTCTCTACGTGGAGGCAAAACCCTTAGTTCTTGCTTGCTATGTGAGATAGGGTGTTAAAATATTTTGGAGTACGTGTGACTGTTCAAATGAGGTACACCACTGGTGTCCTTCCTTCAGAATGCTGTTACTTGAAACTTAAGAACAAAAGGTCCTTGAAAAAGGAAAACTTTCTCAATTATGCATTAGAAGTGGTTGAAAAATCATTAAATAATATTTTTTATAAGTTTTTCGCAAATATGTAATCTGGATCCTTCTCAAATGAAGAAAAAAGCTTTTTCCTCTTATCAAAGTATGTTGTGTAGGGGTTTTTTGTTTGCTTGGGTTTTTTCCCCCTAAATTGGAACAGGGCCAAATATTCAAACATTTAACTTCTTTTCCAGCTATCAGAATGATTTATACATGCCCTTCTGGAGATTGTCAAGCCTGCAGAAAACTTTTTAGACATAGTCTTTTTATGTCTGTGTTGGATATTTTTAAAGGTTGTTTTCTACTTTAATGGTTTTCTATATGTTCTCACAAAGTTTTTCCTGGAAACCTCATTTTTTCATTGGCTTTTTGTCATGATATTTTGAAATAGGTGCTGTGTGTCACTTGCTCATCAAATTTTAAATTTCTTGGATTTTCCTAATCTGAAGCCTTGCAGTAGTCTTTGTACTTAATTTCCAAACTTAAGCAATTAGATGCAGAGAGGATGGAGTTGCTATCAATCTGGCTAACATTAGTCATTTTTACTGCCTTTATTGATTTCTCTGTAGACATGAGCCCTCTTTATTTTCATGTCCTTGTTCTTTGAGTGAATTGATTTTGTAATAGTAGGCATAACTTACTTACATTGGGAAAGCACCGAGCATGTTTTCTGTTACAAAATAAATCTTATTTACTGTTCCATTTTAATTAGACTGTACTCATAACTTTCTAAATGTCATCATGTTCATTTAAAAAGGCATGTAACCTGGTAACCAACTGTATGTTCTCATAGGAAGAATTTCTTTCACAGCTAAGCAATGGTAAGATATTTGAACCTTTCTGCATTTTTTGCATGATGTGCAGTTTTATTGGTCGCTTTTTGCACAGTCTACAGGTATTGATAAAAGCATAGTTCCTATTGGTAGTGCAAAACTGAATATGGTAGCTTGAATATTGTGCTTTGATCTTCCAAAGAGGCCCTACATCAAAGTAATTGCTGTCAATAATTCCCAAAAGTTATTATGGTGATAGGTATTTCTGCAGCAAAATGATAATTCTCTGCCTTTGATATAATCAAAATAACTCTAGTTTTTAATTACAAATTTTCAAAACACCAAACACTAGAACTTTGCTAACACTGATTGGGGGATTTTGAAGTTATATGCAATATTTATGTGTATGTATATATGTGTGTGTGTGTCTATATACACAGTTGTTTAGTGTGGAGTGTAAAAATTTTATCACTTTTGTTTTCCTTTTTATTTTTCAGGAAAAATATGTACACTCACTATATATACAAGCATACCTGTGTGTCTGTATACGTAGGGAGAGAGAAGGGTATTTTCATTTCTTGTAAGCAGCATTTGACTAGTCTGTAGAAATACTGTTAGAACAGGTACAGATACGGAATGATTGTTTTAGACACCAAGACTAATAATTTTAACAGTGTTTAGAAACACTGGAGAAAAACCTTGAACTATGCAAGCACTAGGGACAGACAAGCATGAAAGATTAATGTAATTTTGCATATAATGATGCACATTCTTACACAAAAAATCCATCTGCAAGTGTCATGTCAGTCAGCAAAAACCTTTGATGGGTGGCTGCAGCTGGGCTGTCTCTTCTGGCAAAGCTGCCCTAGAAAATGCTAAATGTAGTTATGATGCTCTGTGCCATCTGTAGTATGCCAGTTTATCCTGTCTTCACTGGCATTTACAGTGCTATATAGGGTATCAGCAAACACAGAGACATCAATGTAGAGTGACAGATTCATTTCCTCCAGAGGCTATGAACTCTGGTGTATACTTGTGCCACCTTCCTCTGTGTGTTATATTCTGTTGTCACTGGTATTTGGCTTGATTTCATACTTCTGTGTTTAACTCCTCATATTTTTGAGTTAGCAATTTGCATATCCTAACACAAAGGCAATTAAATTTGATTGATCCTGAAATAATTCAGTATTTACTGAGGATATGCTTATTTTCCTGAAGTTTACCAACTGTGTCAATGCTAAAACTTGCATTTTGATGCAACAAACATCTTAAATTATCAGAATTTAAATGCACTAAACAGCCATGTGTCTGATGGCGACTGGGTTTTAACGTCTCTCTTTTTGGTGTAAAATAAGACTTCAGGTACTCTTTAAAACATTAATGATTTAAAAAAAATAATCTGAATTGAATAACAGTGTGTTCCTTATGTTATAACGGCAAAATAATTTAAACCCCTTTAAAATTATCTAATCTGCTGATAATTACTATTTTCCACAGTAACTGAATATGAAGGACATGCTCTATCAGTACTTAAAGAATGTGAACTCCAGGCATTTGATGGGTAAGTTGGTCAGTGACTATGAATGTTAGTAAACCTGGTCACATTATTTTTTTTATTTGTATTCTGATCAAAATTATACTAGTAGGCATTTCATGAGTCGCTCTCTTTCTCCTATCTATGAAACCTGAGAAAATCAATTCTCATGAAATGCTTTGGTTTTTAATAATTACTGATATGTATTTTAGATTCATAAATAATGGTAAATGAGCATAAACCTTTCTGAAATATGCTTCATGAAAATTCCAGTCTCTGTATTTGCAAGAATGGGAAGACAATGAAGAAAAAGATTGTATGCTCTTTCACAAACATCTTCTATACCGAGCAGTATTTGAATTGTTTCATCTTTGATCTTTGGGTAGAGTGACTGGAGTACCTCCCCTGTAAGACAGATCTAAGGGCAAACAGGAGCAGAAGAAGCTGGAAGAATATAACCCTTAAGTCAATGCGATGCTAGGATTTCTGAGGTGAAAAGTTCCCTGTCCTTTCTAGAACAGCACATCTGTACCTCCTTTTAGGCACTGGGTGTGGTGGTAAGAGGTAAGGTTGTTTTTGTGCTGTTTCTGCACATAGACCTTAAATGCTCTGCCCAAGCTCAGAAGCAACTGGAGGTGAGTTAGGTGTGGACTGAAGGCTGTGTGCCTGTGTGCATTAATCTGCTACTCTGACTCAGCTTGTGTTTGCCAAGTTTTGACTATTTTGGACAGACAGAAAGCTAATTCAAGTGAAAATACAGAAAAAGCAAGACAACTGGTTTTTTGTTGTTGTCTTTTTTTTTTTTTTTAATTTACTATAGTAGGTAAGCAGTATAGAGACATGAAATTTCAAAATCAAAAGCTTTTTTTTTTTTCTCTCTAAGAGTTATGGTTCCTTACATGTTAAACAGCATATGAAGTAAATTGAAGCTTACTATTCGCAGTAGTAAATTGAAAGTTCATATCTCAGCGCTTTCTGTAAGCGACGCTCCTATGTGAAAGTTTGTTGTCAGAGTTGTTAGTTTGTATGTATAATTTCTTTTCTCTGATTTCTGCGGTTACCACTCTATTTTGCAGAGACCGTTGGCACGTCATACATCTTATATATTCCACCTTTTGTGCTATCCACTTTTTTTTAAGGGCACTGGAAGTTTTGGCACTTTGTCAACTTGGTGGTGTGGGTTTTTTTTACCCCTGCCTTGAGGCTGAGCCTTGGTGACAAATAGAGAGAGCGCCTTTGTGGTGCTGCTATCTCAGCTGTGTTTTCCTCTTTGTACAGAAATAGGCAATGTATGTGCATATATTTCTTCCCTGATCTGGAACCTAAGGTATTAAGGAAATTAAGAGTAGCCTGTGTTAAGTAATCAACTTAGTAAATAATTGATTGAGAAAGTTGTGTCTGATGGTGAGATAGATGTTTCTTCCTCTAAGAACCCTTCTTTGTGGTCGAAGTGAAGTCTGTTTTCTTGAGAATTTCTACTCCTTATGCGTAGCAGGTTCTCAGTGATTAGCTTTGGAATCCCGAGTCCCTAATGGTATCTCTGTTTCCAACCAAAAAGGTAACTCTCGATACTGAAATAATAAAATAAAAATTAGCACCATTTTTATGTTATTGCTTGGACTCTTTATCTCCAACAAGCAGAGCTTTCCAAAATCAGAACAAAATATGTCTGGTTTTCAAAGTTTTAATAACCAGAAGAGAATCAGATACATCCTTCCAGGTGTACAGTTTGTCAGACTTCAAAAATAGTTTTTCCTGCTGTGGGAGAAACTTTGCAGGCTAGGAATAAACAAAAAAGGAGTCAAAAGACAGGCAATGACTCCAGATTACAAGGACTCCAGATTACGAAGAAAATGTGCTTCAAACTTTTGCTATATATTCTATTTTTCATTTTTAAGTTAATGTGGGCAGTGTTTAGCTGGATAGAGGAAAGTTAAAAACTAAAAAAAATCTTGGAACTGAAGAAGAATGTAAGGGAGCTGAGGTAATTGAATTTAAACACTTAATAATATAATGAGTATTTTCTAGTTTTATCTAGTTGAATTATTGGATGTAGTTGCACAACTGCATTTTTATAGATATACAAAAAAATTATATTTTAAGTGAGTTCCTCCTAAAGTGACTCTGATATTTCTATTACAAATGCTTGACATGTGTTGTTATTATTTTTATCATTAAAATGTGTTTAATAATTTGGAGAATCTCTGCAATAGCTATTTAAATAAACAAAAACAGGAAAAAAAAAAAAAGGTTTGCTGTAACAGAGCTTTTACAGACAAATGCATTCCTCTCTATAGCCACAGCAGGTGGGAGTTTAATTATGTGCTCCAGAAGCAGTGATTAAGTACCTTCGTGCAAAGGATTGCTGGCACTAGGATTTTATACCTTGCTAAATCCCTCAACTGCCTACATAGTGTGTGAAAATAGCTGTTTTCAAGTATTTTTTTTTATTTTATTGTAATATTTGGTGAGTTGTTATTATAAGGGCAATTAAAAGGCATTGGAATGGTTGTGTTAAAAATGAAATGCAAAAATGAAAAAGCACTGCAAAAATGTAAAGAGCTTTTTCACTGAGGCACTTAAGGTTGTGTTTGGTTCTTCCATCGGATCAGTTTACGAGCATAATGTGTGATAAGGCAAGAAAAACTTTGTAAATTGTTAAATATATTTACTCCTACTCTGACTGAAAGCAGAAATAAGGATGCTTACATCTCATGAGGTAACATTCACTGATCTGACAGTGAAGCCCGAGCTTGTTCTGAAAGAATGATTTTAGCTATTTGAAATATCGTTATGTATATGGTGTGTGGTCGCTGCCTTCCACTTGTTTGCTCAGCTATGATAGAGTTTATTTTGAACTGTGTATTTTTTGTTTTGTAATAGGATAGTTTGTGTTGGTGGAGATGGATCTGTCAGTGAAGTTGCTCATGGTCTGCTGCTTAGAGCCCAGATAGATGCTGGAAAAGACACAGATTATGTATCAAACCCTGTTAGAGCACCGGTTCCTCTCGGCGTAATACCAGCAGGTGAGAATAAAAGGTACTGTTACATTTTGTTAGTCATCTGTTTTAAGTCCCTCTGGCATGTTTTACAGTTTTGGCTACTGAAGGCAGTTCTTGATGCTAAAGCTTCAGTTACTTAAGGGAATAAATGTCCTAAATTAGTGATTTAGATTGATTACAAATGACTAGATTTTAAATTGTAATGATAATTTATAGTAATGGCACAGATGAGCTCTTTGCCTGAAGGAAGAAGCTGAGGAAGAATAAAACTAAAATAATTTTCAGCTGATTCATGCAAAGATCAAGTTTTGCCCATATTTCCTGAGAGAAATGATACCATATGAAAACTTTTGTTTTCTAGATTTTCCGTTCTTGCATCTCCCCTGTTTTCTTGGCAGGGTTCTCTCTTGGATTCATGCTTAGGGTCTATTTTAAAATAGTGTCCCAGAAAAACATTTTGTGGATTGTATTAAAAAAAAAAAAAAAGTGCTAACAAAACTTTTTTCTTTTCTTTACTCTTACGTACCTGAAAATCTCTCTCTCTTGAAAAATCCTTTTGCTCCTTTGTTAACTCTTACTGGCATCTTGTGGTGTGGTTGGTTGGTTGGTTTTGGGGGGGTTGTGTGCCACTTCTCACAATTTTTGTATTTGCCCTAATTGGAGTATAGCTTGGCCCAGGCAGGAAGGCTTTAGCTGGAACTGTGGCGTGGTTTAAACCCAGCCAGCAGCCAAGCCCTACACAGCCACTTGCTCACTTGCCCACCAGCAGGATCAGGGAGAGAACTGGAAAACTCATGGACTGAGGTAAAGACAGTTTAGTAGGTAAAGCAAAAGCTGTACATATAAGCAAAGCAAAACAAGGAATTAATTCACTGCTTCCCATGGGCAGGCAGTGGTTCAGCCGTCTCCAGGAGAGCAGGGCCCCATCACTCATAACAGTGACTTGGGAAGACAAATGCCATCATTCCAAACGTCCCACACTTCCTGCTTCTTCCCTCCACTTTTTTATATACTGAGTATGATGTCATATGGTCTGGAATATCCCTTTGGCTGGTTTGAGTCACCTGTCCTGGCTGTGTCTTCTCCCAGCCTCTCATGCACCCCCAACTTCCTTGCCAACGTGGCAGTATGGAAAACAGAAAAGGCTTTGGCTCTTGCAGCAATAAAAAACCCCATCACTATGTTATCAAATCCAAAACACAGTCTCACAGTAGCCACTGGGAAGAAAGTTAACTCTACCCCAGCTAAAACCAGCACAAGTCAGTACAGTCAGGGTTGATTCTGGCCTGGTATATGAATCGCTTCCCTTGAAAAGGGAAGGGTCATTTTTGCATGGATGCTACTCTTTGGTGTGGATGTTTGTTGTGAACTACTTGATGTAGTTTTTCAGATGTTTCTAACTAGTAAGGAAAAAATTCCTGCAGCCAGCTGGACAGGAAATCGCTGTTTTGTTTTCTACAAAAAGAGGGAGCAAGTCACTTTGAACTGAGCAAGCAAGATTTTAAGTGTTTTGACTTGGTTTGCATTTATAAAAGCAGCATGAAGGCAGGGACTTGTTGCTTGTAAAAGTGTGACATTACGTTAGCTTTCTTCCAAGTGAAAAACCCCTTGGAAATGTATTTGTAAAAGAGGTAGCAATCTCAAAGACATAAAGCTAATGGATTTGAGTACAGCGGTTGGACCATCACTTCAGTGATGTGAATCACTGTTCAGTTACTGTGAATATCTTGATGGTGTTGAGGATCTCTCCAGCACTTGACTCCATGTTGTGCTTAGATCACTGTGTCTCATCATTAGTGCTTACTCTCTCCAGTTTAAGACAAATATGTCATGATCAAAAAGGACCTGTAAACCCAAAAGGATGCTGTACAGCTTGTTACAGAAGGATGAGAAGAATTTATAAAATTATATAGTGAAAAACTCCTTAATAAGTCCTTAAAAATAATCTACTGTTTATTTTATTTCCATGTTGCTGATAATCCATGAGGTAGTCAGTTAGGAAACAGGTAAGTGTGGTACTTCGCATGAAGATGGAACTGAATGGTCAATTAATTTTTTTTTTCCCCACCAGAAATCCATTGTACAGAAATAATAGAATTCCCCAGCTGAGTAGAAACTGCAACTGTATTACAGGATAACATTATG
The DNA here is from genome assembly GCA_013399855.1 of Oxyruncus cristatus. Classification (NCBI taxonomy): domain Eukaryota; kingdom Metazoa; phylum Chordata; class Aves; order Passeriformes; family Cotingidae; genus Oxyruncus; species Oxyruncus cristatus. The sequence continues at coordinate 49,021 of VXAY01000904.1, read as the reverse complement.
TGAGTGGCTTAAAAATCTGGTTTTAGCCTCTGTTATAAGTAGTTAAGATAGCACTTTGAACTTTCAGCCAACTTGATGGGAAGGAGATGCTCTTGAAGCAGTTTACCTCCTGAAGAGAAAGGTTGAGAGGGGAGTTTGTCCTTACTAAAATACTCTACTGAGCTGCCTTATTCTGGTCCAAATCAAATAGATGAGATGTGGGGAAGCCTGCAGTTGTACTGTTGGCCATTAGCAAGACTGTTTGTTGCTATGGGAACTACTGCTAAGAAACTGTACAGAGGGGGAAATGGAGAAAGGGAGGGGGGAATTGGAAGGACATTAAAAAAGCTATCCAGTTGTTACAGAACAAGAGACAATCTATATCTGATGGCTGTGAACCTTTTGGTCTGAAATGGTTCATTTAAATAAATTCATGATTTACAATTAATTCAGAAAATAAAATATTACTGAGGGAGTGTTAATTTCTGTGATATTTCAGGCAAAGAACCAAAATGTTGGTGCAGTTTTCAACGGAATTTTAGCTATGCTTGACTAGGAAGTCATTACATCACATTTATCTGTTTGGATGGGGGAGACATTAACAGCCTTATGAATATTCATGTTGTCTGGTTAATTAAGTTAATTGTACTGCAGAAGTGCTTGCACTTCCAAGGACAATTTTTTTCTCTACAGTTTCTGTTTGGTACCTTCATCAGTCATGCTTTACATGACCTGCAGATACTTTGTCCTTACTGTGATGCTTATTGCACATCTCACAGGAAGGAGGTTGTAGGAAGTTGTTTGTAATGTCAGGAAAATGGGTTGATATTTTCAACAGAATTGAATTTTTTGAGTAATAAAATCTTCTTTGTTTCTGTTAAAAAAAAAACGCAGGTGACAGAAGAGCTTGAGTTGTACGGATGAAACCCTTTTTATAGTAAATTGAGTAGTTGGAGTGAGAACTGAAAATGTGACTGTTACTGATGTGTGAGGGGTGCAAGCTATACAAGGGCATCAGAGTTAGTCTCCGTAGTAATATGATAATGTTCAGGGGAACCATCTTGTTATTGGTAAATAATAGCTTGAGCTTACATAGGGAAGAAAAAGATTACTTGGGAGGAGGAATAGTGGCATTAATACCATTATTATTGAGTCACCACTTAAATCAGAAAAGCTTGTAGTATTATTTTTGGATTCGCTTTGTTTATAGACTGTAGGGTTTGGTTTTGCTTGTTTGTTTTGGGTTATTTTGTCTGCTATTCTGCTTGTATAGGACCCAGTCAATGAGACACGTTATTCAGTCATTATTCGGATCAAAAATGCTGTTAGGGATGTACTAAGAGGGGTTTTTAGAGCATGTGACAAAACTGTGCTTATTCTAGATTTTCAATTTATAGAAGGGTGGATGTGGTATTTGTGTTTTAGCACAGATAGAACTTGTTTTATCTTCCTAGGAATCCTGAAAGGGTGGGGTTTTGCTTTGTTTACTTCTGCAAATGTTGATGAGCTCCACAGATTTAAGAGAAGGGTGCAATTACTTGTGCCTATCCTGTTTAGTAGAAATGAGATTTAACTCTCATTAAAGTCAGTATGAAGATTGGTACTGACTTCAGCTGTGGTCATTCGGTATCTTGCTGCCATGTGTATTGATAAATTACTTTTGAATGAGGAAATGAACTTTCAAGACGTACCAAGCCTCATCTTCAGAAGTGTATTCTACCTTGTGGTCTTTTATTAACTTGATCTTCAGAGACAAGGAAAATATTTTTTTTTTCAGAATAAGAACTTTCCTGTTTCAAGGTACAGGAAATAAACATGATTAACCTGACTTGTGATGATCTGCTGCTTGTGTAGTGATTTCCTTTGTTTTGGAGAGATACCCATGACAGTTGATAGGAGTTGTAAAATTTTGATTGAAGGAAATACCTGAGTATTTTCGAGTTATATCTTTAGCCAGCTTCACTGGCAGAGCAGAACAGGTTGGATCAAGAAGTTAAATCTCTGAAGTCACTCAAACATGAAATGGTCTGCATATACTTACAGTATTCTGTGCAGAATTGCTTTTTAGATCAAATGTAGGGGGTTTTGTAGCTTTTAGATGTCTGTTACCTCACTGAGGATGCACCTCACTTCCTTTACTTAGTAGGAACCCTGAGAGCCTTACTCAGAGCTCTTCTCTCTGGTGTTATGGCAGCTTCCATGAAGTTCTGAATTACATTCAGAGATTAAGATGCTTCAGGGACTTAACAGGGGATCTGTGAGATTCTGAGATTTCCAGTTATTTTACAGTTTTTTTATTGACAGAAATTATTGAAAAAAATCAAAGGATATATTCCTGCATAAGAATGACATGATACCTTTAGAGCTTTGTAATTATGTACATCAGTCTTTGCAAATTTAGAGGTTTGTTTTTTTTTTTTCTGCCACTAGCATGACATCAAAGATTGCAGAGTTTTGGGATAAACAAATTTTTTCAATCTGGTATATGATGCTTTAAAAGTGTTTATTTAAATATTGAATGCCTCTTGTTTGAAATGTGATAGTCTTTCCCTTTCCTCTCCTCTCTCTCCTACTAAAACTTAAGGCGAATTTAGCATCCAGAATTGTCTATTGCTTCTGTAGCATATTAAATAATTCAAGCAACCAGAAAATAATTTGAAAACGTATGTGAGATCATTTCTTTATGGGAACGTTAGGTTCTAAATTTTTCTATTATAATTTTTGTTCTTTTTAATTACACTGTCATTGAATTATGCATCCCTTAATCAATGATATGAAGAAGTAAATATTCTGCTTGGTGGCAGGCCCTGGTTCTTTATTTTTCTGGAGGCTCTGCTGCTTGGCTAAGAAATGCCAGAAATGACAAAAATCAACTTTAAATTCTGTTTAAACTATAGCCATTTAGGAAAGACACAACTGTTCCTTCTTCAGGACTTAAAAAATAAATTGATGTTTAAAAGTCAGCTGATACATGGTATTTTATGTCCTAGACATTAAAGCAGAAGGGCAAAATTTACATATATATATATATCTGTTTCTTACACAGGTAAAGTGCCTTGACAGGCACCAAACAGGCAATTTTTGTAAAGCTTTTTTCAACCCTCTTCGTTTTTATGGCACATATTAATGAATTTGCAGAGATTTTATAGACCTCTGGAAGTTTTAAAGGTTTTAATTTAATACTATTAAGGATTTCTGTTGCTAACAAGACTAAGTAATTTATGGAGAGGCTCTTTTTTTTTTTTTTAATGCAGTAACTAAAAATGCTCTGATTTTTTCCTTGTTATTCTGTATCTTTCATATTTTTACAGCAAATTGCGTTCACTTCTACAGGTACCACTAATGTTTTGGCCCATACACTCTATGGTATTAAGCATGTGGTGACTGCAACATTGCACATCATAATGGGTAAATACTTTTACATACATTGTCAGATTTTAAATAATAAAACAGCATCTAGAAGTTTGCCCTAACCAGTTGTTCAGTAAAGGCATAGCATTATGCTCTGCTGCTGTAAACTGTATTGTAAGGCTTTTAAACCCAAATGATTTTATCCTGATTTACAGTGGACTGGAAAGGTTGTCATTCCTTGAGTAGAGTTTAGTAGCAAAGGCTGTGGACCTCATCTTCTGGTGACTAAAATCTGCCATGGAATAATGTCTGATTTTGGTGTTTGTGCCCTATTACTGATGTTCTTTTAATGCAAAAAGTAACCTTTTCCAGACTTGATTGTATGAATCGTGTTACTCTGTGTGTGTTATTATGCAATGATCGGTTGGATTGTTTTAATTTAATGTACCTGCTGAAGTCAATATGAAAACACAGAAAACAATTGAGGTAGTGATTAGGATTGGACTTTTCAGAGAACTATTGTCATATTTCTGAGGAAGTATCACTCATCTTTTTAGCTCCAGGCACAGTTCTTTTAAATACTGGCAGCTTTTTAAGAAAGCTTTATTAGTAGAAAAAACTGTCTCACTTGCCATGTGGTCCACACAATAAATAGGATTTTGAATGTGAAAATGCTAAAAGGAAAAACTTAGCTGCCAGTGCAAACCTAATTTTTCGGTCTTAGGAAGTAGCAAATACATATTGCTAATATTGCTTGCATAGCAATTTTTCTTCAGGCCTTTTTCTTTTTTTTAATGAAAAAATAGAATACTGGGGCAAGTCCATCTTGAGTATCTGTTTTCTAGGCCTTGCAGTCAGCAGTGGAAGAGCCTGTGCTCTATTTCCTAAATAGTCATACACAGGTCTTTACAGCCAAAATCTAAAACTGTCTTTTTAAAAAACTCAATCTAATGGAAACCTCTCAGGTTCTATTACAGAAAAAACATATATACCCTACCTTGAAGAGAATTAGATGTTTATATTCTGTAACTGCAAACATGAATACATTTGAAAGCTATATTTGAGTTCTCATATTTCCTCCAGTAGGATGTTCAATAATTACAGATATTTGGTGAAATGGTTGCAAATATTTACGCAAATACTAGCAATATTACATTTTCTTTAATACTAATTGTTAAAAATATGAATAGAATTAAGAGTCAGAACCTTTATGCAGTAGCTGAATTTTCAACATAACTTTAGCATTTTCAAGCATCTGAAATGACTACTTTTATAGAGTCTTAATTATATCTTGATTGATTCTGGCTTCCATTAGTACAACTTGATTTCCTAAAGCGAGAAGAATCTGGAGTGTTTTTTCCTCCCAACTAAATTACGTGAAAAAGAAACGTTAAGCTGTGATTCATGTGCAACACAAATGCTATTTTTATTTCCATTCTGTATCTTTGAAATTTTAGGACATATTCAGGCAGTAGATGTCTGTACCTTCAGTACTCGGAGCAAGCTGTTGAGGTTTGGGTTCTCAGCTATGTTTGGGTTTGGTGCGAGGACTCTGGCTTTGGCTGAAAAACACCGTTGGATGCCCTCCAGTCAGCGGAAGGATTTTGCTTTTATCAAAACACTGGCAGATCTCAGGTGTGTCACGAGATGTTATGTTTTCCTAGTGTTTCTCATTTTCTTGAGGAAAATGCAATAATTAATGTGATAAAAATACCAGTAGTTTAGCTATCTTAACTGCAGACAGGTTTAAGTCAGATGTGATGTATATCCCTCTTACAAGTTAAAGAGGAGATAAATTCTGTACATTCAGCATCGCCTTAAAATCATCTTAACTTTTATCAATGTCTAACAGTCAGAGTATTGATTTACATAATAGTAAATATTTAATATTTAATATATTACATGATAGTAAATATTTTCTAGGCCAGAAGAATGTGAATTATCATTTCTAGCTCTACAAATTCCACAGGAAGACACTCATGAGAATGACAGGTAAGTAAAACTGAGTCAAACAATTCCAAAGCTAGAAAAATACGTCTTTGAGGATAAAATTTTAGTTTCTTAATTTTGTTCAAATTTAATCAACAGGTGAAAACAATCTTAAAAAAATATATATTTATTTTGACAACTGCAAACTTGTACACATTGTAAAGTGTTCCCTGTAGACTACGGAGGATTTGTTATAAGGCAGTCTTCCACTCAATAGTATTGATTTGTTCTGTTCCATTAATATGTCACTTTTTTCGAGAGTATGTATTGTTTAAATGCGCAAAAATTAATTATCTTACCTACATGTTTTCCACCCTTCTAGAAAGAAGAAGGAGAAAATAAAAAAAGGTGAGTTTTTACTTTTATGACTATTTAAAAACCAACTGTGGCCGATTAACTGGAGTAATATAGAATTACTTTGTTATATTTAGGTAGCAAGGATCAATGGCAGAAAATTCAGGGTCACTTCCTGAATGTGAGCATTATGGCAATCCCTTGTCTGTGTTCAATGGCACCAAGAGGCTTGGCACCTAATACGAGGTCAGTACGGGTTTAGAGAATTAGTCATGTCTATAAATTCTGACATCTTACCTTAAGAGCTTGGCTTTTCCGAGAATACGAGCCTATGTTTAGGTAGTCTAGTCCCTCTGGAATGGGGGAGGGAGCATAGACTGCAGCAGACTCGATAATCCCAGGAATTGTAATCAGTTTTTGGATCAGGCAAATAAGGTCAAGCAGTCTAACTAGAATAATGAGTGGATAATTGCTGTGATTGAATTAGTTGGCAAGTCTGACTTAAGAAGTAGTCATCGAGCAATCATCTGTCATAGGATTTGGCTATATGTGGAAACTTCATTCCTGGATTTTATTTTATTTTTCAAATAGAAAGGTGCCCCTCATCTTCTGCTTTACAGTCAGCAAAAATGAAATAGGAGTCTTTCCCGTGCTGTGAAGAACTAAAATTCACTTGTGGTTTTTTTTGTTGTTGTTGTTAGTTTTTTTGTTTGTTTGTTTTGTGGTTGGATTTTTTTGTTTGTTTGTTTTCCCTCTGAATTTGAGAAATACAGCTTCTCCATGCAGGGTGTTTTGGGAAACAAACAGGTATGTAACCTGGTTGTTGACACGGACTGATTTTGCCTTTAGCTCATTGTTTTCTGTGCTACAGGGATCCTGCTAAACCTCATGCTTCTCCAGATAGTGCCATGATGCTGTCCCCTCTTAGGAACTAGGATATTTATATACCAATCAGCAGAAAAATCCTGGCAAGAACTGAAGAAATTTTCGTCTACCTTTGCTTTCTCTTTCCATGTGTTCTGGCCCATTTCTCAATGACAGAATGTTGTGACAGCTCCATGCAATTGTTGCAGGTTTGAATGAGCTTGTTTCTCTCCCAGTGTAGTTTCTTGGTAGATCTCAGTCTTTTCATACAAAGGACATCCTTTGTCCTTTCATCTCTTTTTAAAAATAATTTTAGGGGTTAGGTCAGCTAGTAGGGTAGGAAGGGTAGACTTTTCTAACAGGTGCTTCACTTGTCATAGTGAATAGTATATTGACTGTGTGCCTTTTCAATACGGGAAAACATCAATGTTGCACTAATTGCTAGAGACTCCAGACCCACCATAGGAACTCAGCTAGGTTTCTTCTCTCTTTCCTGTGTCCCCAAGAAGTTTCTGCCATGTGTGAAGTGGAATGAAAGCTTTGGCTGCTGCCTGTAACTCTGGTTATGCTGGTCTAAATTCACAGAAACACATCAAGATACATTTATCTGTGTGTGCTGTGTGAGCCGTGTGGGACACGTGTTTCTCACAGCAGCAGTGTTGTGCTTCGCTGCAGATTGGGCTTTCAAGAGAATTAATGGGAATTCTTAGTCATTTTTGAGGATGAAAGGCCACAGAGCTGAATGCATTGCCCAGTAGCCTGCTCTCCCTTTTATTGAAACAAATATGATAGGGAGGCAATTTTTTAAATGTCAACATCAGTTTTCTCCATCAGCAAAGTAATGCTATGCCAGGTGACTTGTTTAATACTTCTATAAAAATTATCCTCCTAGATAATGCTGTATCATAGTCTGAGAACATTCCTGATGTAGTTGTTCAGTAGCCAAAGTGAGGAGAGATCTGTGGTGGTTGACTGGAAGTTTGGGTTTTTTTTTTTAAATACTCAAGGTATTTTCCAACCATGGATAAATGCTGGATAAATAAATAAATATATGTATTCATATATAAGATAGACAATACATCCTCTCTGTACAGAACACAATCTCATCAATGATTGTCATGTTCATCGGATACTCTTGTTGAACACTGATTTGTCTCTATAACTCAAATGGGACGTAGGCATGATTGAATTGAGACTTGAATTGTTAGGTGCTGTGTCAAAGTGCATCTTAAGGAATCTGTGAATTGATACTGACTCATTGTCTGACCCAAATTCTCAAAGATGCTAAAATACTCATGGTGACTGGATGCCTAGAACCACTAAGCATCTGCACTGTAGGGTCTTTGTCTTGTTTAATCTCTAGTATGTGACTGTTTTATTTATTACAAAATTCTCTTAGTCTTTAACTTTTATGTGCTTTGTGAAATATATAAATAGAACTGTACTAAGAGCTGCTAAGAGAGTTTGCATAGTGGCACAGTTGAAAATCAAAATCTTTGCGAGGGGAGTGTGTTTAGTGGAAGGGGTGAATGAACCCATCTGCACTGAGGTACGTGATGGGCATGTCCTTGCAGGGCACTGTGGGATTGTTTTCTTGGCAAAACTTTGCCTCACAGCACTCTTGGTAATTGCTCTGTTCCAATGGAGAGAAAAGTAAAAACATAAATCTGTGATGCCCAGAGTTTAAAACCCATCTTTTAAGTAGAAAAGAAAGGTTTTCTTCGATTATATGTATTGTGTTCAATAAATTATGGATATTGATGAGTACAATTTTATTATTACGCTCTATGATACAAATATATTTGATAAATAACCCCAATGCGTAATTTAGATTGATCTATGGCTGGGGCTTGGCAAAAAGATGTAAAAAAAATAAATTGACGCTATTCTGTTAATTACTCTTGTTGGCTTTCTTTTATTTTCTTTTTAATCTAGACTATTGAAGAGCCTGTTAAACTTCCAAATTAATGAATATTCTTTTGGGAACTAAAGTGGTCTTCTTTTCAGGTTGAATAATGGAAGCATGGCTCTTATTGTTGTACAAAATACTTCTCGAACAGAGTTTATAAAGCATCTGAAAAGATACACCAGCGTAAAAAATCAGGTACTGTTAATTTCTTTCTGGTGATTATAAAAAGAACATTAGAAAGTAGACAAGCTGCAAGAGTTAATGTTAGCATCCTCATAAGGAGACTTAGCTTCCTGTCAGAATACATTAGCCCCCTTTTTATCTGATGTTTTTTTCCTTTTTTTTTTTTTAAATCACTAGACTAATACAGATTAGCCTATTTTAGTCCATCTGTTGTGGTTTAAATTGTATTTGTGTTGTACCATAGTTTTATGGGTGTAGAGCCCTTCCACCACAATAAGGAAATCCATGCTGTGTCAGAATTTTGTGTAGTACAGAGATAAAGAAGACTAGGGGGGCATCATGCAACTGTCAGAAATTGGTTAAGTTCCTAATTTCAGCAGATCACTGCATGCTGTGCTGGCAGCAGTGGGTTATGAGCATGGATTTTTAGCAGGTGTGCATTCCATCTAGTTATGCATGTTTGCAGAACTGCATTTCAGAATTGTGGTCATTATTCTCTCTTTGAAGAGAAGAATGAAGCATCCCAACACAAACTTATTGCTGTCCTAAAGACTCGCTGCATAGCCTAAGCACGCTGGTACTCATTCAAATATTCCAGGATTATGTGAAATCACTTTAACAGGAAGGTTGGGGTTGGAATTCATCAACAGTCAGAGAGTTTGGAGAAGAGGTGGATAACAATTCCATGTGACAGCACTAACAGCTGAATTTAGGAAACAGTTCAAGCTTTTCAGTTAGGCTTTTGGAGGAAGGCCTTGCTTTTCTCTCTGCCTTCGTGTTTAGAAATCAGACAAGGAGATGTGGGCCCTACTTTAAATTTAAGATGACCATTTACTAGAATTCTAACTAGCCTGGTTTAGGACAAGATTACTGGTGAAGATGAACAGAGCACAGGAAAAAATCTGCTTGGACTTAAACATTTTCTGAAAGTATTTGGCACGTGCAAAATGTACCACCTCACCTGTAGATTGCTTGAGCCCAATATGGGAATGCAAGTGGAACAGTACTGTTTTTTTCTGAGGCAATACTTAGGATAAAAAAACCCCATGTTAATATATACATGCAAGCTGGCTTATATAATGGCTCATGTGGTCAAAGCTCAAGTTAAATGTTCCCGTTTACTTAAGATAAAAAAAAAAAAAGAATAATAAAGGCTAGCTTTCCAGCTTTTTTTTTATTTTCTAGTCATCCAGTTTGTTGCTAAGCTACCACCTCTATCTTTCATCCTCATTTAATATATATCTGTGTTTGGTTTAGTTCAATTTTCCCTTTGTTGAGACCTACACAGTTGAAGAAGTAAAAGTACAACCAAGGCTTAAAAGTGGACTTGATGCCAAAGAAAATACGGATCTGAATGCTGCTTCTGCAGAAGGAAATTACCCCTGGAATATAGATGGAGACTTAATGGAAGAAGCATCAGAAGTTCATGTTCGGTAAGGTTAAATATTGCATTTAGGGACCATATACCTCTAACAGATTAGTGCTGCAATCTTAAATGTGTTGCTTCTGTATATAACACAAGTGACACCAAAATTAGGTGCTCTTAGAATGGCACTGTTGTGGTTAGAAAGCAGCATGTGTAAGGTTAAGAAAAATATGTAGTTCTTCAATTGTGGGAAACTTAATTCTGCTTGAGAATAGTTTCCATATCTAGGATCTAAGAAAGAGATTATAAATACATGGGGAAAAAGGAGGATTATCAGTGAAATTAAATGGGCAGTAGCTCATTTTTCTGCAATGCACACAGGATTAGTTAAAGGCACAGAGCTTGGAGTAACAGTCTGGTATGTAAAATAAAAGATAAGATCTTGTTATAGGATATATGGTTCTAAAGATGACCTATAGGAATTTACAAAAATGTAATTCACCCTGATTTATTTCCATATAGCAGCTCATACATATTTGTTCTTCCCCTCAACCTCAAAAAGGAGCACACCCATTGCAAGAGTTGATGAAGTTTGATTAAGTTTGACTTCCTCGCTTCACAGGGTCCATCCTCAACTTATTGATCTCTATGGAGTGAACACTGATGGCCTGGAGAGTTCCCAAGCAACATGCAACTGCATATAGAAGGGACACACTGGAAGTTCTACAATAAAGAATCCTTTTCTAACCTCTATGCAAAGTTTCCCAAGGTGCTGGACTTGGACTCACTGATGTCAGTTGTTGTAGCAGAAGTTTAACTGGGATGTTTGTAGAATTTCTGGTTTTAAATTCTTATCAAGCTGTGTATTTTTACCAGGTTGTATTAAACTATATAGAAGCTGTTAGGCTTAACAAGAAAAAATGAAAATTGATTATATTGGTCTCTTACAAATTTGGGGGTTGAGAAGTGTCCACCAGAGTAGGAGAAAATATCTTTTTTTCTTTAAAGTTATTCTAGATTTTTTTTGTATGAGATACTTTTCAATCTGCTGCTGCTATCCATGTTGTCAGATGACTCAGTTCAACTAGAGCTGGCAAGTGTAGGTATAGTACCCCCTCAAGCTGAAGAACGGTGGCAAAATACAGATTTATGTATTTATTTTTTTAATTCAGTGCTTCTATTTCTAGTTATGATTTTTAATGTTGCCTTAATATATTTGCTTTCAGAATGTTTCTAGGCAAATAATATAAAAGACTATGCTGATGTCCTTTACAACTTTGTTCAAATGTATTTCAAAAACTACTCTTTGTACAAAGTATTTTCTCTACCCTAAACTGAGATGTTATTCAGCATAGTTTTTAATGTTGCTAAGAATAAAATTATGATAAATAATTTACGAGTTGACCTAAATTATTTTAATTTCCTTAAAGGGCATAATTTTTATGAGTGTTTTTTTGGTAACTTATTTAATACTTAATACCACTATTTGAGATGACAGCAAATTAAGACTTTATTCTTTCTGGGAACTGGTTCTCTCTGAGATGATGGAAAGTAGCAGACCAACACGTTTTTCTGTCTGCAGGACCAAGGGGATAACAAATGTTTTCCTGATCACTCATCTCTGAACGGTTCAGAAGGCAGCTGACAAATAATGCTATGAAAGCTGCACTGTCATGGCTAGAATGAGTTGGGTTAAGTTCTTTCCTCAGGAAGCAGTCGAGTGTAACATGAAATCCAGTCCTTTAAAGTTGTTGCTAAATCAAGGGCTTAAGCCTTTACAAGAGATCTATAGCTACTATATGATTTTAAATACTACTTGTGAAAAATTCTTACCTCTGCTAAACACACAAGACAAAGAAGTACTGCAGCTAAAGTACTGCAGATGATGAATTAGCTCCTAAGTTGTTACCTGTTGTCTAAGTCACAGTGAATAGTCTTCAGTTAAAATGAATGCTGTATCCCATCAAATATTTTTTAATATACTGACAATTCAAGCTAATCTTCCTGAAGTTGTTTAAAAAGGCAATTCCAGCAACAGTTAGTAGACTTAACTGTAATTAAATAACTGAAAATTAACACAGTAATTGAACGTGTAGAAGAAACAGCATTCATGCATTGAACTTTTTGGGGTTCTTTTTAATAAAATGAAATCAAGTGATACTTTATAATCTTGCCACCATCAAGACATTGTACATTCTTTTTTTGGCAACTTGGTTTATAAAAGCTTCATAATTTTGCTTCATATCCTAAGAACAGGCAGCCAACATTTACATGTTAACAATCAAATCTGAATAGGAAGTGTACAGTTTCCAAAGCAACAGTATCTCATGTACTGACTTAAGTAAACTGTTTTAAAGAGAAATAAAAAGCTTTGGTTTCACTTCTTTGCATTGTTTGTACGCAAAAGAACATTAATGCTTCTTCCACTATATGAGGTATATTTTTCACAGTAATGTCAAACTAATTTCTGTTCAAAGGTTTTTTTGGTTAAAGTGCAAAAATTCACTAACGCCATATGGAAGATAAGCATTTTGTGTACATTTTCAGACTTGCAAGAATTTATTTAATTCTTGACATACTTTATTTTGACTTTAAAAAAAAATATGAACATTTATTTGTCCTTGCACTGTAGAAGATTTTAGAGGAAAATATACTTTGGAGTGATCCATATCTTTGGCATCAAATGCAGTGAAAGGAAATTAGAAAATGGTCCCCACTACCTTTAGAATCTGTGGACAACGTGGCTTTTTATGGCACCAAGCACTCTATTAGCAGAAGCCCTTGCTGAAGGCACTCTGTGTAGCTTTTGATTGTCAGGCTAATTCCTATATGAGGGTGCAGCTTCAAAGTGTGTGTACAGACGACAGACAGTTCTCCTTGCAGTTCAGAAAGACATCAAAGGCCGGGCCAGAAAGGCCATGCTGCACATTGCTGTTGGAGTAACTGATGGAAGCAGTTGTTCGTTCTCCAGCTGTACTGGGGAGCAAAGTAACGTTTTCTTCCCTGGATTGTACTATTTCACCAAAGCTAGGTGGCAGTGCGAACTTAGCAAGCTGAAGAAACTTCCTGCAGTAGCAGAGCAGTGGTTTGATCCATGTTTCTGTTCAGACATTTGCCTTCCTGTTGCGTGGCTGCTGAGGGTGCCTGTTTGGAGGGTATTTATCTGACAGCTTCACAAGAACCCAAGCTAGCTCTCCAAATGACTTCCTTATTAAGTACTTTCAGGTAAAGGATGGCACATCTAAAGATAAAATTTGGCCCATTAAGGTTGGCAGTTGGAGTCTCTTGGGTATGCATGTCTCTCTTTTGTCAGATGAAGTTTTTTTTTTTTTTTTTGTCTCCTGGGTTCTGGAAGAATGCACTAAATACTAGTAGGATAAGTACTATAGAAAAAAATCTTTAAATAAATAAAAATAAATACTTGCTTTAAAAAAAACCCACATAGAAAGAACTCATTGGAGAAGTCCAGAACATCATGGCAGCACTATCTGAGGAAAGGATGAAACAAGTAGTTCTGTCATGTTTGCAAGTACCATGTTAAAGATGGCAACACATTATGATCTACAATACTTTACTCTCTACAGCTGCATATCCAGGCTACCCCACATAATTCCCTGCTCTGATTCCACCCTTAACCTTCCTGGTTCTGGCTTGCCTGCGTGTCTAAGTCTCTTCAATGATGTGGCTGTGCCTGTGAAGCCAAAGCTGATGAGGTTACCTTCAGAAGCCCAAGAGAGCTTCTGACAGCCCTTTTCTATGTCTGTGCGCTCTACTTACAGTCCTTCTATTGGTTTAAGGTAATCTACCCTTGTTAAACTGCCAAGGCAAGATAAGAGAGGATTTCTTCTTGAATGTCTACTCCAAATATTATTGAAACTTCAAAATTACTAGAATAACTCATGCTAATGTGTTTGAAATCTGACTTTCCAGGATTGGCCAAAAATTATTAAAAAATTATTAGTTTCTTGAAATACTTCTTTCCGATAAGTAATTCTTCTTCTCTTTAGTGTTCTTCTGTCTGTCTGAAACCACATATATATATATACGGCATTTCAAATACTACTGTGAGACTTCAGAATCAACTCTTTTACCACTTTCATGTTAGAACAACAGCACTGTAAGGTGTAGTCCTCCATACAGTTCAACGAAATAAAGTGTGTTTTGTAAGACAGAGTGCGCTCAAGGCCTAGTTTTCTTGTTGCTGATGTTTCTTCTGTGAATTAACCTGAATCTTAATTTCTTCATTTTAAAATCAAATGTTTATTTGCCATCTTAGTCATCTTTGTTCCCAGTTGTAAAACTCCAGCTGTCTCTTCTGTTCGTGTCTTGAGGGACTGGTTTGTATTGCCTTTTGAAAAAGCCAATCTGAAATACATAATTTTGGAATCTGTTGTCAGCAACTCTTGGCTATCAAATCTCAACCATAAAAGATGAACATAAAAATGCATATGTATAACATTTATGAATTATGGTATTTGCCATTGCTCTGTCATACAAAGTAATCAAGTGTTACTCATCAATCAAAAAAGTAGGCCTGCTTTTTCTTTTTTTTACTTTTTGGGAGGCTAATGCTCTTCTGCAAGAAGTAAGGACATAGGGGCTTGTGAACTGTAACAGTCCACAAAATCCAATATCTTTAAAAATGTGAAATAGTAATAAGCTTTCCTGTTAAATTTGTTTCATTTCTACACTTCCATGAAAAAATGACGGATGGAGAAAATCTCCATGTAGGTAAAGAACTGAACAATCTCTTTAATCGCTTGTCTGAGAAGCTGCATCTCTCTTATTTTTTTCTTTTACTTATACACAATTTTTTTAGTATTTATATTGCAGTTTGAAACCTTGAATATTTTATTCTGTTCCGAAACGATGTTGTAGACTATTAGTCATCACATGTCAAGTGACAGTAAATGTGGAGCACCATCCCACAAAAATGATCCATTTGAGATCATTAAATTACTTAAATCATTTGCAAACATGAGATGTCATATAAAACACTGTAAAAGGATTTGTGGTGTTGAATAACAGAAAATGCAGAATATGCAGAAGATAAAATGGAGAAGCAGTTTTGAAAAAACACAAGTTACAGGAGGAATTCTCTTTCTTTAGGAAGGACAGATCATAATAAAATGCTCTTTGTCCTTTAACCTGCATTGACAGATCCAAAAGTCCTCCAACAGGGTGAATTCCTGACTTTAGAACAACTAAGAAATACTGAAAACCTACCTTCCATAATATAAATGAAAGAAGCAAAAACAAGGTAACGCCAATTATTAAGCCTATGGCAATAATTAGCACAGTAACATGGTATTTTGGCTTTAGGTGGTGCATTCCTTCCAAATAGACCTGAAAAAACAGAAAATAAGTTTAGTGCTTTTTTTTTTTTTTTTTTTTTTTTTTTTTTTTTTTTTTTTTCCCCTAAAAGATACTAAAACAAACTAGGAAAAATAGTTACATTTTCTAGTAATTAATAGTATATTCACAGCCTAGGTATAGATACGTGAAGATTTCCACAATTTTAATTGCTGTTGGTTTTTCTGCTTTAACAAAGTTTATCACAAATTCATTAAGAGCATCCTTACATATGTAACTTGCTTGTCCTTATGTAGTTCAATAACTTTTGCATTTTTTTCTGGCCAGGCTTTTGCTCTTACTTCAAACTTCAATGCTGAGGCATCATCCTGATTAAAAAAAAAACAATTTTGTCTTTTAAAAAAATAACTTCAACACATCAATTCCTGCCCATCAGAAACAGTAACACAGCTGCTCAGAGAAACACAATCTCATAGGAACACACAATGGTGCCTTTTTCTGATCACAAAAGAAATTAGACCAGAAGCTGGAATGGAGCCAGGTTGGATTTTACTTAAGTCCACATCCCCACTGCTTTTCTTAGAAAAGTACAATTATGAGTTGAAATTAAATCCCAATCCTACAGAACCCAGCCAGAATAGGCAAAGCAATACATACCATAAATAAAGTGATAAACCAAAATATGTATTTTTCAGTGGTTTTCATTTTACATACATCACCTTGAGCCTTAGCATTGAAAACATAAAATAGGTTAAAACCCCAAAGCTTTAGATTTAATCATACTGTTTGCAAAAACAGATTAATAACCAGAATTTGTATGATGAGAATACTGCAAATATGCCCTGAAATATTCCCCTCAACTATGAAAAATTAACGTGTTACCATTTCTAAAAGGGAAGGAGTAGCCTCCAGATGCAACTGAACGGTCGCTTCTTTTCCACTTTCCATGTTGCCAAGCTTGCAATGTATTTGTAAGCAAAGGCTGTCATTTTTCATGCAGTACTGTAGAAGGGAGGGAAAGGTTAAAACTAAAAGTTATCCACTTTATAATCTTAGTATTAAAGATGCTCAGAAACTGAGTAAAATAAAAAGATCTGTGTTTGTTCTTGAACAACTGAGGGTGTAACTCCAGGTTGTCATCCATCATTGTCAGTCCGTAGGTGCTAAAGGTACAGTAACAAGGGACCAACCCAATTGTTAAAAAACCCAACATTTTTCTAAAAAAATTCAAGTTTTTGTAAACTGAAAAAGAACTATTTTCATACTTTGTTTATATGTTTGCTTGTTTTTTTTTCTTTCCACTGTTATTTCAAATTAGCTTTTTTCAATAATGATAAATGACAATAACTCTATGCTCTCCGGTACAAACAGTAAAATTTTTAATAAGAACTTCCCAGCCAAAAATTATTTCCTTGTATTTTGAAATTCTTATGGACTTTCAGTCCCATTAACTTCAAGTGACTTTACTGGAATTCACTTATTTTTAGCATCCATAACACCCTTCAGGAAGAACTTCCACCATGAGTACTACTTATGGGGTTTTCTTACCTAGCTCCTACTAGTCACATTTCATGGCACTTTTTTGATGTGGAAAAAGACAGTATTTGATCTGCATACTTCATGTAATTAAGATAAAGCCTGGCTTTGCCTCATGTTCATTTCCTATTTGTTATTGAAAGTCCTCTGCTACTCTGTTTGCCCACTTCTTCAGTTACACACCCCTTTGGCACTTCTTTTTAGGTGACTGTCATCTACTGACTTCAGCAACATGTCATTAATCAGCTTTCTCATTTCAGTTCTCACCTCTTTCACTGAAGTCACTTATGACTACACTGAACTTACCACAGGCCCCACCACAAATCCTTGGAAGACTGCTCTGGTGACCTCATTATATAAGATGTACTGCTGTCTTAAGGCTTATTCATACAGTCATTTATTTCCCACTGATGCCAAAAGACAGACCTTACCATTTGTCTCTTAGTAGGCTTTGAAAAGAAAGTGACGACATCCTTTAATATATTTTCATTTTTTTCTGCTGCAGTACAGTTTCTGGGGTATTTATTATAGGAGCACTGTCCAGCTGTTGTCTGGAAATAAATATAACATCATTATTTTCAGAATTTAAATATCAGATCATAATCAGAATACAGATTTCTGAAAGGCTCAAAAGAAATATAAATTTTATTTTCAGAATTCTGAAACATATGGGGCTGAAGATAATCCTGTTCTTGTTCACTCTGCTTCACCACAGCTAGCAAATCAAACTCATACTTAGTACCTACTTGGCTATGCTCTGCTTCTCTTTTTCATAGAATTCATATAGCTAATAATATATGATGTAACCTGTGCTTACCTTGATATTCAATGTGTTGAATAATTTGAAGTCCCTGGGTGGAAAAGCATTTGGTATCATTATCTCTAAGTTAGTGTTTGGAGACATGCTTGGTCCTGCACTGATAACCTTGAGGGGAAAAGCATTATACAGTGAAAGCTTCAGTGGTAGCAATTCAAGTAACAATTTATATATATATATAAATGCAAAAAGAAATTCACAGAATAGGGTAGCACCTCTGCTGTTATGCTGTCATGAAAGTGGATTCTGCTGGGAGTTCTAACCTTTAATTTCATTCATTCTGAAGGCTTACTGAACCCATCACTACTCGGAAGCCAATGAGTAAGTAGTGCTTAATCCGTGATGACTACCCTGAGGTCATACAGACTGTTCCAGGAGAATATGGAAAAGGAACTAGGAGAGATTTCTGTCTAAACTCCTGATTTTAATCCACTGGAGACAAATTTGATACCTACAGATCCTCTTATGAGGAGCTCCCAGTTCCTTTTTCTTACTGTAAGATAATTCCTTTTTAAGTGTTTCTTAATAGGAAAAGTGGCAAGTCAGAACTGCTCTACCACTTTCAATCCTGCTTGTGCTAAGAATTTTTGTTCTGATCATTCAGTGGGAGATTTTCCAGGCCAAAAGAAAGCGTTCTAAGATGGATTAACAGCAACTTCCCACCTCCAATGCACAAGCTACTCACTGTGCCCTTGTGAGTAAAAGAGAACATAAAAAGTTCCTTTACTGACTACACAGACTGTCACTAGATACATCAAGCATTAACCTTTAAAACAAGGATGACAGGATTTAGAAAGGAAAACTCTTACGTGGAAAGTGAAGTTGATATTCTCCTTCACACATGTAACTGGTGAATCTTTCTCTTCTGTTCCATAAACAAACAAAGCTGGTGACACAAACCTACAATGGTTTAGAAGTTGTTAATTAATAGAATTGCATAACTTCCTGTTCCATGCTACCTCCAGTAAGATTGGTTCTAAGAAAATACCCAAGTTCGCATTTGAGTAAAGCTAGGAACACAGAGTAGAAATCCGCTACCTTTGGAGTAGGAATTATCTACACTTTTACTTTTCCTCTTAAAAAGGCAGATGAATCAGAAAAAGTCATAAATTCAAAAATCCCAAAACTATGCTCCACAAATGCCCCACAACAAAACCAGAATATGGTTTGTGTTAATCAAGGCATCTGCGGATGTGCTGTGCTCTTATTAAATACCTCCTTATATATAAAAAAAAAAATCCCTGTTTTTAAAAAATATTAGTCTGTTAAGAGTCAAGTCTGAAGCACAATAGATACCAATGGGGTCTCATCTCACAATTGTGAAAACAAAATCTCAGAAGGGTAGGGGTCAGACCCCAGGATGGCTGTGCCATGTCATTCCCAGGATTTTTCAGCTACATCACCTTCTGCTTAAAAACTTTGCTAATTTAGAATATTAACAAGACAACAGTTCTATGGATGTGCAGATATACCAACAGCTGACTTACCCATGAGTATTTAACTCAATTTCATATTTTAGAGGTATAGCTAAAGTCAGTGAGTTATCCAGCAACATGTTCCCATCTTCATTTTTGCTATAAAAATACAGTGAGAGAAAAATCTGTATTGAAGGCATCATCATATGCTATGCATTATTTCTGTAAACAAATACTATACAGACCTTTCAGCTTATAAAACCCAAAATATTTTATTGGTAACAACATGTCAGACACTAAAACCCCCCACATACAGGCAGAAACCTGCTCATTACTTAAATATCTATTACCTGTTTTTTTTGATAATTTCTCTACAGATATGCAGCCACTGTACTTTCTTGCAATTGTGCTTTGCTAAGTCTTTCCAGTGTTCCCTAGACTGTTTCCCACACAAACTAGTAGTGTTTTTCATTGAGCAATTTTTATTAGACTTTACCAGGTAGCATTAATGATGATATCGAGGTCCTCCTCTGCTCTGGTAAACGAGCTTGCATCCAAGAGGAAACTATAATCCAGCTGTAGAACAAACAAAGTTTTGCTTATATATCATAACACAGTTTAAACAAAAGTATTTTATTAAGCTCATTTATAATTTCCCACTCTAAAAAAATTCAGAACTAAGAAAACACTTGCTTTTTGTGTCTTCTACTCCCTTTCTATTGACCTAACATATTTGTCTGTAGCCTTAGTCACCTCACTTGTCTAGAACCCAAGCACAGTCAGTTGATACATAATACATTGTTGTCCCTTAATGAATTATTCCAGCGACTGTTTAAGCAATTAATTTTAAAAGTAGCAGGAGAGATACAGTTACCAACACGATAAAAGATGTTAGTATAGAATGAAGAAGAGATTCTGAAAAACTAGGTGGGGTTTTTTTTTTCCCCAATCATAAATCCTCATAACATATTTAGGGTGTTTCTAAGGCTAGGAACTTCACTGATAGCTTACCTTTGATTTTTGATCTACATATAAATAACCAACACTGCACTCGAGTTTTACTGCATTAATTTCTTTATCTAACACATCACAATGTATCTGTTTTTCCTCCTAAAATAAAGGACAAATTATTAGTCATTAGAACAAAACAGTTTTGTTTTCCAGACATTTAAAATTACACTTGCACGCTGAAATTGGGTCCTTTACATTTTCCTGAACTACACATGAGTTATTTCACTGATGCAAATATACAGGACATTCATATCACTCACAACCACTTTAACATAACATTTTGTATGGATTACTGTATCTGGTTACTTCGTCTGCTGGTTGCTTATAATGAAGCTAAGGCACACGTATCAGACTCGTGTTAAAAGCCAACCTCAGAAAGGTGGATCAGGGGCATTCTACACAGACAACAGTTATTTTTTAAAAGGGAGAAAGAGCACAGTTAGATTTGTGACTTCTTATAAGCCTGTGTATTTGTGCAAAGGACAGATTCAATGGAGATCTTTGTGATTAGTGAAAACATGATCATCAGACAAAAAGAAGCCGTAACATCCTGAAATACATTTATAACCATATTTTTTATTATTCAAGTTGTTACTGAAATTATTTAAGTCACTGAATTGATTAAATTGCACCTGATTTAGGTAGCTACAAGTCTGAGAACTTAAAAACTGTTGTTTTGTCAGCTTTTTTTGGCAGGAGGGGGATGTGTGTGTAGGTTGTCAGTATCTAAAAAAACTCAACAATCCATCAACATAATTTGAAAAATGCCTAGCTGAGAAAGAAAAATATCAAAGGATTACTGTTTGAGAGATTATTTTTTTCTTACCAATTCTAAAATTCGAATGAAATAAAGACCTTTAGGGATTTGAATGTGGAGGACAGTTTCGTATGCATCATCTCCAACATTAAGCAGAGAAACGTTCAACAATAAAGTCTTCATACTTCCAACAACAAGGTATGTTTTCTTATCATGAGGCCTGAAAAATAATTATCATAGTATAAATGAAAAGTAATTCTATACACAGCTTGTTTGCAAAAATTTTCCTTTGCTGCCCTTTTAATTACTTTCAGCCGGTTCTGACAAAGCTCTGTTGGAGATGTAAGGAAAGGTTTTACTCAGTCCTGTAACTGAAGGTACAACACCAGTTATAAGATGGTCCAGCCCAGTACTGTAACCTTTTAAAGCCTAAAGTGGTTAATGTGAGAGCAGGAAAATTGTTACCAGCCCAGTTGTGCTTCTGGCCTTTACAAGATCAGTCCTTCCCTTTACAGACCAGAATAGCAATGTACCACTGGTACAGTATTTTCAGACATTACTTACAAAATTCATTCTTTGCACTCAAGATATAGGATTGAGTTATTATATGAAACTCCTCACAAAGAGGGCAAGTGAACATGCCTATCTTATGATCTATGTGATGTTCTATAATCATGTTACAAGTACAGACATCCTATGGGGGGCTAAAAGTAAACTTCAGCTTGACATTAAAGTTTAATTAAGACTTGTAGAAAGGCTGCCTAGAAATAGACATTTATCAGATATTCTGGCTTGAAACCAAAGCATTAGTCACTGAACACCTTTGGGAAAGAAGCTGGCACTGAGAAAAGCAACAGAAGGCAAAAGCACTGCATAAGCAGATAGGTTCCAAGACAAAAGCGAATTAAAGAAAAACACAATGTTAACATTTTGGTAGCTTGTCAAGTTTAGGTTAAATTTTAACATTGTTTTACTAGTTATATGCCTACCATTCTAGGTAGCCCTCTTATATGTGTTAAAGCCAAGCTCATTAACAATATGCTGGCACAAAGATGCCTCCCAGCTTAACACACAAGTACACAAAAGCACCAGGTGCACATCTGGGACTACAGCAAAGCTGAACTAGAGCTTTTCCCTGGTAATCATATTTCATTCTTCATTAAAAAATGCATGATGCAGACTAGAAATTTACAGACCAGGCCAAAATCTAAGCAATTTAAACAAAACATGATAGTGTATACACGAAGACTCCTAACTCAGTAAGTAAAGCATTACATTGCCACCCCTATTCGATTTCATTCTTTTAAACCCAGAAGTGTTTGCTCTGCTCTTCAACGATAATGAATGCATTCTGTCTAGACAAAATAAATTAATGCTTCACAGCTAACTAGTTTTTAATCGAGATTCTAGGGGCACAAGGTAATTTAAGGTGATACTTCACACTTTACCAAGATATTTAGACTATTTATTTACACTGCAAATCTGCTACTGGTACCAAATGTCAAGCAGGTTTGTTGTAATCTGTTTTCCTTTCTTTGAGTTTTGAAGTACTTACAAAACTGCATCGGTAATTTCATGAATGAAAATGCTGCACAATCTTTCTTTCTGAAAAGTTTATGAGCATTCGAATAAAATAACCATCCAGCCCAAGAAAATTAAAGGGCTTATGACTCATGCTACAGGCCATGTGTTAAAATAGGCAGAAAGATACTTATCTTACTCTGAAATCTATCAATATGAAAAAGCCTGTGCTCAGGATCACACAGGTGTGATTAATCAGCATTACGTGATTGTCATCATCTTTCAGTGTCATATTAGGTTCTTCAACCTACTATTTCGATTCAAGAAGAATCAACTTTAAAAGTGATAAATTACACGAGAAAATCCAGGTCACATACAAAATACCTAACCAGCTGAGATTCACAACAGGTACAATTTCTCTTTTTGCACACCAACCCCCCCAAATTTCTTACTTTGAAATATAATAGTCAATAAATAAAAAGGTTGTGATAAAATATAACCTAAAATAATTAAGTGGCTCTTTTTCCTCATTTACTTCAGAATATTACATCTTCAATTTTATACTGATTGAGACTTTGTACAGTGCAAATACAATATATTCAGAAGATCAGCAGAAATAACCAATAGCTTGTCAATTTAACAGTAGTTATGATGTCTGCATATTGAGTCTGCTTTGTGCAGTGTATCTTAGCCCAGTTACATACAAAGTGTAGAACACAAAACTATGTTTTTGGGAAGAAGATGTACGTTGAGCTGTAAAATCTTCTAAATATGCAGTAACAGTTCTTCAGTTATATAGATTTCTGTTACATTTCCTGGAAGATTTATGATTTAAAAATATTCTTCAACTTAAACACAGCTCTAATCCTTGTATTTTCTCAGGGAGCCCACAGTCTACTTTTGCAAACTAATGTTATTTATATATAAAAGATTAAGGAATAATTCAGATAAAACCTTACTAAATCATTCTCAAAACAATGAAAGCTACATTATACTTACTTTGGAAAAACAACTTTTCCAGAAACTCTTAAGTCAGCAGAACAATTTTCCTGGGAGCAATGTCGTGCAAAAATAAACTGTAAAAGCCAAATTAAAAAAAAAAAAAAGGCACTTCAGTGTTTTATGCTTATTATAATCAGTAACAGTATTTAACAGAAAGAAACCTCTCATCTAGTTAACTAAGTATCTGGAAGTGTCTGATAGCTCCTACTCCTAAAAAGCAATTCCACGAGTCTATGATTTACCATTCTATGCATTCAGAGTAACAACGGAGAGGCTTTCCAAACTCAGTCTCTCACAGTAAAACCAGTGGGTGTATGTTCAGACAAATTTTTAAAAGTAGTACATAAAGAGTGTTCTAAAAGATCCAGAACTGATGTCTCTGCAGTCTCTCCTTTAACACAAGATTTTCTCTACACAACCTTTACTTATCATATTGTCAGTAAGGTTTGACGAACAGAGGCACCATGAGTTGCATGTGTCTGTGCCTTGGTTATCAGTGTGCTGCTATAGAGCATGTTTATGTCACTATATTCAACAACACCCTCTTTATTTCTCTATAATTCTGAGCTTACTAAAATAAAATTTTGAATGACAATGAAAAGGCAAAGCGTGCCGTATAAAAGAAGCTTTCACATATCTCAAGAGTTCTGATGGTCAACTGTATCTTATTTACATGAAGGTTACTATTTGTGAAAAGTCATAATATGCTTATGACCATCTGGTAGTTAAAAATTCAGTGCATTCTGGTTTTTGCTAAAGTCGAAGTCTATTAACTGTTAATAAGTTTTTTTGGGGGGGAAAAAGGTTAGTTTCATATTTATGAAAGGATACAGAATATACTCTTTTTTTTCCCCCCCTTCAGACCGTGTTTGAAATTTTGCAATACCTTCAAAGAACTAATATTTCAGCAACATCGTCGAAACACTTCAAGATTAATACCAACATGATATTGTGTATTTAACACAGAATTAATTTGAAAGAACTATTTTATACTGGAAAGTGACTCATACAGTGTAGTTGTGAAAGAAAGCATATTTCAAAGAGCGAATTTCATACATGTGTGATCTGAGGTATATGGTATTATATATTCAGGCAAGTTCTCTGCACATACCTTTCATTTATTTTTAAATCATAATAAAGATTGTATACAAGTTCTGCAAACATTTTTTTAGCCAAAAATTAGGCATTTTTTTAGCATTCTGGTTTGTTAATTAAGATCAAGGCACTAGGAGTGGGTCTGGAAAACGCTTCCCTGGAAAATGAATGTTATGAATCGGTGAAGCATTTTTAACTGAAGACTAAAACATGAATATTTACTTACTGCATAGAAAAAAAGAGAACTCATACACAAACCTTGCTTGTTAGAACATCTTTTTCCTTCCTCCGTTGAAGAACAGGTTGAAGTGGTGAAAATTCTTGAGCATTTCTTTTCTGTAGAATATGATGCCCCAGACGATAACTTGCTTCAACATGTACAGGAGTCAAGATATCCCTTACATCTTTCTACGAAAATTGGAAACCTAATGAGTTAATCATATAAGACAAGACATGTATGCTTATGTTTTAAAGTTATAAGGTTGCCTAGAACTAACTAAAACAGCAACACTTATTTTTCACATGTAAAATAATTCCATATGGCTCATATAGTTTTCCAGACATCTCTGTTGTTGAAGGAGGCAATCAGAAACACAGAAAAGCATAATCTGTTCAATGACAGCATCAGGCATTTCAGAATGGAAGATTCTTAATTCTCTTATGAGAAATGTTATTGAATAGTGAACCTACTTCTGTCAGTAAAACTGCCTTACACACCTGTGAAATGCTGTACTGCCCAAGCAGAAAAACAGGCAAGAGTTGGTAAAATGGACAAAGTCTGGCAGGGGGATAATGCCAGACAAAACCTGTGGATATTTCTGTATGAAATCAAAAGGAGTTCTCCAATGGTACCATTGAATCAGGGCTTGACTGCATTTTATTTTTATGCCTCTTTATTTCTCATTCTGCATTACAAACATTGAACTCCTCAATAAATGACTGTTTTGCACATGAAGCCTTGACTGCATAGGAATGTTGCAGATCACAGTCCAAACTACCTACTTGTGAAAACTGAACAGCTTGAAGCACCAAGTATTAGCAACAGCAAACCTGATTAAATTATTCCCTAAGCGTAGGGGATAGATAGACACTGATTGTCCCTCCACATGGCCACTACTTTAATTCTTATCTGCAAGCTTGCATTAGCCAAATCACATATTATCTAATTCATAATAATTTTCCACAAGGTCTTCTCTGCATCTGCTTTATATTACTTCCATTATACTAATTAGCTATTAATTAGCCTTTACTCAAAATACATAAAATTTATATTGTCTCTTGCAAGGACTGTACTTGACAGACATTCACACTTACTTAACTTTAGGAGCTTCAGTGGGTGGAAGGAGATGCTTATAATGCTATTAATTAAGAACTAAGAAGAAAATTGAATTCTATGGAGGAAAAAATACTAATGATAGACTATAGGAAGTGATGAGCCAAATTAATTCCTTCCTCCTACACAAATGCCTCTGATGCTGGTACAGCAATCTGTACAAGGTTGGCTGTCAATCAGAGCTCTCTTAGTTTACAAAACTCTTATAAGGAAGTGGCAATTTTCCATTGCTCCTGTAAGAAACATTCACTTAGGTGCAACTACCAGTTGAGATGCATCTGGGCAATTTTCCAGTAGACAACATAAGCTTTCCTTTCTACCCAGAAGCTTTATCGTAAAGAATTGGCTTCTAATGGTGTCATAAACAGTAAGCAAGTGAAAGGAAGGAAGAAGAAAAATACATGGAAGAATTTTTCCCTGCAGGTTTTTTTGTAGCTGTAGAAAATTAACTCTATTTTCCAGCCTCTGTGCAGGATCAGCTGCATCAGTTACCCTGATAGATGTTTGTTTCAAAAGGTCACAGAATTGCCACCTTGAGGATTTTAAAGAAAAGGCTAGGCAAACTAGTCTATTATTTTATTACCCTGTTTTCCCCTTACATCTAAATAATCCCTGTCCTTAGTATTTCTTTGAAGAATTCTTTTTCCCGTTAGATAAGGTCTTAGAGGAAATAAGTCTATTTTTTTCTAAGTTTAATGAAATGTGGTTCCTTTGTGCCCATTGTTTTTTATTGTTTGTTGTGGTTTAGGACTTCCAAGTTCTTCCCATTTATTCTCCAAATTTTTTGTTGGAACAGACAAGCTTCTAAGATGTTTGACAGAATTAATCACTTTTACTCTTTCTTCTCCATTGAATGGCCTTAAAAATATTATATCCTTGTCCTGATTTCAGGGTTTTTTTTTCACTTTCAAGACAAGTCCCTCATTCATCTTTCAGAGGGATACATCAAGCATGAATACAACAGTTCAATCCCTCCAGGGCAACAGTGACTTTGAGACTACTTTTCAGGTAAGATCTTAGTGACTAGATTCTTAATAACTTATTTCTAAGTCACTATCATACTCAGTGTGAAAGGATGGTTGCTATTGGATTGAACTCTACTTCTGAAACCAACAGCCAGCTTCCTGCTGCTCAGCAGCTGATGCCACCTCTGTTACTACTGTGGGTACAGGCCTCCCTGGCCAGCTGACACCCTGCAGGTCTCCAACAGCCTCCTGCTGAATGCCCAGTGCTCTGGCAGCACTTCTACCTCAGTGACTTCTCTTCTGAAGCACTTCTACCAGCAGATTTCTTCTACAACACAGTTGCCTCTACATCTTCACAGACGGAGAACTGTAAGTGTGTTCACTACAAAACTCATCCAGCAGAAAGACGTATCTGTGCAGTCTTCACATATGTAAGCAGACAAGTAGAGAGATCACTGTTGCAGCACAGTGCACATTCTCCGTATTGTTCACATCTAAACTCATCAATGAAACTCTCACAAGTGCTCTTCCTGCCCCATTTCCATCTTTAGCTTATATGAGTATTCCCCTCAGTGAGCGCTGCATCCCTTGGAGGAAAAAAATCAGACAATCCCAAGCAAGTGCTGTTCCTCCCACACTGCTAGCCTTCGGCTCCTTGCAACAAATTCACAAAACAGACCACACTATAAACCTTGAAGTATAGACTCTTTTCTAGCAATTGCCTTAATTTCACTTCCTATGGATCAGGGATGGGCTCTTTTCTTATTAGCTGAGTCTACCGTAACTACTCACAGTAAAAACGGGAGCAACACCATACATGTGTTCTTTGAAATAGTTGTAAATGACAAAACATAATAAAAATCACAAGCTTTAAGATTTTGCACTAAGGAGTTCATTGGGAAGTTCCATCAGAAATGTTTAGAACACGCACGTTACACTGTATCTTCTTGGGTGCTCCAAACCAGCCTCACTCTATGGTCTGACATTCATAAAAAATGGTGAAAAGTGCCAAGACTGCTCATGCCCTACTTCATCAGAATAATAGTTATTATTATTCTGCACAGTCACACCAACATAAGAGATGGCAGACCCGCTGACTTCTCTACAGAAAGCTGAGAAAGCATCAGAATTAGTACATGATAACTGTGGAAGTTATGAACTCAAATATTTTACTTTCAAAATGATGCGATGCAATTGCGAAAAAAATAGGTTTCTTTGCAGCAGGTGTGCTTTTCAAAGGAGACCAAAGGATTTACAGGACAATACACACTGAAAATTACATTACCCTCATAAATGCTGGATGATCTTTGCAGGCAGTATTCTTGCTGTAAATCTTTACTTTTCCTGAGATTGTATCAGATGTTCCATTGGAGGAAAAATAGAACCTTGCTTGTGTATCCTCTTTTCTGGTCACGTCAACACTCAGGTTATAAAGCAATACTGCAAAATAAAACCCAGGGAAAATAAAGGTTGTAAAATCTTTTGGTGTTTTGATTTTCATGAATTTATGACAGAAATGACATCTTTCGACTCACTTCCTCAAGTATGTTCTGTAACATCCATTTTAAAACGCTCTGCTTAAAAACGCTCTGACATAAATCTATAGCTAATGAAAGCTTCTAGTACCCTGAAAATTGATTGCTTCATGACTGTTCCCTGATACATGCTTTTACATCAGGCACAGTTTTATCAGGTTATATTTACAGTTTTCTACCAGAATCTATTTAAAGAAAACCCACTTCAGTTACTTGACAAATTACAACAAACTGGTAGGTAAACAAACACTGACAAATATTGTTGAACTTCACAGGTTTTTCTACCTAAGTTAGCACGAATTGCTATGACAGCAAATTGCAAATGAGTTTCAGAGCATTACTGATCTTTTACTTAATCTTTGCCAAAAGTTGAGTTAGATTAGCTACAATTTCTGCTCGTTCTTTTTATTGAAGAGTCTCATGTCCAAGTCCAGCAAGACTGCTCATCTTTCAAAATGAACATGAATTTCAAAAGATCTGGACTTGTAACTTTACAGTTCATCATTGCAATATGTTCTCTGTAACATGTTCCTAAAGGATATTTTATGTTCTCACACAGAAGAGTTATACAATTTAATTTAATGTACCGTGTATTTGC
Organism: Oxyruncus cristatus; assembly: GCA_013399855.1. Classification (NCBI taxonomy): domain Eukaryota; kingdom Metazoa; phylum Chordata; class Aves; order Passeriformes; family Cotingidae; genus Oxyruncus; species Oxyruncus cristatus. The sequence continues at coordinate 20,188 of VXAY01000904.1, read as the reverse complement.
AGGGCTGTTTGCAGTTTACAAATAGCACGTGACAAGTAGGTTAAAAGCACCCAGGCAAGAGTCAAATTTAGACTGTAAATTATCTAAAATAAATTCACCATGAATATTCCTTCCGATAGATATTGCTTCAAGCAATACTGGTTTCTGTCAAAAGCAAAATAGGCATTATATAAAATATAATACAAGATATATTTTTCAGTAATTTTGGCGGGCCTCCCTCTCTCTCATATAATGTTCCACAATGGTATGATCAGCTGCTTGAGCTGCTTTAGGAAGGAAGGAATTGTCTTCTCCTAAGTGGAGACTGCATCCCACAGCAGTCCCATATGATTTGGTCCATGCCTGGGAGGACTGCTTTTAGAGGATAGCTAAATATCACCGTTTTAACATGACTGTCTCTCCTCCGCCATGTAACTCAGAAAGTCCTGGTAGGGATGTGCTGTTACTCTAAATTGAACAGAAGTGTAATGGCTTGACGTCATGGGGGAATCATGTGTTAAAAAAGGTATCCATGTTTTCAGCTTTTCATTTTATTCTGAACTCAGATTAATGGTCTACTAAATATCAGTAGCATTACTCTGTAAATAGGTGCCTTTATATTGAATACACATCCTGGATTTTTTTTTCCCAGTAGCTTACCAATATAACCAGGTACCTCTCGTCCTCTATAGGTAAAGCATATCTTCAAATTCATACAGGTGGCAGGCTGGTCATTTTCCATGCAGTTTAAATTAGTTCGATTTATTGAATTAGGATGGTTTAAAGAAGCTTCAACAATTATCACTGGTTTTGTTCTAAGAACAGAAAAGAATAAATGCTCACAAATAATGTTCAGAAGTAGCTTACAAAATCTGTGCAAAACTAACCATTTCTACTTTTAACCAAGCTATTTTTAAATTTTAGAGTCATAATTTTTAAGGTATCTGCATTTTTAGATAGCTTCAAATAGTTGTATATGCATTATTTGTTGCCTCGAGAAGTTTCGAATGATATCTTAATTTTCTTCAAGGTGTTTACTTAAATGTTTCATTTGTAGAGCCTTCTAGAACCTAACGACTGAAGTTCAAGACATCAAGAAGAATATAATGAGGTTAAATTATATTACTGAGTTTTATTAAACTGCACTAAAAAAATAGAGTTAAATTGTATGGTCTTCAAAAGCACTGAAACATAGCAATCTCACCTAAGCACCACAGCAGAATCGGAGAAAAATGCACCAACTGCTACATCTGTACAAAAAAAATGTATCAATAAGCATAATTTGTCAACAAGAATTACTTCTCAGGTACTGGCATTTTATAGCATTTTCACCTTTTGGTCAGCATTAAAACACCATTTCCCTTTTATTTATTAGAAGGCATATGCTGGTATTCAAAGGTCTAGACAAATACTTGTCCACTGTCCATTAACATTGCATGCTCATTTGCTGGACTTGCAGATATGGATAATGTTATGATTGGATTTCTATTCCATGTTTAAGTGGCTGACACTGAAGGACAATTCAGCTAAATAGGAGGCACTTGCCTTCTTTCTAATCCAGATTTTCAATATTGCTATTGACAAAGCACACACACATACATAGTTATATATTTTTATATACATATAACAAAATGAATTGCTTATGTATATTATACGAATGAAATACATAAAGAGAAAAAAAAATTGAATTTATTCCAAACTAACTGAAACTTGTTAATGCAATAAGGAAAGAAATATCCAAGATTTATATATATATATACACAACTATCAAATGTATAAAATGAGGTAGCAAATGTGAATTGTCAGATGACTCTAAATAATACAAGGGTCTGAGGATGTGACTTGCAAATCAGTAAACAACAGGTGACCTGAGAGTAGACTACTTGTAAACTATCTTTTAGTCCAGAATTACAAATTAACCTGGGTAACATTTCTGTGGGCAGAGCCCGAGCCTACATCATGCAGTTCATGGTAACACTGTCCTTTTACATCCACAGGGGCAGCACAGACATCCTTGACATGACCTGACACTAATCTGCAAAATGTTAAAATATTTTGATTATATGTATAAAGCTATTAATGTATATTTGGAAACAGCTAACTTGTTTTACACCAAATTAACACTACCATGTTGTGCCCACAACAACTCCACAAGGGTCTTATTCAATGCTGTGAGCCCTAAGAGGGGTTAATGTTTTGTTCACACAGAGTGAAGAAGCTCATCACTCCTGGCAAAATCCAGACTATGTGAAGGCCAGTAATATATTTAGGTTGGCACACTAATCTGCACAAGAAACATGCTTCCAGTGCCCAAACCAGCACATTGTGACATTAGCAGATGAGATAGGTGCTTTAAAAATAAAAATTATGTTTTTCTTCCTCTTGTGCACTATGATCTTACTATTGCATTGTTGTCAATCCTTAAATAATAGTTAGATGACCGTGAAAACTGACTGCTTGGCCTCAGTTTTACCTCTTCTTTTTTCTTTCCAAAATACAAGATGTGACATGTCGTCTTAATAACAGATCTTGCTTCTCTTAAAAGTATCAAGTAGCACAGTAGGGTTGTTCCCCATGAATCTCTACTCTTTTAAAAATGAAAAATAAAAAAAAAATGTTTAATTTACCTTGATATCCATTGTTATCTGCATCAATGCCACTTGCTATGGATTGTCCAAACATGCTTAAAGAATTACTGACTTGATGTCCTTGTATTCTCTGAGGAGGAAAAGGTAAAAGAGAAAATTATTCTTGGAAAGCTAATCTCTGAGCTACAATGTTATCCCAAACAACTGCTGAAAGCAATTACGTGCTTCCTCAATACCTGCAAATGCTAAATCCCACAAACCCCGTCTAAAGCCCCAAACCCAATTTATTTCTCTCTCAGAGTACAGGTTATATTATGGCTGGAAATCAGAGATTATGTAAAACTTTTCTCAAGTCTTTTACAGTACTTCAGGTGATCAGGTTCAGTACTTCAGGTTAAATGAAGGGAAAACCCTCTCGGATTTAAACTTACATTTTTTTTCTGGATTGATTATTTTTCACTGAAAAAGCGTACCTGTGAAAATGATGGTGTTATTCCATCTTCCCTGCCATTGTATATGTAAATGGCCCCTTTTAGATTATCTTCTTGTGGAGCCCCAATTGCCACATCTGTGGAATTACAATTTAGCAATGATCAGCTGACTAGGAAATATGAACAAGGAATGGTTAAAGGAATGCAAATCATGATGCATGCAATGCCAGACCAAATTTACTTGACTGAATTCCAAAGCAGTGCTGAACATAGATATAAAGCAAACAGAAACAATACAGAGCAGCTCAGTTGTCTGACTCTACCTAAATTGCTATGTTTCTGGAAAACAAGGGTCAAATACAGCTATTTTGTTCAAGGCAAAGTCTGTTTCTAGCAATACTTATTTTGACCCTTAAAAAGTTAAAAGGTTACCATGAAAATAGCCAAAATTATTACAGTCTCTAAAAAAAGAAAAGAAAAAAAAAGCCTTGCATTCATGGAACTGTGATGATTTTCCTGCTCTTCCCACATGGATTAAATCACTGAAACACAAGAAGTACTCTTATTATGCTGCCTGAAATGAACCATTTATTTTTTTATGAAATGTCCATAACAGTGAATAAAAGGCTTGGGAAGGCATTTAGGGAGAAAGTGAAGGCAGCTGGTTTGTACAAAGGGACATGTTTTAGGCCTAGATGATTTAATCCCAGCGTGGTGTGGCAATTCACAACAAACTGAATGAACCTACCCACCACCAATCCCCCTCAACAGCCCTTACCAAAAACTCTCATGGTTCAAAGAGCCAGAGGTTGTTGACCAAACAGTGCAGGGAGGGGGAGATGAATTACACCATCTTGAAAGTCACTATTATAAACTGTGAACTTGCATTTACAAATAAGCAAAACTGAACTATCTGCAAATTGGAAATACTGTATACTGCACCAAACCAAAATCACAGGAAAAGTAAAGCTTTGACTATTTGGTTTTACTGAACACTTCTCTGACTGAATCCACATTGACTGAATCCATACAGTGGTGAGTAAAACACACAAAATATGTTATGTCTCTCTACTGGTGTGAGGAAACTAGTACAGTCAACTTGTGCCTATTAAAATAACATACATGCTCTTGAGGAGGTCAGATTCTACAGCAACACACATCCCATTGTATTCACAGGGCTGATACTAATGGTTTAGATCATTGAAGATGTTCACTGTGCTGTTCTTCTTTATTATTTACTGCAGAAAAATGGTTTCTAGCACCCATTTTCTCTTTATATTTTGCTTCCAGCTTTTTTTCTTACAAAATTTCTTTTCCTACTGCCACTCTCAACATTACGTCCACTTTTTATTTTCAATGGTTTTGCTCCCTTCAAAACCTAATCAACTTGTTTGCTCCCCTGCCTCCCCTGCAGTTTTAGGATGCCCATTTTACATTACATTCTGTGTCATACATCTACTTTGCTGTGCTTCTATTGATTTGATTTTACTTCTCTGTTCTCCAGTCCTACATCGGGATTCAGTTTTCTTTTGCAGTATGCAAATGTTTTGGGTCAAAACCTGAAACTTGTGTATAAAACTATGAATTCAGTACTGGGGCATGGCCAGTGATGTCCTTCCTTTTGTTTTCCGTTCACTGGGAGCACATACTAGGCAGTTCATGAGTCACCTGAGGTCCTAACTGGAAGTAGTTCCACAATAGTCTCCCAGCTTGACGGTTGTTTTCAATATCCCCACATATTTAGTACTTTTTATCGGTGACACAGAAGCAGATCTAGACTCAATGTGTCATTTTTATTAATGATGTTACAAAATTGCCAAATTGTTCCCTAACGTTTGTCTCATATCTAAAACAGGATTAGGTTTGAGGTCCAGCACCAAAAGTTACAGACTGTTATCACTTTAAGCTCATGCTCTTCATTAAAGAGACAGAACAGAATCCTTGGTATTACACCTCACTGACTGTGAAGCAGCTATATTTCAAGTCAGAAAAAAAAGGTCGAGCCCCAAACCGAAATTATTCTGACACTTTCAAAATCCTCCTGTCTATCGTGACAGTCCACTGATCTAAAAGAATGAAAGCCAAGGGGTTTTCTTTGTATTCTTACCTTCAAACCCATCATTGTCTATGTCTCCTAGATTGGCTATGGACTCTCCAAACCTCGCTGCATATGAGTCACTCCCGCTGAGCTCTATGTTCAGTTCAACCATCTTTGCTTCCTGAAGGAAAACAGAAGTCAATGGCACATTAACAGAGCATCTTCCAGGTGACATGGAATATTACTCAAAATGTTAAAACTGCCTTGGATACCAATATATCATCCTACCGAAGTCCTTGGTGTAGAAGCAAGCATTATCAAAGATATTTCACAGTATTTAGTGTAAAAATAATAAAGAATAAGTTGCTCTTTAAGAAGGAGAACAACAATGTGTTCCCAGAGCAAATACCTGTTAAAAGCAGCACGCTTATATCAAAATAAAGGGCCTTACTGCTCTGAGAAAATTGTGTGTGCTAAAAAAGTAGTAAACATGTAGCTGCTCCAGAGCCATTGTATGTGCCTTAGTGAGTTTTAAGTATGCTGTAGTGACTTAGTTCTCTGTAAGAAAAAGTTAAGAAAATGTTAATAGTAAGCAATATGTATTAGTGCAAAAAGGAAGGGAAATAAGACATGAAGATAAAATTTGCAAAGCCAGAAAAATTCAAAAGCACACAAAAATAGTAATTACACTGTCACTTCTGAACTGTTAGAAAGACTAAGAAGAAGCTAATTCTAATGCATGATCTGTCCAGTTTCTTTATGTGCAAAACTGAGGACTACCACTCTCTTTCCTGACTGGCACCAGAAACTCCATGCAAATTTTTCATTCCTTGTTTGTTTCTAAAGTACTTAAAAAGTTGCTCTTCACATGCTGGTTCAGTGGAAACACAGTAATGGAAAAGAGCTTGCAAAGGGGCTGCAGGGGCAGGTTGTCACCCCCTGAAGCTCCTGGGAAACAAACCCAGCCTGTCTTCAGTTCTAACACTACTGTAAGTGACTGCGTTCCAGCTGACACCGCTCGCCTTCGCGGGCAGGCTGCACACTCCTGCTGGGGTGGTCATCACAGTTCCACAGCTGTTTTTCCTGCATCTTGAAATATTGTATGATAAGAGAGAGAAAATCTCTTCTTAGCCTGTTTTTGTAAAATGGCTGTGTTGCCATGTGTTTCTAAGAGAAAATACTTACAGAACCTGAATTAATATAGACATAAACTCTTCCTTCTTCTCTGACGGTACTTTGCATTGGAGCACCAACTAGCAAGTCTGAGAGGCCATCTGCATTCAGGTCCACAGCACAAACTGCAGCTCCAAAGTAAGAACCAAGCTGTGTGCAAGCAAGAAATCATTACTATTTTTGAATTCTGATGAAGACGTGCTAGAAGTTATAAGGTGCAAAAAAGTAGTAGGAAATATTTACCTTTTTACCTCTTAGTTCAAATAGAATGTTTAGTTGCCTCTCAATGCTAAAAATGTAGGCCTAAAGTGAAAAGAAAATACAGGTGGAGTTCAGCAAACTGTAATCTGAAATACTTCCCTCTGCTTTTTCTACAGCATGTGCTAGAGGACCACCAAAGCAACACACAATATCACAAAGCTGTACCTTTCTTCAACACCACAGTTCACATCAATGTTATCTAGACTGTTTACCCTAATTCCTTCTTTAACTTTTCTCCCAGTGAGAAGTCATACCTATTGGATACTTGTCTTTAATATATTAATCTAAGCTGGAAAATCATGTGTGGTTTTGTGGGGCTAAACTCTTCAAACCAATAGTATGGACAATCCCTTACTTTACCAGTCTGCTCCTGCTGGGGAGCCCCTCCAATTACTTCTGTACTGGCTGGAGTCAGAAAATGTCCAGCTCCAACAGCATACCCTGTAAATTAGAAAGGTACTATTCAGTACTGGAAATGCTATGTAGAGAAAAAAAAGTGGGAGCATGCCACATAAAAGCTGTCAACACCACAGATTATTGCGAGGCTGACATTCAGACCTCATGTAAGTTAGCAACGATAACAGAAAAGAAAGTTTTTGAAACAAAAGCAAAATGGTAATACAAACATTACGTTTCAGCAAGCAGAAACAAGTGCCAGAAACACTTATTTTTCCCCCAGGAGCTCTATTATCTGCCATACTTTAAAAGCCAGTAAATTGCAAACACCTTCTGTTAATGCATATTCTGCAATTATTCAGTGAGTCCACATTGTAATACAAATAAAAATGATCAAAAATCCATTCACTGCATTGTGGAAACACTTGACTCAATTGTAACTCTGACTCCTGTAACTGGACTACAGCAAAATTAAATGTAGTGCTACTTATACGCGTGTGCACGTACACACACACAGAGCACTGTGGACATACACATGAGAGTGTCAGGAACAAAGTGGAGCAAAAGCCTGATTATATATTAGGAAAACATTACATCAGTTTCTGTAAATGAATCTACGTAACAAAGCATCGCTGTGTGTGTAGACAGATCCTAAACAGGACTATATTTTGGTGCAGACATCCAGACATGGATTTGCAAAATGAAGGCTAACGCCTCAACCTGGAGCTGCACAAGTTATCCGTACTCTTTCCAGAATACATTACAGGTAAGTTGAAACTGGGAAGACAGTTAACATATTCTGCTACTCTTGCATTTACTGAATGACTGCTGATTTTCACAGCATATAGAGAAACTGGATAAATCATTTTGGATCAGATGAGAACAAGCCTTGAATCTTCATCAGTGAAGATAACTATAGAATTCAAGTTCTCATTAAGCCATCTTTTTCTTTTCATATTTTAAGCCAAAAGAGGTGAACAAAGCAATTTATCATTTAAAGGTCAACACCTAGTTTCTATTTATTTAACAAAAAATTAAGTTTAAATGGATGAACCTTAATTTACCTCCTGTGACATTTATTTTCTAGTTATTTTGGTTTTGCTGAAGTGTAAACATTGGCAATTCTTAAGAACTTGAAAAAAAAAGCGCAAAACAAAAAAAAATTACAGAAATCACACAGATCTCACTTTTGTTTAATGGTATTAAAATGTTTGGTGGGGGGAAGGGGAAAAAAAATCACATAATTGACCCTTTAAAAGCATAGATAAATGAAATTTTATTTCCAACTCCAGAATTCTCTCCTCTTTTTTGACAAACTTAGTAATGGTAACATCATTTGCCGTTCTCAGATTTCTGAACGAAAATGTCTTTTACTTTGTGATTTCTTTAAGGCAGTTTTTTAAATGCCTAAGGTTACTCTTTCATCAAGCCCAGCTGATTTGTAAGACTGACTGACTTACATAATTCCTTTTAAAGATGTCAGTTATTAATCTCCAAGATACGCTGAAGTAGTCAAGGAAATACTACCAAGAGTTATGTATTACCAGCTTCTCTTTCTAACTTCCTTCTTTCTTTCAGTTGTCTGATATATAAACAGTTTGATTTCTTCCTTAACTTATAACTTATGGAAAATGTTATGATGCTTTTACACTGTCTGCAGCCTCTAGTTTCTTAATTATTACTTTTTGAGAGCTCAATGAAAACCATGTAAATAAAGACGCCAACTTCTCAGTCCTTGCCAGAAGAAGGATGGAGTAAGTAGATAATAATGTCTAGTCATGTGCTTGAATTACATTTTTGCCATGATATACTTCCACTACTTGGTAGGGATATTTTTATTCATTACTTAAGGGAGAAGAAAACTCAGACTTTAAAAAAAAAGTAAATTTTGGTAACAGAATTAGCCCTGAAGAGATTTTTGTTTTCAATAATTACAAAGATGGAACAGAACAGAAGTTGAGGGAAGGGAAGGAAGGTACCTTTATGTTCTTTAAACCACAATATGTATTATTATGAGGGAACAAAGCAGAGGTTTAGTAGCATGAAACAATGCAGAATTTAAGGTTTATCACAGCTGCTACTGTAGAGACACACAGATGAGCTAATGGCCCACTTCTTCACCTTCCTGTAGAAAGGCCAAGTTTAGAAAACACAGGGCTCTGCCAAGCCAACATGTACCAGGTCACTAGAGAAGCATTTGTGAAACAAACTCGAGCTGATTTCAGGTCCTGGATAGCCAAGGAAACTAGGAGAGACCATAGATGTGCACAAAGGCCTTCCCTACACTCTCCCCAGCACAGTCCTTATACAAGTCTTTACCCATTTGCCGGCATCTGGCTTCTGGCTATCAATGATTTGACTCATTCATTATAGAAATTCTCGTTCTTACACTTGTAGGAGCAGAAGTCTGCAATGGGTTTTTTTCCCCCTGACAGGTGCAGTACCTTTTCTGCTGTTACTAGAAAGCTGAAGCAAGTATTCTCTGAAGTTTTTTATTTGTCCTATGAAAGCTTAGAAATGTTACTGGTTGATCCTAGCAATCTCTATGTCTGATTACCTTTTACCACCCAGCAACTCTTTTGTTTGACTTTCCTGCAGAGCCCATCTGCAGCCTTTGCAAGGCTCAGTACTGAACTCTGAAGTGTTAGTTAGCCTTCTTGTATTTCACAATGGCTGCTATTTCATAACATATGCCTACTTCCTATTGTCAAAGGAGTGGAATTAGAAACAGGAAATGTTTATCCATGAGAACCGGATCTATGAATGGGAAAACTCAGTGGTCACAAGCACAAATACCCTTGCTCAGGAGTTCGGGAAGGACAGACGAGCTTTTCTTAGTGTATAGTGAGAAGACTGAAGCTGCTGATGGTTTTCAGCATTAACCTTTCCAAATGGTAGCACTAAATTCAGCTAATTACTTGGATATATGTACACGAGTAGGAACCTCATGGTTTTCTTTGCAGACATTCATAGATAAGGTTTGCCTTCCCACGTATCCAGAACAAGACAGGGTTGGAATAAAAAAGAAAAAAAAAAAAAAATCACAATTGCAGGCAAGTTTGTCCTAAAGATCATAGCATACTTCCCCTTATTGACAATGCAATTATGACTTGCTTGCTTGCAGCTTTCACTGCAACAAACTTTCCATACTTCTGTTATATGTGAAATACCTGTCTTTTTCTATGAAAGCCCTTGACAGCATTTCAGACTTAAGAGGGAAGTGCAAACCATTGCTAAGCAGAAGCATATCTCTACCTTCTAAACCAAGGAATGATTAAAATTCAGTGGAGAGATAATAACAGAAATCCAATGTTTGAGAAGTTTCCTTGTAAAAAGAGCAGAGAGGAAGTCTTATAATAAAATAGTATTTAACAAAATCAGAACACATTTTTAGAACTGTCACTTCTGGCATTAATAATGAAAGCACTGAAAAATCACTGTGCACTCACTTCAAGACCAGCTATTTAGCTTGCATTTTTGTAAAGTATAAAATATTTTAAGTACCTAGATAACTGCCAAATTTCACTTGGTTATTTGAATCTGTATAAGCATGGATTGTATTCGCAGTTGTATTGTATACAAACACAGAACCAGTCCAATAAAATGATCCAGGGGCTCCCATTATAATTAAGTCCTAAAAGAAAAGTAAAACAAAGCCATGTTATTGACATTTAAATATTCATGAAAATAATCAAAACAAATCAAATGGTTTTCTTTAGACCTCCTTTGAATTCCACAAAATGCTACTGGAGGTGCATCTGGCTCAGTGTTGGTGTTCACCACTAGATTACAGACCATGTTTTCCAGACTTTCTAAAAATACGGTTATTAAAACATTCAAGCTGTAACAACAAAACAGAGCAACAAACAGGATATTCTCTTCTCTAAAGAGTTTTTTCGAAATTATAATCTTAGGGTGGAATGGAGATTAAATAATATAGAATAGGACTGTAAAGCAAGAATGTAAGCATTAAGTGTTAATATTACATCAAACAGACTAAAGAGAATAATAAAACTTCATGCTCTGCTTTATTCACGCTCTTTTTCCAGATGAAAACTAACTTTGGATTTAGTACGATAGAAAAATATTCTTGGGAATAAAAAGTAAAAGTCTTATTTGGGAATTATCATGCAAATCTTAACAACATTCAATTTAAAAGAAATTAGAAAAGTGATTTTTCCCTCCCACAATAACAGACAGTGTTGATGTTTGCATTCACATATACACTTTTACATACGTATACATATAAATAATTATATAAATAGAGAGAAGTTTGGTATCTTCAACACACACCTCAATATAAAAACTAGAAATTCCAGCCTGGCAAGACCCATAGTTTTCTCCAAACTTCCGTGCAAAATCTGTGAATGGGCAAGAAATATTAAAAAGGATGAGAAGCTTGTAGTTTCAGACTTTTTACCAAGTCTTCAACAGAAGCTGAGACAACACAGAAAACAAAAACCTCTCCAGTTCCCCTCTCTGCCCCCCCAAAAAAAAGAAGTTGTTTTTTAGTTGTTTAAGAAAACTAAAGCCACTGGTTTCCACTATATAGCCTTTAGCTGCAATATAGTCTTGTAACAAGCTCAAAGCACCACGTATTACTTGTTCACACCTGCCTGTGAAATATTGTGACTTTAAAGACTATACCTTTCTTTTAAAATTGAATGAAACAGCACTAATAGTTTGATCACCATATCTGGATAAAATTAACTCTTCCACTCTGCAATTTAGGTGTAATCTGACTGACAGGCTTATGTATCTTCCCAGGAGTTGCCCTGATGCTCCCCTAGTGATACGAAGGGCTTGTGTTATGGCTGTCTTAGATATATCAGTACCTATCATCCTTAGCAGTTCTATTTACATCCAACACTCTCCAGCCCTGTTTTCCTGCAATTTTTTGCTAACTGCCTTCCACCAGGGTTCCCTTTGTCTCCTGCATGGATTTGTACACTTAAAGTCTCCGAAGATAAAAGCATGATTTCACCAGTGCTTGTAAAAGTCTCCAAAGCCAGCAGTGGGACATTTCATGGCATTACTGTGTCTGCACAGAAAGGCCAGATTGTCAGCTGATCCTTGCATTGTCAAGGCACAGGGTCATGAGACTGTTCTCCTGGATAGGAGTTAGAGAAAGGCAAGGCATGGATGGAGTCCTTTGATATCTTCAAGTCTAGACTCTTACTCTGCTCTTGAACTCCCTAGAGGAAGGACCACTGACGGTCCCATGCCCCAGCAGCATCCTCACCAAAAGGCAAGTAAGGAACAGGGACGTGCACTGTGAGGAGGCACCACAGCATCTTTGTATCAAAGGCTAAGGAGCAGACGGCAACAATCACTTGCAGGTATTTCTGCTTCTCTGCTGCGTGAGCAGAGAAAGCAAATGACAAGAGTAAAGGCAGGCAGGATGTCCTCTACTGGCCTGTTTTTGAGAAGGGCATATCCTCCAGTGATCCAGTCCAGAGAGCAAGTATTCTGATGCCCTGCTTCAACTAATTTTTTGCCTGTTGAAAGCTGTTTTTCTTGAAGTGATAAACATCTTGCTAATAGATTTACATCATAAGCTGAGCTTATATTATCAGAACTCAATCTTCAAACCTTTGCTGCAGAATGCTTGCTCAGAGCAACACAGGCTCTTCCCAAACTTTGCATCATCCAATTATACACCTCACCCTTTCCCATGAAAGGACCCAAGCATTCTGCTTACCAATATAGCAGGGGTATATTCTTCTGCTCAGTTCAGTTCGAAAGTCAGAAGAGATGGCAAAACAAATACCGTGTGGGAGCTTGTGTTCATTTTTCATGTAAAATATATTTTTCCATCTATGTCCACAAGCCTACGGATATACAACAAACATGACATTTGACACGGAATCATAAGGAAGGTGAATGCAGTCTGACAAACAGACAACGCACATCCAGTGGTTAATACATACAACGATAGATCCATTTGCTTTTGGTTGCCTTGACAAGCTGACACCCAGCCACTGATTATCACGCTCTTCCAAACAAGTCTTCCCACAGGGCTCTCCTCTGGGGTTGCCTAGGATACAAAGACCAATGCTCTGAGCAGAGGGACAAGGTGAAGAGCCATGTCCTGGGTAACAGGAGCATCCAAGAATTCCATGGGGACATGGCAGTAATCTGGATTTGGTGGATGTGATCTTTGTCTCTGTCTTACATAGGTCATGTAGACTTTTTATTTTTTTCTTGAACAAAGGTACAATTGCACATAGCCAAAGGGATCGTACTGGTTCTGAATAAGACAGGTTGGCACTGAGGATCATTATGAAGATAGAAAGTGACATTACATTCAATTTTGGTGAAGGGTTGGCTTTGTAAGTGTTCTTCAGCCTAAAAGTTCATAAGAAACACAATACCCATGAGATCTACCTTAAATCTAGCCTAAAGCAAGCATCTCTCCAACTATGTTTTTATTGGAAGCAGACCTTAAAACAATCTCTACTGCTAATGGCTGTCAAATAAAGGGTGTATGACTGCAATGTCTACTGGGGATGTCAGATCATTACATATGTATGCCCTGTGCACTCCTTGCACTGTTGCAATTATTCAGCAGCAACTCTTAGTGTTTGTTCTTAAGGAGAGTAATTTTTTCTAAAATTTCTTCTAACTCCACCTTCCCCTCCTTCTCCCCCCCAAAAGCCTACAGTATTGTCAAGTTATCTAATATTTGGTTTCTTCTGGAAAGCAGTAGTGGTACCCATGATAAAGAGAAGCTACACATTTATTCTATGTTACACAAAGCTTTTCATTTGTAAGATGTTTGCACGAATAAGCATTAATCAAATTATTGAATTGGTATTTTCTATGCATCAACACGACAGTTTATATAAAGACCTTCCTATAAAATAAGGAAACACATTATGTCATTTGAACAAGCTCTTTTGTATAATTTTTAAGACTTTTCCAGATTCAATTCAGTTACTGGTGAACCCAAAACTTTTGAGGTTTAAGGGATTTACCCAGAAGAGGGCGACCAATGCTGATGGGTACATTGTTTTCGTGGAAAAAAAGCCCTTAAATCCCCCTTCCTCTCACAAAAAAAAACAAACAAACATAAAAAAAACAAACAAAACCCCAAACAAAACAACTGTGCTCACAGCAGAGCTGAAGTTTATTACTGTCCAATGCATTAGAGAGTTTACATGAATACACTCCTACTTTAGTGGACTTGCTCACTTTACAGGACATAAAACTGCACAATATTGTTAAAGTATGGAAACAGAATGAAGGGATACACCAAATCTATTCAGTAACCAGGAGAAAGATGAGAGACTGTGGGCTTTGCTACATATATTCTCATCGCCAACACTGGCTTAGATGCTTTTATACTTAGGATGTCATGGATTTCTTGGTAGAAAATATCAGGTCAATGGAATTGAATAATTCTTCATCAAACATTTGTAGCAGTAAGACCTAACAACCATCCTTATTTCAGAGCCCGTTCCCTACTGTTTTATGACAGGCCTAGCCACTGACATTTGTCTGAAGAAAGTGCTGGAGCCTTGCTTTCTCCTACTCCTATACTACCCCTCCACATTTTCTAAACATCATGCTTTCTCCCTGCTTGGATAGGGAGACCAGTAGTGCAGTCCAAAACGCCTCATGATACTGCAGAAAGGATGATGTACCCTGCACACAACTGTACTCTATCTTCTTCCAAAAACAACACTCTTCACAGGGTCAAGAGGCACCTGACCCTCCTTCATCCCTCCTTTACTACTTCCTCCAGCATGTGCCTTGCCCTAAGACATCAAGGAAATAGTATGCAAAATCCAAGTAAACAGGAAACAACCCTAGTGCTCACAATAACATCAAATTCAATTGTCTTTGGGCCAAGAGATTTTATATTACCATAATTTAATAATTCCCCTAGGTCACCTAGGGAATTAACATGTGGGCTCTTCTTCCAAGACAAGCACAAATTAAAATGCACTTCTAAAATCTACTAAAAAAAAGTTGATTTTTCTGCAAGTTCTCTATTACTAACAATTAAATGATAAACTTCCAAATTATCCTTCTTGGCTAATGTCAGTGAACTTCCATGTACTGAATATATACCACTTTTCAGAAACAAGTTTGGAATTTCGTTTTGGAATTTAATTTTGGAGTTATGTAAAACTTCTCACTTCCTAAGGGACACATTTCCATAGTTTGCATGAATTATAGAGCATGTTAATCTGATTGAAACCTCCTCAGAAAACAAAACTCCATTACACTCCCACGTGTAATGTCCTATCCTCCTTTAAATCACAAAAGGCACTTCTGGTAAATCCCTTCTAGCAATGCGTTCCATCCTCTTATGACAACGATTTTCCTGGGACTTGCTTCCTATGTGCATTTGCAGGAGAAGGAAGAAGTAGAGAAGACCAGGGTAATAAATTTAAATCTCCAGAGCCTTTCTGAGATTTTTTATCAGTAAATCAAATAGAACCAGACAAGGATGACGTGAGAGATGAAGTTTGGCTTGTCTCTGTACTTCATTCCTGTGCCTGTTTCAGAGGTTTGTAACAAGAAAAATCACCACTCATTGGATTGTATTCCCCCTTTCCTTGGCTCCAGTATAAGTTGATTCAGGATCACTTTGGCCCTCTGCTGACCTGCTGCCTTATGTCTCCTTTCTTTCTCTGACTGGCAAATATTCAACCACCTTGAAAATTACAGGCCTTTGTGGAGAGAGAAGTGTGAGCTTGACATCCCAGACACCATGATGAGTCCCTGCTCAGGGTCTGACATTATAAAAGCTTTCTCAAATGAAAAAAATTCAGTATTCTGCACAAGCAACAGAGCAGCACTGCACAAGCTCAGGGAAAAGAAACACATGCTGTCATAAAGTCACTGAGAAATAAGTAATTGCCCAGCCTAGGTACATCACACAGCTGGAAGATACACTTCTGCTATAATCCCCACTGAACACATCCACAGAAACACTACAATCACATATAAATAAGGTTACAACTTATAAAGCCACTTCTAGCTTTGGCCTCAAGGACTATAATACAGATGTGTGCGATGTCATCTGAGAAAACAGTTTTATATAACTTGTTCCAGCGTTTTCCATGCCCAACAGCTTCCCATGATCCTTTTTATCCTCCAATAACTCCTCTGGTCCTATTGCTAACCAATGAAAACTGTGAAGTCTACTGCAAAGCCAGTAACCCTTCTGATATCCTGGTCCTAGATGTCAGGGCCTCATCAGTCTTTCTTTCACTTGCCCAGGGAAATTCTCTCTCTTTTCATAGATCTGATAGGTCTTATTCCTCTGACATCTCTCAAATGACTTTTACCCCAAACATTTTTAAGTGACACCTGTTTCTATACCTCTGCAACAGACCTAGGTCTAGGAGGTCCCATGTTCTTTGGAATACTATGGCTATTTGAAAGGAGATCATTGGCAGGGGATGAGCAATGCAAGTGAGATAAAAAAGCCAAGCTACCAAAAGCCAAACTTACTGAAATCAATATTGAACAAACACAGGTCAGCCCTTTGGGGAAAACCATTAACTGTTCACTTTTCCATTTTAATGATTCAGCTGGGGGAGCTAGAGGGCAATTTGTTCATAGGTTAATTACAGCAGAGCCTTAAAGGAAGGGTGAAAGACAGAAACTGCAAGCAGAGCTTTCTGGCCTTATGTTAAACTGCATGCACTGAATTTACTGTACACATTTGTAGTTAAAACTACTTTTTTTTAAGACTGGGTGGAAAATTGCATAAATTGTTTTTTACATTTTTTAGCCAGTGAATCACACTGTTTCAAATCTGAGAGTAATGTTGTTGAAAAATTTCTGTAATGTTTTGTAAGTCCAAAATGCAAAAGGTCAAAATGTCCAAAGAATTTTGTGTAAATTCCTCTGCAATAATCTCTGACTACCCCAAACTAATATGGGCAAAGACTCAAAATTCAAGACTAGAAGACAGACACTTAGTGCTCCAAGTAATAAACTGAACTTGCAGCACTGTATTTTGTACTTGTGCCTAGGGTTTGATTACAAGTCTCCACATCTAACATAAGCCACTATTTTAAAATACTACAAATGCAAAAATATCTGCAGTCTAGAACACTTGATACCCTAGACAGAAGTACTACAATTGGAAAAGAAACTCTCAAAACTCCTCTATTCATCAATCAGAGAGAGATTTAAAAGTGCCAATGAAGAGCTGGAAAGACAAAGACTTGCTAGTTATCTCATGGCAGTATATCTCATAGCTCCTTTTGACTCTTAAACCAGGCCAGGCCCCTGCAACACACTGAACAACAAGAAAATTCTCTGAAGTATGTCTGGATGAGTTATGAGATACTGTGATGACTGCAGCATAAGTCTATTCCCAACAACTCTTTTGCTACTAAGAAAGCAGACAGAAACATGTGACATAAAAAAATACGACAGCAGTTTTGTGTGATCAGAGGCTTTGTAATTTTGCATGAATCCTACATTAATTAGTTATGCCAGTTTCAAGGCTACTTTAGTGAAATGTAGCAACAAAGTGGTTTAACATATGTCTCCAAGTAATTCACATCCATTCATTACAGAGGCCCAACATTTGGAAAGCCAATTCTATTGCCTGTTGCCACCTCTACATTTCTACGACTTATAATTAGAAACTTACTATCTCAAAGATTCTTTTCCTAGAAAGAAATGTGAATTCAAGTATTTAAGAGAAAGAGAAGCAGAGCCTGTCCAGCAATGTCCCCACACATTTTTCAAAGAAAATTACCCTGTTTTATAAGATCAAAACCCAGAATCCAAGCAGAAAAACTGAGGAGGTCACTGACTTAAAGACTCAGCATTGACAAAACCATTATGTTCAAAAGTTGCTGGCAGCCTGAATGAGTTAGACAAGAGATAATTAAGTTCAGCTTTGTAATTGCAAGTTCCCTTCTGTATTTCTGTGACTGCTCAGCAGGATGGCAGAGGCTTAACCAACCTCAGATACTATCCCACTTCATTTACATCCCATGCACCACAGATGCCTTCGGCTTCTTCACTGACCTCACTGACCTGTTTTACAATACAGCACTTCTTTTCAGTATCTATTTATCTTCAGTAATACTATAGATGAAACTTGGTATTGTAAAGATGTCATCTAGTACTAATGGAAACCTACAATTTGGAAAAATCTGGTGTGGTATCACCAGTTCTTAAGGAAGTGCAGGACAGAACAGTAAACTACGTTGTCTAACCTGCAGCCTCTAAACCTGGGAATAGAGGCAATATAAATTTAAGCCTTTGGAACCACAAACATTTTCATACATCTGTTGCATCATTTCATTTAGAATCCCCTAACTGAGGAAAAACCCATCAAATTACTTCTTTAGAGCTTTTGTTTCTCCACTGGCTAAATAAGTAAGTCGAGAAGTTCAGCAGATGTACGTAGTTTTGAAAGAACCTGAAACTTTCAATCCTTCCTTTCCTTCCCCCACACTGTGAAGGACTATTTTTACCTTCAATCCAGGAGCAGGGGTTTACTGCCTCCTAGCATATGCTGTTTTACCACTCTAGTTGACTTCTTTGACTTTTTGCAAGCCTCCTCTTACAAGTAAGCAGATGGAGAAAAAAAAGCTCTTTGTTATATATAACTTTTCAATTGATCTAATATTGGAATGAAATTACTCAAAGAAAACCCCCTCAGAAACAAAACCAAAATTATTTGGCCTGGTGTAAGCCTAATTTCTGTTCTTTCTAGCAACAACTACTTGTCTTTTCCTTGTGTAACTACAAGTACCACTGAAATCTAAAGTTTTTGTAGCTCAGTTACAAAAAATAACTTCTACTCGTAGTAAAATAGAATAGGAAGAACCTGTCAGTTCTAAGCTTTATGCACAGACACGCAGAGAATTAACTGTGTTAACATTTTTCTCATGGAACGCTGCGTTCTGCCCTGAAGGCCTATCAGTTCATGGCGCGCAATTTGAAAGCTCCTTCTCGCGCTTCTTATCCTTATTGGGCGGCACGCTCCTAGTTCTAACGGATCCAATGGTCTTGGGTCACAGCAGGGTAGGAAGTTCACGAAACTTTCTATGCCTAGTGTAAGGATAGAATGAATAGCACTACATGCAAGGTTGACAGGAAGAGAGCCTAAAGCAATTCACACAGGTTCACGTTAACCCATTGCAAAGCCTTCTCCTTTTTAACAAGTGTCAAACACTTGGAAGTTGGATAAGTGCACCCAGTTACATCTCCAAACGATGGAGCTGGAAAAACTGATTCAGTAAAAAAACGTTTTGTTCTCCTGAAAATCACTTTTTCAAGAAATCTGTGAGCAGGGAGAACCCATCTGCAAGACAACTGTGGTTCAGAGTTACTTTAGGGTGACTTCTATGAAGGGAAGGCTTTGCAGAAGAAAAGATGATTCGGGTACATACTTCTACTCCTCCATTCCTAAACTAATTGCACCCGGCCCCTGCCCCGAAAGCTGCACTAGCTCTCCCGAGCAGCACGGGAATCGGACCGAACCTCCCACAGGACTTCCGACCGGCGCGCTCAAAGGTGCGAAACACGGCTGCGGGAGCGGGCGCTGTCACACCCAACTTCTCCCAAGCGAGTTCTGGTGTACGTTTTCTGTCTTGATACCGCCGTTACTGCCCTTTGGCAGGTCTCGCCCTTTAGTGAGAAGTAAACCCCAGTTTAACCCGGGGAGGACCCGGCACAACGCGCCAGTAAAGGCAGCGGCGGAGGAGCCGCGATGCGCGCAAGGCAGCGGGCACCGACCCTCCCCGTCCCGTCCCGTCCCGCCGGCAGCGGGGCCATCTCTGCCGCCCGCCCCGCGCCGCCCGGGGGCTCCCCGCCCACGACTCACCCAGCTGGAGCTGCTCGCACTGCCCTCGGGGGTTCCCGCCGATCCGGCACCGGAAAATGGCCCCGGGGTTGACCACCGAGCTGTTGGCAGGCCAGGTGGCCCGGGGCGCGCCCGAAACCAGCCTGCGGGGCAGAGACGGCAGCGTGAGGAGCTGCGGCCGCGAAAAAGAGCGACGGGCCTCCGCAGGGGAGGCCCGGCCGGGGACTCACCATCGCTCCTCGCCGTGGCGGTGCAGGAGAACCGAGTAGCCGAAGAGGGTCCCGTTGCCCCCGCGGAAGAGCAGCGCGTGCCGGGTGTCCAGGTTGTAGGGCCGCGCCGTCGGCAGGCACGGCCACAGCAGGAGCAGCGGGGCGGCCCAGCCCGCCGCCCCCCGCCCCCTCCCGCAGCTCCGCATTGCTCCGGCCAGCCGGCGGCACACGGGCGCCCGGCGCCGGCTCCCTCTTCTCTCCGCTCCCCGCTCGGCGAGAGGGCAGCGCCGCGCCCCGCCCTGCCTTGCCCTGCCCTCCCC